>JANBPO010000526.1:1319671-1731393 GCA_024336825.1 Amorphophallus titanum | reverse complement strand
AGAGAGTTGGAGACTAGGAACTAGTGGCTGGGGCTAACCCCTCAGGGGGTGTTGGCCTATGTTGCTGGGGGCTGGGAACTGGGGCCGACCCGTGAAGGTGTGGCGATCTGTATTGTTAGGGTTGCTGGCTGATTATGAAGTATGTCGATTATAGGTTGAGTGCCGATGATCTGGCTGATGGCATGTTGTTAGCCGAAAATGTAAGTCACATTGGTCTGGAGAACTGGAGCTGGGCCGGCTGGTTAACTACTAATGGGTAGTAGCTGGAGGACTAGGACCAGAACTGGAACCGGAGTTGGAACTGGAGCTGGAACCGGTGCTAGAATTGGGACTGGAACCAGTGCTAGAATTGGGACTGGCCGGCTAACTGCTGACGTGTAGTAGCCGGAGGATTGGGACTGGAACTGGGATTGGAGCTAGAACTGGTCAGCTGACCTTTGAGGTGTGTAGCCGAATGCTGGAGCTGGGGACTGGAACTGGCGATGACTGACCCTCGGGGGTGCAGTGGCCACCATTGTTATGAAGTGGCGTTGAGCTCATTGTCGGCGGGATGTCACGGCTGGCGACTTTCATTCGTGAGTAGTGGATAGGAAGAGAGTGTTTTTTTCTTTATTCTCTTTACCAGCTCTACCGTCCTTGTGGGTTTTCACACCGAGGGGTTACCTAATTTTACTTGAGGTGCCATTTCGGGTTTTCACTTCAACTGGGTTGATGGCAATTTTTACCCTTAGTAGTTCTGTGGAGGGAGCTGCCTGAGGCCGCTAGGGCATCTCTATTTTTAACCCCATCTTTTGGACATGGTTTATTCAAGTCTCTGAAATCAATACAAATTCAAACTTTTTCATCCTTTTTCAGCACAGGGACTATATTTGCCACCCATTGAGGATATAACACAAAACAAATAAACCTGGCCTTGTGTAATTTATCCAATTCTTCCTTGATCCTCAAGGCCATGTGGGGATGGAATCTTCTTGATTTTTGCTTAACGGGGGTTGCCCCTGGTTTGAGTACGAGTCTATGTTCCACCAGAGCGGGGTCAAGTCCCGGCATGTCCTCATAGGACCAAGTAAAAGAATCGTCGTACTCCCTCAAAACCTTGATTAACTCCTCTTCAACCTGAGGAGGGAGATTAGCAGAGATAATTACATGCCTGGGGTCCTCTTTTGTACCAATATTGATTTCTTTCGTGGGTTCATCCACTGTTGATGATAGCTCGTCAAACCTCTTCAAACCTTGAGTGTACAAATCAGCAGTGTCATCCACGTCGCTATCCTCATCACCGATTCGGTCCTTCCCATCTATGATTTCATAAACAACCAATCCATCGTTACTCCATACCCCATCTAACTCCTCATCATCCTCTAGAACGATGGTTGTTACTACGAACTCAGGGCATCTTAGGAGGGTGTGACAACACTGGGCAAGGTCCTAGAGGAACCTATCTGGAACAGATTTAGAATGACGCATCATTGGCTACGTCACAGGCGTGGACAGGCTAGAAACACTAGAGCTAGACTCTACCCCAACTAACTCTACTAGCCTAGGGGACTCTGCACACTCTACATCTAACCTAGAAGATAGGAAATCTACTGGAAAAGAAGCAGGGGTCTCGTGCCCCTGGGAAGAAGGCGAGCAAAATAGGGCATAATCTTCCACTGAGATCTCGGTTTCAAATTTGGCATTTCTTTTTGGTCAAGATCAGTGGATAATATGCAGCAAGAAGATTTTGATGGAGGGGGAGGAAGAGCAAGGGGATAGATTGAAGGACAAAAGATGTCCAAGAAAGGATCAGAGGAGGAGAACCATCGAGTGGTTAGATCAATCGGTGGGCACCGCCCACAAGGACAAGTAACAATCAAAAGTTTAATCGGCTTCTCGAGCCGAGGAGGAAACTAGAACATCAAAGGATTAACAAGAATCGAAGGTGAACGGGGGATAAAATCCAACTGTTGGAAAATGGAAATCAAGCGGGAAGGAGACAAAGTGAAAATAATGGTCCAGCTCTCCCCTCCCTTCATACGTCTGGCTGGCTTCCCACGTGCATGCTTCACAACCTGCACCTCGAGTCTTCTCGGACTTTCTTTCTCATCAAACATCCTAACAAAGACCCCTGAACAATCAACAGCATTATCCACCGGCCCTTTTAGCAACAAAGGCAGTCCGGACACTGTACAAGTAGCACTCTTTTTCTGGTCCTCACATGGCGGTGTCTTCAAAGTATCGGGCTGTAGCGGCCCTTTCACAAAGTGTTGACGGTAGTTCCACGTCAACGGTCCTGAATCTCCCAACATTGACAATGACGACTCCTGGTAGCCGAGGCCTCTTCTACTCATTTTTATGCTTCTTGGGATGGGTTTAGTCCGCCCTTGCAACTGAGCATTAAGACCCATGCCCGACTGGTATCCTAACTTCAGTATCATGTCCCAGCCTTTAGAATCTCTAATCTTGGACTTGACTTTAACATTGATTGGTGCAGTGGCGGGCTTGCACGACACATATGCCCTTGGAAAATTCAAGTCCATTACAGAAAGGACCGGCTTATTGCTCGGCCAAAGAGTTAGCAGTATTTTATCAGAAATAACTTCAACAGATTACACCGTGGATATGCTTTTCACCTTGACCACCCTCCCCTGGAATGAAAATTTGAGACATTGGTGAGCGATTTTAGGTGCTGCAAGCAGGTTGTCAATCCACGGACGGCCTAGAATAGCTTTAAACATTCGATCAATGTCCAATACATAAAATTCCATGGCCATAGACAATGGCCCTAGCTCTGCCTGAACAGTTACCACCCCATTGTTGGTTTTAGATTGTTCCTTTAAGAGTGTGATTATGATGATGAACAAGAGAATATAGATGATGAACAAAAAAATGATGAACAAGTGCAGCATCAACTCAAGCAATCAGCATGGAATGTAAAGCATATGGGCATGTCATCTTAACAGAAATAAGCAAAGGAAAAAGAAAAAACACACATCGGGACGTGGAGCAAAGGAGTAAAATAAAACACAGACCGTAGGTGTAGAGCAACTAAAATAAACAAGCAAAGAGATAAGATAATGAGAGGAAGAAGACTAATGCCCAACTAAAGGAATGTGATCGCCACCAAGGTAATTAAAATAGCAGAAGTAAGATAAATAGGAATCGTGTCCTTGATCCCGAGGATCCCCAAAACCTGATGTGTGGTCTATTCTGACTTCCGTGGATACATATCGATAGACAGTGAGCCTCCTTGTGGTGGTACTTGCCTAACAATTTTATCCACTGGTGGGAGTTGATACCGGGACCTCATGGTTGCCTATGAAGTGTACATCGATGCCTGAGGGACTCTCATGGACATGTCAACATATGTCAACACTGCTGTGCCCATCGCCTCTGCCCCACGGAAGATGGGAGCATTAGGATTTGGGATCGACTCTTAGAAAGGAAATGGCATGAGTAATGGAAAGTACCGATCACATGGGACTGGGACTCTTGGGAAGAAGAATCATGTAGGAAATCTCAGAGAAAGTCTCGTTGGATAAAAAAGGGCAATTTGCATGTTTCTTTTGAGAAATACTCTGGGAACAATGGCCTCCCTCTTGCCACTTTTAAGATCCATAGAAGAAGCAAATGATTAACATTAACTGCAGAATGTTGTCCCCTCTGAATGTGCAAAATTTTGCAGCAGGTGAGAAGGCTGCCTCTGTTTTTTGCTGCTTATGTAATATTGCCTCCTGTTCTCTTGGTCACATTTTACCATTTTATCTTTCAAGCAGAATGCTACCTCCCAAGAATGCTCGTCTTTTCAGAGCACTTCATATTATCCAAAGTTTAAGACATTGTTTAATTGATTTTTGGCATCCAATTAATGTTATAACAGCCTCTACAAATATATGGCAAAATGTGATTTCATGCCTCCATTCACCTTGCCCCTAATGACCCACTTGATATGAAGTTATTAATACATCTCATAATACTACAAACTTACCATGACCTCTTATTTTTAAAAATATTCCATGTCCAGCACTTGTGTCATGTCACCACTCCTACAGATCATAGATGAAAATGAAAGACTTAAAATCAAACACATGGTTAGGCTGAGAGATTTATTGTGAGAGCTCGCATTGCTTTACAAGGAAGAATGCTGCAAATGAGAATATAGTAATAGGAAGCGAGTCACAGCCATAGTTAGCAAACCAATCTGCCACTGGATTTCCTTGCTGAAAATATGTACATAATGCCATGATCTTTCACATTAATAACACACTTAATTCCTCCCACCATAAAGAAGGGTGAAAGAGGTGCAAGACGTTGAAGAAATGATATCAATGAAGTAATAGAGGCAGCCTCAATGCTAGTGTTAGCTTTGTTCTCAGATAAGCTTGGGTGGAGCCCATCTATGGTAGCTCTGAATACAGCAATGAGCAGGAAATGGAGCTTGTTGCCAACCATAACATTTTCATTATCACATGGATGGAAAAACATCCGTACTAGCTCTAAATTCAGCAATAAAACAGAGTCAGACTTGAGAATAGTTATAGTTATGTCCTCAAATAGGCGTAGCTGGAGCCCATCTACGATAGTTTTAATTTAATCATCTATTCTCAAAATTTTAACCACGATTTCAGTCATTACATGTATTGAAGCTTAGTATTCCGCATGTCTTTTGCCTGCTTTCTGCGTGACATCATCTCTTTAAACATGTAGGTTGCCACCAAGAAGTTATTCATCAGCAGTTATTTCTTGAATCCTACTGTTTTCTCTCTAATTTGTTCTGTTTGCTTTCATGTAGTTTCCAGGTCACAATCTTACATTGGAGGCAGCATCCCCAGGACTTTTTGTTGACATGAATGGGGCTTACTGGGATGTGCCTTTAGCAGTGACTGCTGATTTTGCTTCAACTTCATCAGGTTCTGGTCCAAGTTACCACTTTTGCTTACAAAAGAACAGTGGCCAACCCAAAAGCTTTGGTGCTGGTCAATCCACTGATGTTCCTTCAAACCTTCTCCCTGGGTTTTGTGCTAAGGCTGCTTTCTCCATCAAAAAGAGTGTGGACATTTGGAGAAAGAAAGGTGGCAAACTTAAAATGGTCCAACCGTATGATGTATTTCTTTCTGATCCTCATATTTCAGTGTCAGGGACAATTGGTAAGTAATGTGGCTTGGTTTGGAAGAAACGTACATGGACTTATGTGTGCACGGACTTCAAAAAGTGAGCAAACTCAAATCTGCATGGACTTGTTCTATGGAGAATTATGCATGAGGTTGGGAATGCACAGACTTGGACGTATGCACAGGCTTGACAGTGAAATGTAAAAAGTGCGTGGAGTTGGGTGTTCACGGACTTGAGCACTCACAAATCTGCATGGACTTTCAAGTGCTCAGACTTGAGCACTCACAAATTTGCACGGACTTTCAAGTGCTCGGACTTGAGCACTCACAAATCTGCACGGACTTTCAAGTGCTCGGACTTTGTGTGCAGAGATAAAAACATGCATGGACTTTAACAAAACCGTATTTCCTTATGGTATTGCATAACCCCACACTATCGTGTTGTGGGCAGACATGAGGGGCTTCGCACATGGACCCCATAATCCATGCGGCAGGATGGGCTGCCAACGCACGGATGCCCCACGTGGACCCCATAATCCACGTGGAACAGTAAATCCCTAAGGGAGACGCTAGAAAATCCAACACTATTCCCCAACCTCTCTAGCACCGAGAGGACCCACTTAAACCCCAAAAATACGATCAAAATGTAAAATTCAGCGCGCACCCTAAAATCATATATTTTGACCCCGGCGAGAAAATAAACCCTCTCTGCTCACCTCAGGCTACCAGATCCATGAGAAAGGAACTACAAGGGCCAAGGATCCATCCCCCTACCTCCACCGAAGATTACCCGCGCTGAGGATGCCGATTCGTCGTGAAAATGCTCTTTAAACCGTCGTCGGCCCGCGATCTCACGAACTACCTCCACCATCACGATCCTAGTCCCATTCGCGTCACTCCTCGCCCTACGAGCCTCGCCACTTCTCCCTCGCTACCTCCATCAGCCGCTCGGAGTGAGAGGGGGAGAGGAGAGAACGTGAGAGAAGAGAGAGTGAGAGGGAGAGGAAATGAGGGATGGGGAGAGAGAGAAAAAGAGGGGTTATTTTATAGAAAATCTAAAAAATATAGAAAATAGCAAAAAATCATCTCCCTGATTTTTAGAACATGCTTGACGCACTGGTAACGTCCCGGAGTTGGAGAATGCAATGGTTCACTCTACACACAGTTCCGAAGGCTCGTCAGATAAAAAACTTAAGTGAATCAGAAAACATGCTCCGAGACCCACGAAAGCAATCTAAAACCCACGGATCCTGATCCGAACAATTCCAGGGCATTACAGCCCTCCCCCCTTATAGAAATTTCATCCTAAAAATTTGAGGCACCTACAATCTCAAGGGGAAGAATAACACACTCAGCTGGCAACGCTCCCAGAGCTCCAGCCACACCTCGATACTCGTGAAAACATAGTTCCTGAGGGACCCAACCAGGCCTTGACCACGAACAAAGCACCTCACTCATTACCCAACACACATCGATCATCAGAGCAGGCATAACACAAAAGGAAGCAAGTCTGGCCCTACCTCATTCACAAAGGAATTCCAACTAGGGCATCGCTGCCATCATCTCGCTCACCGAGGAACCACACTCCTCGTTACGAGAAATAGCCACCGATCAGAACCACATGGTCAACAGACCAATCAAACATCAGCTTTACCACCAGTTGACCATCCTCACACCCTGTCTCAGGGACAACCATCACTGAGCCTCGACCAACACACACAGCCATCTCAGATGATTGCCGCAAATCTGTCGGCTCCACGCCACAGACAGTGCCACATCTGGCAAGCCCAATGCAAATAATAGCATGGGACCATCTCTTGTCAGGAGACAAACTTCCACAAATCCCAGATCCAATCTAGGAAAAGGCAAATCCCATAATCGGCCACCCAAGGTCTCACTGGCACACGATCCTCGCCACTCTCGATCTACCACAACCAACATCTTCTGTCTGTGAAAGACCACTCATCGGTCACCAACTACTCATCAACGGGAAACCTTCACTTGCTCAGCTTCTTCCTTCTTTCCTGGTCCTTAACCAGATCCGAAGGGCACATTCCAAATTTTGATAGGCCATCCGTTGACTCCCACTGGTCATCACCGCATCTCGAGCCAAACCTCACTCGGACACCGCTTCTGATGCTAATCCTCATGCCAACTCTACCCTCTCAGGGGAGCATGACAAAACTAAATGATGAGATTTCACAATCCTCAGCCCACAACAACACCTGACTCAGGCTTACATGGAAATCCCTCCCCCCCCCCCCATGCGAGTCACAGACCAAGGATCACCATCCAACGACAACGTCTCTCCAGGGACCTCCATACACAAGCATCATCCATCACCCAATCAAATCCCATCTCATCTCAACCATTCCAAAAGGACGTCTGCCAAGCTTCGGCTCCGCTCTCACCACAGAGCCACATGACAAGACCTGAACAATCCGGGGCACATCTCCCCAAAGCAGATGAGTGCCATCTGCTACCACAGCAACCTGGTCAACAATGCCGTAACCAAAGCACATGGGTCCCCAGACAATACAGACCTTGCCGAGGTCGACCACTCGATGAGTCTCACCAGTCACTTACAGCTACCGACCGGGACTCATAATCTCCCAGAAATCACTCCTCAAGAACTATAATTCCATCCTGAGGACACAACTTGCGATGCGAGGACAGGGTACTCACGTGGCACACTTGTCGACATATTTCCCCAACTCTCAGTGCCACGAGCCACAGTACTACTAATAGTGGCACAGTAATCGAGATGGCTTACTCATCTAGAGACAATCTCACATCAAGGAACCGATCCTCCAATGCCCTACAAATCCTTAGGAATCTGCCCGTAGCAACCAACGCTACGATCCTAGACTTGTGGGTTATGGGCCCACCAGGCTTCCGATGTGCACTCTGATCCCCACGCACAGTCATCATAGTGATCGGGATTCGCCATCCTGACAAACTTTAACCCGTCTGGCTAACTCTGGACAACAGGGTGAGGAAAGCTCAATTACCTCGAACCCAGGCCACAGATCCTCTCTTGATCTGGTAATCCTCCTGTAGCTCTGCAAGTCCCGATCCCCAACACATTGGGAATCACGACACCAGCCACGAATTCTCACGAACGCCACCCAACTGGCACACATCCTTCCAGAATAGCGCCAACATACCCTTCGCAACAGGGGATGGGCATCGCTTCTCACAGGCAACCACATTGCCAAAACACTGAACACATCTCGCACAGACCTCATGGCACTCAAGAGGCCAACCCATCCGAACACATAATGCAAGACATCAGAACTTAGGAGCAACACGATCTCTTAGACCAAAGGAGAAACCAATCACACCTCTGACGAAATGGGAGATCTCCATGCTCAAACTGACCTTGAGCCTCACACACGTTGGGAGCCACACCTTCCAACACCAAGAGAAACCCTTGCTTCTGTCAGGTCAGCACCTGTGATAACACTTGCCGAGTGTCTCGTTAGACCACCTTCACAGCATCTCCCGATGCACCATCGTCGTAATTCCTCGAATTACAATTCACCACGCCTCGAGCATTGGCTCAGTTGATCGTCAGCCATATTCTGCCGCAACGGTTGAGCTAGCCACTGCCATACGCTCCTCACCTACGCTTGCCTCTGACCTCAGAATCATCTGCATGCCAAAACACTTACCAAGGAGTGAAGAAAATCACCAAAAGATGCCAGGCTCGAAGGCTGCTACATCTCTAGCCACCGGACAATATTCCCTCGAATCTGATCGTGTTGATCCCAATCCGTTCTCGATACTAGGGTCCTCAAAATATCCATCTCCTGAGCTACTACTGGGCGAACCACCATGCCAAAAGTCGTAACACAAACCATGCTCGACACCCACCAAAGCTCATCCTCGAGTCCCGAACTCACTGTGGAACCCCCACGCCTCATCTATTGCCTCGCACGGCACATTCAAGGTGGTACATAATGGCCATAAATTCCATAATCTGGGCCACGAGCAAGGCCACCGCCACACGATCTTGAACCAAATCCAGGGCAAACACAGCCCATTCACACGTAGAAACGCAGGCCTTAGAGCTCACTAGGATGACTCTGCCCAATCCTACCTCGAAATCCACAAAAATAATCGAGATCGACACATCATTTCTGATGCCACAGAGCACGACAAGAAATTCAGGCTTGAAAATTAGAAGCTCACCAGGAAGAAGCCTCCGCTCGCCCAAGCGCATCTCTCGATCAGAGCACCCGCTCTGCCACCTCAAACCACGATCTTGACGCCTCAGGGGTTGGATAACCTCAAACTGGGGTGGCTAAAATGATAATAACTCCCTCGGAGCACACTCTCGGCCACTTAACCACGAGCAATCCTCACCTACCACCTGACCTCGCTGTGAATTCCTCGAACTCAGCACCGCGAACTCACGCCTACCAGCATCTCTGTCCAACGCAGCACAACCGGGGCCACCATCTCAAGGGGAGAAAGCACTTTATCTTAATCCTCAGGCCCCATGCCGGCATTCTGACGAAAGCAGCAACGGCCATTATAGCGCCAACGCCACGCCCTCAAGCTCTTACGTGAGAAACCAAGCGAAAAATAAGCATAAAACCCTATGCTAGCTACCGACTGTACTAGAGCTTACGGACTCTGATCACTGTAATATCTTGAATTCCCATGTATGTCCACAACCACATCTCTGATACCAACTGTAACGACCTAAGATCCGTATACCAGGAATAACCCGATACCATTCAAATTCTGGACCGCCGCCCACGAGCTAGAGGGCTCGGAAGGGCTAAAAGGTGTGGGTAGAGTACATAGAAATAAGAAATAAAGTAGGACAATTCAACAATTAACAGAAATAAATAATCTAACTACAGTTACAGTCTATAGTACAAGAGCATACCCAACGTCGAGTGAACACTAGGCCTGGCGAGCTGGCAACTAAGAACCTCAGCACACTACACCCTCGAACCTCAGGGAAGAACCACTACACTTGAAAAGCAGGGGGTGAGTCTTGTCTCACTGGCTCAGTAGGGGCCCCACGGAACCCCAACCGTAAACAACAGCGGCAGCGAAAAGCATCAACTATACCAAGAATAGCAAACCCGGTGGCCGGTAAAATCTCGGCACTATTGCTACTCCTACTAGAACAGAAACCAACACCTTGATCACATAGTCGGGGGACCACCGGACTAACAGAAAGACCTCTGGCTACACCGCCAGGAGACACATCATGACACCCTGTCATGGAGGCCCGTCCTCACTGACTAAGGCCCAGCCCAAGACCACGCGGTCTAGGAACATGGTCACGACCTCACTGTCGTGAGCCCTACACCATCTAGGGAAAACCCTCAGTAGCACCTACCGAATACCCTAGGCCTCGACATTGGGAAAACACCCGACAACCACATTAAAGTCCCGTGATCAATGACACCCAAGAGGGGGGGTGAATTGGGGATTACAAACTTTAATGAAATCTCTACTGATTTAAACAAGTGTGAAGTGTAGTTACACTGACGTTCAGATCTAAACCCAACTCTAGAAACATAATAGGATAATTTTTGTGGAGTTTTATCGTTCCCTTCTCACCTTATTTCTGTTTTATTAAGTTCACATATAGCGTATATTCTGGTACGTTGCTATTAATTCACATGCACTTGATAGGAACACCTCTTGGACTTGAGATCCTCTCCGTTGGATATTTCTTCTACCGAACTTGGTAATCATGTTTTAAAGCCTCCGTAAGTCTCCGTGAGCCTAGAATTCCCACTAGGACACCGAGCTGGTTGTACCCTAAAAACCCATTGATCTAGAAGGCACTTGAGTTTTTCATATTTTTCTGCACTTAGGACTGATCGTGGCCCTCCTGAGACTGCCACTTTCTGGTAGCGGTCTAGATTTGACCGCGTTCTTCCTGTAGTTATACTGCATCGACCTCTTTCCTTTTTGGCGTTAACCCTGCTTGATTGCGGTCTTGACTTGACCATCATCTTGAGGAAATGGTCCTGGCACGACCGCGTTCTATCTAAGTGCTGTCCAATCTGTGGTTTGACCCAAGGGTTGTGTCTTTTCTATTCCTAGATGGTCTACTGATTATCTAGAACTTAACATCTTATTTAATAAGTCATTTAATGAATTATGAAAATTAATAAATATACCATTATGCACCCGGATTTCTTCTGTAGCATAACCTTGTTATTAATTCGTTCTTGAACTCTCATGTTCATTTTGGTGCATTCTTACCTTGATTTTTGCTATCATGAAGCTATTGTTTGAACTGTATTGGCCTACTTTATATTTCTCGTGGCAGTAGCTTGATTTATAACTTGAAGATGCAAGGACAGGCACGGACGGTGTCCAATGGCTCCACCCTAGCCCCCCTCAGTAGATGGCCGAAAACATACTATAAACCATGTGGTATAATGAATACTGGCGTCCCATTACACTAGGAGTACTTTTTTATAAACGAATGAAATCTATGAGGCTCATCATGAAATTATACTTGGTTGTTACATGACTATGAAAAGTACATTCTCGATACATGCTAGTACATTCTAGTTACATGAAAGGCCAAACTTACATCTATACTTCATTCTTGCTTGATTATTTTCACATATCTTGTTCATGCCTTGCTACTAGTGCTACTTTGGTTTTATATGTATGATTTATCACATGTTCATTATCTAACCTTCTAGAGCAAAAATGTTAAGTACTTAAACTTGCCTTCATGTTGATACAATGATACCTACTAGGCAAGTGTGCTCATTCCCTACTTTCCAATCTTTTTTAGGAGAGTCTAGCGGGTCAGATTCAGACAATGCAAGTGACGGATCCGAGATGGAATGAAGAATGAGAGAAGTCATCGTTAGTCTAGTCATGAGTCATATTGTAATCCAAGTTCCTTCATTGGAATATGTAGTGAAGTTGATCATGTTATGTAATTTTCTTTTTCTTAAATCTAGAGTTAAAGGAGTCAAGTGTCATTGTAAACTTCAGATTTTGTTTCAATAAAGTTAGATTTTAAGTATAGTATATTGTGTTCACTCTTTTTATGTATGAATGATTAGCGCTCTGATTGTCTCGCTTACTTGAGACTTTCTTTGGCGGCTGTTCACGTTCCCGACTTAATCCTGCCGCATATCTCGGGACGTGACAGTTAAGGTGGTATCAGAGCCTAGGCATAAGTAAGTCCTAGGAAAATGTGAAGTCATAGACTAAGTCCAAGGTTTAAGGACCCTCACCTATGAACTAGTAAGAAAATTCTAACCAATGTGAGATTGAGGTAGAGCTCGGAATGAGATAGTTTATTTTGAAAATTATCTGTAGGTTAACCCTCATAAATTCGAAAGAGAATAACTAACCATTTTTTTTCTCAGGCACCTCATCCTTACAATGGCCGCAAACCATGCAAACTGGGAAGTGATGCAACAAACTATTGTGGGTCTTACCCAGTCCCTTCAAACTATGGCCCAAGTTGGCGCGCAAGCAGGCGCTGGAGGTGTACATCTCAATTTTAGGGCGGCCCTTCCCTTGCTACCGGCGATCCTCCTATCGGAATTTCTTCGCACCATTATGGCTCTTCACTCGTTTCCCACAGATGACGCCAGATGAAGAGGCGTAATCTCACGCTATTCCTGAGTTGTGAGATCCTGGAGGAATCCTTGATCACGATCACCACATATATATAAACTGCAAGGCAGAAAATGGATCAGGGGAGGCCATGGATGAATCCCTAGGGAAGACCCTCAGATGCTTAAGTTAGCGAATATGATAGAGCACGGGTGCGAGGGGAGGTGGTAGGAGAAAAAGGGGGTGCGAGATTGTTCTCCACCAAGAAATGTGGTGGTTCTCACTTAGGATTGTTGCTTACCTCCTTGGAGAGTGAATGTTGAGATATGAATCTTACAATAAACTATAAATGCCCAATCAATCCTCGAAGCTCAGCAATGTTCTTCGACGGTGCCATATCCATGATAGCCTTTACTTTGTTTGGATTAATCTCAATCCCCCACTTGCTAACTATAAAACCTAGCAATTTCCTTGATGATACTCCAAATACACATTTCTTTGAATTCATTTTCAAATTATACTCCGTAGCCCTCTGTAACACCTTGGCCAAGATAGTAGGGTGTTCTCCCTTTGTCCTTGATTTCACCAAAATGTCATCTACGTAAGCCTCCATATAGACGTGCATCATATCATGGAAGATTGTCATCATCGCCCGTTGGTATGTGACACCTGTGTTCTTTAGTCCAAATGACATGACCACGCAATAGTAGGCGCCCCAGGACGTGGTGAACGAGGTCTCTTCTTGATCCTCCGGAGCCAGACGGATTTGGTCATACCTTGAATAACCATCCATAAATGAGAGAGCTTCGTACCCGGCCATGTTGTCTACCAACACGTCGATATGAGGAAGCGGAAAATCATCCTTGGGACATGCCTTATTTAGGCCCCTGAAATCAATGCAAATTTGTACTTTTCCATCCTTTTTCATTACAGGGACTATATTCGCCACCCATTGAGGATATAATATGACATGAATAAACCTGGCCTCGTGTAATTTATCTACTTCCTCTATCATCTTCAAGGCCATTTGAGGGTGGAACCTTCTCAATTTCTGCTTCACGGGTTTTGCCCCTGGTTTAAGGATGAGCCTATGTTCTACCAGGGCGGGGTCAAGACTCGGCATGCCCTCATAGGACCAGGCGAAAGACTCGCTATACTCCCTCAAAATCTTGACCAACTCTTCTTCAACCTGAGGAGGGAGATTAGCTGAAATGATTATGGGTCTGGGATCCTCTTCTATACCAAGATTAATTTCTTTCGTGGGTTCATCCACTACTGACGACGGCTCATCGAACCTCTTCAAACTTTGTGCGTACAAATCAGCAGTGTCATCTACGTCGCTATCCTCATCATCAATCAGGTCCTTCTCATCTATGATTTCATAAACGTCCAATCCGTCATTGCTCTATACCCTGTCTAACTCCTCATCATCCTCTAGGATGATGGCAGTTGCTACAAACTTAGGGCATTTTAGGAGGGTGTGACAACACTGGGCAAGGTCCTGGAGGAACCTATCGAGAACAGATTTAGAATAACGCATCATCGGGTGCATTGCAGATGTGGACATGCTAGAAACACTAGAGCTAGACTCTACCCCGACTAACTCTACTAGCCTAGGGGACTCTGCACACTTTACATCTAGCCTAGAAGACAGGAAATCTACTAGAAAAGAAGCAGGGGCCTCGTGCCCCTGGGAAGAGAATGGACAGAACATAGCATAATCTTTTACTGAAATCTCAGTTTCAAATTTGACATTTTTTTTGGTCAAGATCAGTGGATAATACGTAGCAAGAATAATTTGATGGAGGGGGAGGAAGGGCAAGCGGGCATAGTGAGGGAAAGAAAATATCAAAGAAAGGGTCGGAAGAGGAGAGCTAAGGAGTGGATAAATCAATTGGTGGGCAGCGCCCACAAGGACAAGGAACAATTAGAACTTCAATCGGCCTCTCAGGTCGAAGGGGAGACTGGAACATCAACAGATCAACCAACATAGGCGGCGAGCGAGGAACAAAGAACATCTTTTGAAAAATAGAAATCAGGCGGGAAAGAGATAAAGTGATCATCGAGCTCTCCATTTCTCGCAGACGCTGGGCTGGCTTCCTGCATGAATACCCCACAACCCACACCTCGGGCTTTCTCGAACTTTCTTTCTCATTGAACATCCTGACAAAAACCTCTAAATAATCAACAACATCATCTACCGGCCCCTTCGGCAACAAAGGTGGTCCGAACATGGCATAAGTAGCACTCGTTTTCTTCTGGTTCTGGCACGGTGGCGTCTTCAGGGTACCGGGCTATAGTGGCCCCTTGACAAAATGTTGACGGTAATTCCATGTCAACGGCCCGAAGTCTCCCAACATTGACAATGACGACTCCCGGTACCCGTGGCCTCTTCTACTCATTTTTCTGCCCCTTGGGACGGGCTTAGTTTGCCTCTACAACTGCGCGTCGAGACCCATGCCCTGATGACAGCCTAACTTGAGTATCATGTGCCATCCTTTAGAATCTCTAATCTTGGACTTGACTTTAACGTTAATTGATGCAGTGGCGGGCTTGCGTGAAGCATATGCCCAGGGAAAATTCAAGGCCATCACAGAAAGGACCGGCTTATTGCTTGACCATAGAGTTGGTAGAAGCTTGTCAAAAATAGCTTCAACAGTTTGCACCCAATAGCCATGGCGCTATCCTCGGCATTTCCCTTTGGATGTGCATTTGTTTCCTTTCATTCAAAATTTTGTGCCTGAGAATGTGGATGAGAAGATCCAACAGTGCCGGCAGAGAGGGTGCTACTTGAGAGGGCCATCTTGGCGGGGAGAGATAGCATGATGGGGACTTGCGCCTTTTCCCATTCTAACTTTCCACTATGCTATTCCCCACAGGTTCAGCTTCAACTAGACCTCTTCAGGACAGATGATCATGGACATTCCAAATCTTGCACATTGATCCTGGTTGTATGGTAATTATTTGGGCAGCACAAGACGTGGCCTCCTTCTCCCGGGTTATTCTTGATGCCGTCGGGCACTCAATTTGTTATAGAAGACTACGACAAATTATGCTTCCTTGATCGAATTGTGAGTGGCTCTGCGCCGAGCTGGTATGGGAAATGGTCAGTGACTGCTTCCCATCGGTTTCATTTGGGGGCATCTGAGTGATTGTTGCGTGTCATGCACTATTATCGTGATATTTTGGAGCATGTGGGGATCCGACATGTTGTGATTGCCGCTCTCTATTGGTACCCCTGCTATACCGGGCTTGTTCAAGGCTTGGCAGAGAGATTTAGCAAGCGCTTCAACACATTTGTTACTGCTGAAGGAGAGACATCTTTAGATTTATGGACCTTTCACTGTATTTCCGGTCTTCCCGTCTCCGGTTACATGTATGAGGAGGCTTCCTTGAACGATTTGCACAGGGCATATTCTACTGGGGTCGGCTCCTATTGCTTGCCTTTTAGCTTTCATTATTTGAAGAAGGTCTGGAGAGACCTAGCTCGCGTTGGAAAGGGGAAAACCCCATCTGCATCCGCAAGCACTGTGAGGGTCAGCCTCAACGCCTGGGTTCGGTATTTCTACAATGGCCCATTTTGCTTTCAAGACAGCTTTGAAGAAGATGATAAGCCCTTAGATCAATATTATCAGCTGCTTCTTGATCTGCCTGAAAACAAGAGGTATTTATGTGCTCCAAAGAATGAGGGGTGGAATCCCCGCAAAGTTCCAGACAAAACCTATTTGGCAGCTTATCTAGTGTATTGGTTAGCTACTTTTGTGGTGCCATATGGAGAGGCGGGCATTGTATGTCCTGAGTTGATTTATCTGGCCTATCTCCTTGCTGATGGTTGGAAGCTTGCCCTCGCACCTGTCGCCTTGGCCAACATATATCATGGCTTGAGTAATTTGACAGCTTGTAGCTCGCCACGAGACCGCAGTGTCCGAATGGCGACACACTATTTGAGAGCGTGGGTAGGTTTGTTGTTGCCTGGACTATGCCAGAGTGTCAGAGTGGACAACCCTACAGCTCCTTTGATCTTTCAGTTTCGCAACCGCCCGGATTAGAGCCCCCTAGAGTAGTTGACAGGTGCTCAGAAGTTGTCTTATTTGCCTACCTAGGGGCAGCCGGGTAGAGATTTTGCATGTGTGACACGAGATTATCGCCCTTTCACTACTGAGGGGTCTGACGGCGTAGCTTATCATCTTCCCCATTCTTGCATCCCAAGCAGGGCCTTCTATGATGACTGGTTGTGTAACGACCCAAGATCCGGATACCGGGAATAATCCGATACCATTCGAATCCTCGTCCGCCGCCCACGAGCTGGAGGGCTCGGAAGGGCTAAAAGGAGTGTGGAGGTACATTGAAATTTGAAATAAAGTAGGAACAACAATTAATACCTAACAGTTTATATGATAGAAATAAAATTACATTTTCAGTTAAATGATCTAACTACATAGTCCAATCCAAATAAAGTACAGCATACAGGAAAGGAAATGTGCTCTAATATCGAGTGAACACTCGGCCCGACGAGTTGGAAACTACGAACCTCTGCGTTGCACCTCTGAACCTCGAGGAGGGACCACTACACCTGAAAAGCAGGGGATGAGTCTCCTATCACTGGCTTAGTAGGGGTCCCGCGGAACCCCAACCATAAACAACGACGGTAAAGAAAAACAGCACTAAAAGAACAATAATAACAGCAGAAGTAGCAACCACAACGACGGCAGAATGAACGGCCGTAAAAACTCTAGGTAGCCGTTGGAACCACGGCTCTAAGCTACTCCTACCAAAATGGAGACCAACATTCTGATCTGCTATGCATAATGCTGAAAGTTTGACTAGTCAAGATTGAATGGTCAGGAAGCTAGGTTTTTCATGGCGGCGGGTGAGGGGGGCCTGTAGCCTCTCCAAGCTTTGTCCGGTGTGCGGTCCTTTAAGCAAGTCCTAGTGGCTTCGCAGGAGTTCCCCACATTACTGACCTGGGCGAGCCTGCTTGCTTTTTCTCCAAGGAGGAAGTTACGGCGTCTTTAACTACAGTTACCTTATTATTAGGAATAAGGTCATTAGGAACAAAAGTAGCCAAACACAGGTTACTAAACCAAATATCATGCTAGAAGTTTGTGGATCGCCCATCACCAATTATCACTTTTTTGTATTTCAGAATGAAGCTTTTAGCTTGAATCTAGCTCTTCCTCATTTGACCCTTCATGTTTCTAAAATGAGCATCAGCAAGATGACAGTCACGAATGTATTTAGACCTGAAATAATTCGCCCACAGAGAATTTGAGTGCATGGCCCTCCAAAGCATCTTTACTCGCATAGCAAAATCCATCTGTCTAAGAGATATGATTCCCAGACCCCCCTAAGTGGTCGATTTACACAAATCAAGCCAAGCCTTCCAGTGCCATTTATAGCCATGGTTCGAAGATCACCAGAAAAAAATTTGCAAATGACTTCTCAAGCATTTTATAAACACTAGAGTGAAGAGGAGAAGAGGTTAAAGCATATATGGGGATTGAAGTGAGAACATGCTTAATCAATATCAATTTTGCTCTTTGAGAGAGTAAGGTGGCCTGCCAACCATCAATTCATTTTTGAATGGCAGAAATGATGCCCGCAAAATGGACAAGCTTCCTCCTACCTAGGACCAAAGGGAAACCCAGGTATTTTTGAGGGAAAGAATGCCTACAAAACCTAGATAAACTTTCAAGATGATCGGCAACAGCTACATTGGCTTTGGGGTGGAGGAAAAAACCATTCTTCCTAATATTGATGAGCTGTCCAGAGGCACGTTCATACACTCTTAGAACCTTGAGCAAATTCCTCATAGATTTAGTTGAAGCCTTACTAAAAATGATAGTATCATCTGCAAAGAGAAGGTGAGAGGTAATAGGACACCCTCGGGGACCGGCATACCATTCCACCCTGCCTTGAAGGAAAGCCTGTTGCAAAGATCTGCGCAAAGCTTCCTCAGCAATGATGAACAGAGATGGGGTAATAGGATCACCTTGTCGAACACCTCTAGAGGATTTAAAAAATCTAGCAGATTCTCCATTCAGTAAAATAGAAAACCAATAATTATTCACTAATAATTCAATGAGGCCAATGAATTGGAGACTAAATCCAAATCTTTTCAAGACATCATTCAAGTCGATCATAAGCCTTGGCCATATCTAATTTAAACATTGTATTGTTACCTCTCGTTTTCCTACCCAACTCATGAATCATCTCCTGTGCAAGAGCAATATTGTCCACTATCTGTCTTCCTTTTACAAATGCCGACTGTTGTAAGGATATAATAGTCGGAAGGACGGAGGCCAGTCTATTATTGATGATAGTTGATATAATCTTATGAAAAAAATTACATAGACTTATCGGTCGGTAATCAGAAATGTCAGTCACATTGGTCCATTTAGGAATGAGAGCAATGAGTGTGGAAGTCACACTTCTAGGAAGAGCTTTGCGATGTAAGAAAAATTCCTGAATAGCACTTACCACTAGTGTAGAAATAATAGGCCAAGCCTTTTGATAGAAAGCACCCGTGTAGCCATCAGGACCAGGGGTGCTATTAGCAGACATGGAAAATACAATCTCACAGACCTCAGCCTCACTAGGGATAGCACAGAGGTGCTCATTATCTTGCTAAGAAACTAATGAAGGAATGGATCTCAGAATATTTTCATCAACAAAATGATCCTGAGATGTAAAAGCATGATTAAAGTGTGCAACAGCAATTGACTTCATTTCCTCCTTGTCAGAAGTAAGACTTCCTACAGGATTATGTAGTTGAGCAATAAAATTCTTCTTACTGTTAGCCACAGTAGTCATATGGAAGAACTTTGTATTTCTATCCCCTTCAAGAAGCCATCTAATTCTTGTTTTCTGTCTCCAGAAACACTCCTGCTGGAGTAAGCAATCAGAGAGAATAGATTTTGCCTCATCCAGTTTGCCAGAGTTATTGTTCGAAAGATTGCTGTCATAATTGAATTCAGCCTTTAAAACTTTATCTTCAGCAGTCATAATATTCATATGCACATTTCCAAACACTGTCCTATTCCAAGTTCCAAGCATTTTTCTCATATACTTCAATTTAAGACTAAGAGTGGTAATGGGTGAAGTAGCCAATAGACCTAAGAGCCAATAAGATTTAATATCCACCAGAAATTTGTCATGTAGAGTCCACATCTTTTGGAAGCAGAATCTGCTTTTAAATTGTTCTCGTACAGTAGTTCTCACAAGGAGTGGAGCATGATCTGATGCTTCCCTTGAGAGATGATCAACAGTAATAGGATGGAGCTTCAACCAATCACAATTAATAAGAACTATATCTAATTCGGCCCATATTCCTTTCTTCCCCCTCTAGGCCATGCAAATTGGGAGCCCATCTTGTGTCTTATGTTTAAGTCTAGTCAGATATCTCATTGTAATTTCTCCTTTATTGAGTCTTTATTTTCAATGGGTCTAAATTGTAATAAACTTATATTTTGAAATAAAATTCTATTACATTTGGTCTTACCTATGTTCTGATCGACACGACTGTTTAACTGCCACGTTTCGAGTGAACACGTTCTGCTGCTATCGGTTCGGGGCGTGACAGATAAGGCCTACTTGAAAGCCTACGCCAAGCGCTATAGAGACAAGGTCTTCTGTGGCTCTTGACGACCGGTACGATCCTCTAAACTCATGCTCTTTCTAGTGACTCTGATTCACTGATAACTTGACTTTCTACATGCAGCTAGACCCCCAGGGGCAAATAGCGGAGCTCCAGGATCTCCTCCACTCTACCATCCAGCAGAGGGATGAGTTTCAATGCTCGTTGGAGCTTCTGGTGAGTTTAACTTAACCTTAGACTTACTATGCGAATGCTTAAACTTGACTGACTGACTTCTAAATGCAGTGGGCCGCAGGAGTGCAGCGGCAGGGACCTGATGCTCCATCTTCTTCCTCTCAGCCACCTGCAGACAGGGCTGAGCAGGATGTCGACTTTGCACGGACGGTTGCTCGGGCGGGGGAGGTCGAGGCCACTCTCGCGGAGAGGGTAAGCAAACCAATCGAACTTCCCTTCATCTACTTCATAATGCTTATGCAATTGACTTACTATAATGAATGCATGCACATGTGAGGGAGCTAGAGACAATAGTGAGGGAGGCCACTCGGCAGAGGGAAGAGGCAGAGCGGTTTCGGGAAGAGGCAGCGGAGGTGGCCCACCTTCGTGCAGAGGTGGAGCACCTCAGAGCTGGCGTGGCAGAGGCAGAGTGGTAACGACTACAGGTCATTGAGCAGAAGGGCGTGATAGCGGGACTGAGGGAAGCCCACTAACTTTTGGGCAAGAAGTCGGAGCCCAGCAGGAGCCAGAGTGGTGCGCACAGTAGCACGTACCGAGGTTACTTCACCAGCTCCTCCGACTACCAGAGCAATGAGGAGGAGGAGCGACGGTGACACTACGATGAGGGGAGCACCGCCATGGACCTGCCGGCGAAGCGCCACGACGGCACTAGAGACACCGAAGGTCCAGGAGAGGGACCAGCTTGATGTACTCTTGTATTCTTGTTTTCTCTTCTTCATGGGGCACATGCATGTACATGACTTTACCTTAGTGAAAAAAGGGGTGACCTTTTGACTTCTAGAATGCAAATGTGTGGACGTTGACACCAACTCTTACTAACTTAATGACAACCCCTAAGGCTGACGAAGAGAGAGGGAGATAGAGAGATTGACACGAAGGCAGGGGAGAGAGGAAGTGAGAGAGGAACTTGAAGGTCAGGTGAGAAAAATGGTCCAATCAGGGCCGCTACCCCCTAGGTGGTGGTCTATAAAAGGCCGATAAGGGTAGACGATGAGGAACTAAGAAGAGTAGAAAAATGGTACGCACAAGACCGCTAAAGGAGACAAATGGTCGCGACGTGACTGTTAGGTGACCGAGAGGGAAGGCGGTGAAGGGAGGGGACAAACGGTCGTCTGATGACCGCTAGAGGAGCCTAGCGGTCGCCCGATATACCGCAAGGGTGAACACACAGTTAAATCCGAGTGGGACTCTCCGAGAGAGTCCCAACTCGTGGATAGGAGCACCCAAACTACACTAAGACCCATCCTAAGTCAAACTGAGACTTCCTAGCCTCAATCCTAATGCACCAGGACTAGAATCAAAGTCCCATAACTAGGAATACACCCAAAACTCGCAGCTCTCAGAAAACCCTTCCCTTAAGCCTTGAAAACTCCATAAAAACCACCCAAATCACCATGAAGAGAACCTTTGAAGCTAGCACCATGGGTGGGGCGTCTAGAATAGGCCAAGACTGGCTAGGAAGGAGGATGGGGAGCTGCAGCGACTGACCTCCATCCCTAAGCATCTGAGCACAAGTCCTTCAAGAGAGGTAAGCTAGATCAAAAGTTCATTAATTCCATGAATTCTGTAAGGTTCTTATATCACTCCCTTCTTATTCTCTTATTCCTTCTTATTGTTCCCTTCTTTTAGCTCCTTCCTGGCCCCAGATGCTATTTTATCCTGAAGTGGGTGGCTCCCATGATAAAGGAACTCCCTTTAGAGGTCATCTCAATCTTAAGAGCACGGCACCTTCACCCACAATTAGTTTTAGCCAAAAACTTTCAAAAAAATTTCCTAAATTGGCCAAACATTTCCTCTCTAGTGGAGTTGTGGCATCCTCAAACACACACCTTTGTGTTCCCAACCTTTGAAGCTATTGTCCTTCTAGAAGAGGTTGGGACTTACTTAGCCCAGACTAGTCAATGTTATGGATAGGCTGATTAGTAGGTCTTAGGGAGCTTTTATTAGGGGGAGACATATTCATGATAACTTCTTGGTGTCCCATGAGTGCTTGTTTGCCATGAAGACTCAGAGAAAAAAATGGGTTGTGCTGAAGCTGGATTTTAAGAAGGCCTATGATAGGGTTAATTGGCAGTGCTTGTTTGATGTGTTGGATAAGATGGGCTCTGGAGATAAATGGATTGGATAGATCAGAATGTGCATTTCCTCATTTTTCTTCTCTGTTCTTGTCAATGGGAGGCCGTCCCTCTTCTTCTATAGTGGCAGGGGGCTCCAACAGGGGGATCCTGTGTCCCCCCTCCTCTTTGTGTTGATGACCCATGTTTTGGGTAGAGTGTGGCTGAGAGCAAAAGCTTCTGGTTTAATCAAGGGGTTTCAGGCTAGTAGAGGAGGCTTTTCAATTTCTCACTTGCACTATGCAAATGACACCATATTGTTCTTGGCAGAGGATGAGCAGCAGTTTTTTGTGGCTAGACTTCTATTGGTTCTGTTGGAGGGGGTCACTAATCTCAAAGTCAACTTCCAGAAGAGCACGCTGGTGGGAGTCAACATGGAGTGGCCTCTTTAAAGGGCAGCTTGCATCATGGGTTGTCATATAGGAGCCTTTCCTCTCTTATCTCGATCTCCCGTTGTCTCTTGGCACTCTTCATTGTGTAGACTGGCTTCTTGTTGTTTTGAGATTTGAGTTCAGACTACCTGGTTGGAAGGCTAGATTGTTGTCATATGGAGGCAGTTTGGTTTTATGCATATCAGTTTTGGACAGCCTTCATATTTACTTCCTCTCCGTATTTCGGATTCCGAAGACTGTGACTAAGAAGATTGAGTCTATTCAGATCAGATTCTTTTGGCATACAGTGAAGGAAGATGCAGGGGTTGAGATGATATTGCATGGGAGAGAGTGGCAGCTAGTAGGGAAGAGGGTAGCCTGGGGATCAAGAACATTAGGAATTTCAATTTGGCTCTCTTGTGTAAATGGCTATGGTGGCTAGGGGCTAGAGAGGATGGGCTTTGGGTGCAAGTTATCTGGCAGAGGTATTTTGGCAGGAATAGAGTCTGGGATTTGGTACCGACGTCTCAGTATATGACTTCTCCCCTCTGGCATGGCATCGTGACTTGTAGGGATGCTATCGTTTCCGACGTCTGGGTCCGACTTGGAAAAGGCGACATGTGCCTTTTCTGGAAGGACACATGATGTGGTGATTTCTTGTTGGAGGACTCTTTTCTCAGCCTCTTTACAGTGTCAGCGGATCTGTTGGGGTTGGTTTCTCAGGTGTTTGACTCTCAACTCTTCGGTTGCATCTGGGCACCCACTTTCAAGAGAGATCTTAGTTCTAAGGAGATGATTCAGCTCCAGCACCTCCTCTCCTTCCTCCTAGACTTCCATCCTTAGACTGATAGGGAGGATGAATGGTCTTGGAGGTCGGGAAAGAAGGGGACCTTCTCGGTTCGCTCTGCCTATGAAATTATTTCAGATGGAGGGGTTCGTCATAATCTCGCCCCTTAACTCTGGAAGCCGAAGAGTCGATTGAAGTTAAAGTTCCTAGTTTGGATGATTCTCACGGGAGGCTTCTTACGCGAGACAGACTACTTTGATTCCTCCCGGGTGTCCCATCGACTTGTTGTTTTTGTGGAGAGGAGGATGAGACTTTGGACCACTTGTTTGTAGGTTGTCCCTACTCACAGGGGGTGTGGGGGGAGCTTGCTAGGGGGACCTATTGTGTTTTCAGCCGGCATAGAGAGGTGCACCTTCTGATTCAGAGGTGGGGTAGAGACTGGCTTTTTGGAGGAGACAAAACCATATGGTGGTTGATGTTTCATGCTCCTCTATGACGTTGTGGGGGGAGAACAATAGAATTTTTAGGAGAGAAGCTAGAGCGGAGGCAACTATTGTGTCCTTTGTCTGTATTAGAGTGAGCGAATAGGCTGAGCTTCTTTGCAATGTGAATTCCCAAAGCTCCTCTCTTTTTGTTTTGTTGGGGGGTTAGAGTGCCACACTACCTTGGTGTGAACCTTTTTGTATAGGGAGTTTTTGCTGTTGGGTATTTTTGGCTTATAATTGTACATTCCCTTTTACGTTTACTACAATAGTGGTACTACCCACTTTCAAAAAAAACTATAGTGGATTCATTTGAGAAAGGTGATTCATAAAGTGGAAAAGGCACAGGGCCACATTTCAGAATTAGATTTAGTGAGTTAGCTTATGCTTTCCGCATTATTCTTAAAAGCTCTCCAATTTTCAGAAAAGAGGCAAGAATCTTAAGACTCCCTATCACCTGCATGCCCAGTGCTGAGTATGGGCTCGCATATGAGGAACGCGCTGAAGGACCTTGAGAACCATCATTTTCCTTTATAATTAATCGGGTAATCAGATCCTCGGCTATATCTTTGAAGGCCATAGATTCGTCATGAGCCGACCACATCAATGGGAGACAATACGCATATTCGCCCGCCGAAACGTGCGCCGAAAATTTCGCGTGTAAACAGACTGGCACGCCCGATGGGACTTTTCTCGCCCTCCATCTTACTGCTAAAGTTTTTTAATGCCCTCATAAGGACCCTAACTCTTCTTCTCCGTTGCGCAGGAGGCAAAGAGTGCAGGGAAAGCAAAGAAGAAGCAAATTTATTGCAATGGCGGCAGTAACCTATGGCCCGCTTGTTATCAAGAGCCATGTCTGGCATGGCTATCATGCCATCCCCATCATGTTCAGGGATTTTCCCGCAGTAGTCTGTCCCCCCTTCTTTTTGGGGGTGATTCCCACCAACCAGTCGGAGGTGGCTCCTCCGGCTCCATCTGTAGCTGCCGAGGGCAACAAGCCCCGCCCGCTCCAAGCTTGCGTGTTTTCTGTAAACACGCTCACTGCCAGCACTGTCCCCACCAAGTGGGGGCAACACCACCTCCGCCAAAACAGAAGGCCAGCGACAGCGACTTCAAGGACCGATAAGTCCATACTCGTCAGAGATCTTCGTATTCGGCTTGGCGGTGACGAGCCGAGGATTCCAAGTGACCGATGCGTCCCCAATGTACCTACTTCCAACCGCTTCTCGCTCCTTTATAAAACGCGAGAAGATGGGTCAGGCTTCAAAGGAAGACTAAGTCTGATGACGGAGATAGGGCATCCAAACAGCGTCCCCGGAAGGTCAAGCAAATGCGGGTCACTAGACAAGAGGCCCAAGCAATTAAGCGAGCCAGAGGCGGCAAGCCTACGCACGCCCAAGCCCAAGTTGACTTGGCATCGTTAGGTGTCAAACCTCTGCATTCACGGGGGTAGGAAAAAAATGGGGGCCTATCGCAAGCCCAATTTTACATCACAAAGCAGGGAGCCTATCCGAGTTAAAGCAGGCAATTGTGCCCAGATGCCCCTGACGCGGGTTTCTATCTTCAAAAGACAAACGGAGACCCTACCCACGAGGATCTCCGTCTTTGACAGATTAGGGGCACCCCTTTGCCCTAGTGTTACCCACCGAAGAGGCGAATAGTGGTCCAAATGGCGGAGACATGTAGGAACATGAAAATCTACACCTGTTACGTCTACGGGAGACAACACATGGAACAGATTGGCAATCCTGCCAACCTAAGTGATCCCACCGGGGCGAATGATCCAAATCCGGCAACAGATACAGATGCGGTGTACCGCAATGCCACTAGAAGAAGTCTGCAAGCCCAGCTTAGTGGTCAAGCGGGAACTTCCTCCCAATGACAGAGCATCAAGAAATTGCCCAAGAATTTCCTCAAAATTAGGGAGAAAATCTACCCCGGGGGGAAGGAGATGCTGACAACGTTGTAAGCATTCATGGTGATGGCTATCTGAATCTAATATTTGAGCCACCTACAAAAACCGCTTTCCAGACAATGTCTGATGATGCTAAATTTGAAACTATGCAGAGATAGCACATAGAAATGACCAATCTCGTGCTTGAAATGAAGCGGCAGATGAATATGAATGCTCAAAGGCCTCAGACATCGATACTTAATCAAGACCCTCGGCAGGAGCAACGAGCTGCTAACCCCGTTGGGGTCAGCCGACAGGCTGTATCTCCCTATAACACACAGGCCGAAGTGGAAATTGAGTTACCGAGAGCCCCACTTAACGCTCAATCCTCTTGGGCTCCGGGAGCTAAAGAAGTCATCGCTCAAAGGCGTATGATAGAACACATTGCCGAAGATAAGTTCGCCCAGCACGGCAAAGGTATGGCCACTGTTGATTTGCATAGTGTGCCTTTTCCTATTCACCATCAGTTTAAAAAGCTTCCGCCGGATTGTCCAAAGGCGCCAAAGCTACAAAAGTTCAATGGGCAGGGGTCGTCGCATGAACACCTGGCCTATTATATAATGGCTATGGGTGAGCTCGCACCTAACGAGTCATATCTCCTCCGATATTTTACAACCTCTCTCACCGGCAGTGCCTTCCAATGTCAAGACTGAAGCCAAATTCTGTGGCCGACTGGGCTAACTTGCAAAAGAAATTCATTGATCGCTTTCAGCTAGCCGAGAGGAAGGTGTCTCTCGTTAAATTGTGCTCGCTCAAGCAAAGGCGAGGAGAGACCGCTCTGGACATTATTAAGCGATGGAGGGACTTGAATATAAGATGTGATAACCCTCTGGCACAAGAGGACGCCATAACGATATGCCGAAGAGGACTCTCCCCCGAAGTCAATGTGACACATGTGAACAAGCCTCTAAGAGATTGACACGTGGAGAAACCTTCTGGACTGGAAGGTGTGGGAGACACACGCTAGGGTTGCTGCTGCTGCTGATATAAAAAGGAACCTTCTCATTCGTGAGAAGAGAATATAGAAGAAGAAGCCGAGGCATAGATAGGAAGCTTAGAGATGAAGCAGGAGTTGGCAGCGCTCTTTCGATCCAGGAGTGAAAGAGAGAAATAGAGAGTGAAAAGAAGAAGAGAAAGAAAAGAAGAGGAGTGAATCTGTAAGGTGTATGAAGGAGTTGCTGAGTGAGTGATTTCATCTCAGTCTCGTGGTTCAAAACCAGAGCTAAGTCTGCTCACCTGTTTGAGCTATATTCCCATGTTGGGATTTCATTCTCGATTTTCCTTTCCTTTACCTGTGTTTTCTATTTTCTTCTGTGAAACCGATTTGTCAAGCTGTTAGTCAGCAGTTGCAGTGGAGGAATCCACTGGACAGGTTAAGCTGTAGTCCCCAGCAGTCGCAGAGGAGGAATCCTTTGGTCGAGTTAAGCTGTAGTCCCCAGCAGTTGCAGAGAATGCGATTCTCTAGACAGCAAGCTGTGACGCTCAGCCGTTTGTGAGGCAAGCTATGTTGCCCAGCCTTCGCAAGCTGTGAGACACAGTAGTGAAGCCACTTTCCGTCTTGGACTGTGGGGTGGACGTAGATTTCGAGTCTGAGATCGAACCACATAAAGACCTTTATCTACTGTGTGATTGTTTCTGTGGACTGCATTGCCTTTTCGTTGTGTTCTTTGCGCAGTAGATGATTGCATAGGACCGTGTGAGAACATTTTGGTGCGCCTCTGGTTAAGTGTCCTCTATCTATCTAGCAGCATTTTACATTCCGCAATAATCTTTATTCTAGCTAGAGGGAAATCTTTATTGGGTGACTGATCTATTCACCCCCCCTCTAGATCGCCCTTTAGCTGTTTAACAACTCACACTTTTCGACGAATGGCTTCGTGCCTAAGCTGCTACATACCAACATCAATCCAGACCTTCCGTCTGGGTGGATGACGAAATTGTATCTTCCTTTGCGTTGATGTTAATTCTCACATTAATGATGAAACTCACACTTTTCGACGAACGGCTTTGCGCCTAAGCTACTGCATACCAACATCAATCCAGACCTTCCGTCTGGATGGATGATGAAACTGTATCTTCCTTTGCGTTGATGTTAATCCCCACATCAATAATAAAACTCACACTTTTCGATGAATAACTTTACACCTAAGCTGCTGCATACCAACATCAATCTGAACCTTCCGTCTGGGTAGATGATGAAACCTTATCTTCCTTTGTGTTGATGTTAATCCCCACATCAACGATAAAATTTACACTTTTCGGTGAACGGCTTCGCGCCTAAGCCGCCGCACACTAACATCAATCCGCACCTTCTGTACGGATAGATGATGAAACCTTATCTTCCTTCACATTGACGTTAAACCCCGCGTCAACGATGAGCACTTTCGCATAATTAAAAAAAAGAAAAAAATAGGGTTTAAAATAGAGGTGCCCCACCAGACTTGTTCAGACATCCTAGACAAGGGCAAAAAGGGCTATAACCCAGCTGCGGCGAAAACCCGAAAGGGTGCCACAGGCAAAATCGGGTACCCCGCCACGTGAAAACCCAAAAGGGCGCGTGGGTAAAAGTAAGAGGGGGCCAGCTCCGGTGAAAATCTGAAAGGGCGCTTGAGTCAGTAATGTGGTAACATAATTATATGTTACGTATCTCTCTCAACAACCTCACGTCCCACCAATGCTAAAACCTGTCCGGGGTAGACCTTACGCCTATTCTGATGAAACTTATACATCTTCTTGCATCGGTGTAAACCCAATATCGATGATGAAACTTCCGCTGATCGTTTGACACATCGCCTCGATCAATAATGAAACTTACCCGGAATAGACCTTACATCTATTCTGATGAAACTTATACATCTCCTTGCATCGGTATAAACCCAATATCGATGATGAAATTTTCGCTGATCGTTTGGCACATCGTCTCGATCAATGATGAAACCTACCCGGAATAGACCTTACATCTATTCTGATGAAACTTATACGTCCCCTTGCATCGGTATATACCCAATATCGATGATAAAACTTTTGCTAATCGTTTAGCACATCACCTCGATCAATGATGAAACTTACTCGGAATAGACCTTACGTCTATTCTGATGAAACTTATACATCTCCTTGTATCGATATAAGCCAAATATCAATGATGAAACTTCCGCTGATCATTTGGCACATCGCCTCGATCAATGCTAAAACTTATCCAAGGTAGACCTTACGTCTACCATGATGAAACTTATCAAATTCCTTGCATCGGTATAAGCCCAATATTGATGATGAAACTTTCACTGATCATTTGGCACATCCCCTCGATCAATGCTAAAATCTATCCAAGGTAGACCTTACGCCTACCCTGATGAAACTTATCAAATTTCTTGCATCGGTATAAACCCAATATCGATGATGAAACTTCTGCTGATCGTTTGGCACATCGCCTCGATCAATGATGAAACTTACCCGGAATAGACCTTACGTCTATTCTGATGAAACTTATACATCCCTTTGCATCGGTATAAACCCAATATCGATGATGAAACTCCCACTGATCGCTTGGCACATCGTCTCGATCAATGATGAAACCAACCCGGGATAGACCTTCCATCTATTCTGATGAAACTTACCCACTTCCTGGCATCAGCATAGACCCAATGCCGACAATGAAGTTTCCATTGATCATGCGGCACCATCTCTTCGATTGATACTAAAAACTATCCGAGATAGACCTTCCGTCTATTTCGAGAAGGCCTATGAACCCTTCATCCACACATCAACAAACATTCCCACATTCGGCACCTCTGGCCGATGAAATACTTCTTTATACCAACATGCCAGTTTGGAAACTCTCAGAATCCTGTCACGTGGTGGGGCGATTCCCCCATCCTTTCCCTGAAAGGGTGGGCACTCTCCTGCGGCACAGGTATGGGTGTATCCCTTACGAGAGTTACAAAACTGCTACCAATAGGTGCAAAATAAAGAAATAAAGATAAGCACTCAAGACATTAAAAAGAAGATGGTTTTTCATTACAAAAAAAGGGGGGACAAATACAACTGGGACCCTTGGTAGGGATGCATTACAAGATAGAAAATGACTAAGGTCACCAGAAGATGTCCTCAAAATAAAGGAGTCTGACACTTGGGGCCGCTCCCAGTTTATGAAGACGAGCTTCTTCTTCTTGGAGGTGAGCTGCTTCATCTTGGAGTGATGCTACTTTTCCTTCTAGCAAGGCAACCTCCTCAGCACTCTAGGACTGCGTCACCTCCACCAGCGACAGTTCAGCCTCAATGGCACTTAATTCCACCCATAGCTCATCCATCCGGCTACACAAAAGCTGCGCATGAGCATATGAGGTCTCCAGCTGGGTTCTGTGCTCCTGAAAGTCAGAATTTAGCACTTCCAGCCCTGACCGGCAATCGTCTCTCTGCAATTTAAGGGCTATCAATCTATCATTCATAGTACGCCCCAAAAAGTCTTGGTGATTTACAAATTTCAATAGTAGCAGTACCTGCTGGGTCCATATCTCTAAAGGGCAACCTAGTGCTTGAAGGCCAACTGTTAGCCCTTCGGCCACCTCCTTCAGCAGTAAATAAGTCGGTGACGGTTGAGACTCCACTACCTGGCGCAACATCTCCAAATTCTGCCAAATGAAGTCCTCTGATGATGTAAAGTCGAGGGAGGCTAATGGGGCTACTTCAAAAGTAACTTCACTATCAATGGCTGCCTATAAGCCAATGTCTGTCTCAGAAGAGGAAGATGGAATGGCTGCCGGTGTAGACGAACTAAGCCCTTCAGCAACTTCTCCTTGAGCTACTGACTCTTTTACCGCCGGACTCTCAGAAGTTCCTTCTTCTGCAAGCACTGGAAGTGGCAAAGGCTCCGGCTCTGACGCTTGTATAGATGGAGTTGGCGGCTCAGGCGCTATGGTCATTACGGCTGCTGGAACAAAAGCAGAACCTCTGGATGGGTCCATTTCGGCTCTCAACTCTGAGGCTCGCGCTAGCACAGAACTCTCTCCCAATGAGCTTAGCTCCAATGACAGTGCCTCAGCTGCCGACAGTATTCTCACTGGCACAGGACGAAGCACAGCAACCGCCTCCGAGGAAGTCACGGTTGCAGGAGGTATTACATCTTGAGCCTCCGATGAAACAACAACATCTGAAGCTGTCATAAAGAGATGATCGGCGGCGTCAGATTCCTAGAATAGAATGCCGATAAGCACCAAGCACCAAGATGACAGAACAAAATAAAAGGGCATATAGCTCAGCAAGAGGGACGAGCAGAACTTACTCTGATCACGGGGTCTATCTCCTCAAATTCCTGTATAGAGGACAATAGTTCTGCAGATGAAGCAACAAAGGGAGGGGTTATCTCCTCTTCCATGTCAATTCCAGCAAATTCTTCCTGCGACATTCCCTTAGACGATGGTATCAACAACTTCGGAGGGCTAAATACCGGGAGACCACTTGTCAACACAGGAGGCATTGCCGTTCCTTCGCTGACAGTCTCATATGTTTCCTCCTCCTCGCCTTCAGAGGAGCCATAATCAAGCTCTTCGTTAGAAGGGGTAGCAGAGCTGCTGGAGGATATTTCCACACTGGGTTCAGGTTGGCCCGCCACTTCTGTCGCCTTCCGAGCTGCCGAGCGAGTGACCATACGCCGCGAGGGGATAGTACCCTTCTTCAATGCAGTTTTATGCCCTTCCCGTGGCAGAGAGACATCCATAGCCGACGTCACAGTCTTAATCCTAACCACTCCAGCCACTACAGCACAAGCATATGCATAAAGCAGGGTCTAGGGGTCACCAAAGGAGAAGAAAATTAAGGAAGCAAGCTTACCTTCAGCTTCACTGGCCGGTGTGGGTGAAGGTAGCCACACATCCTCCGGAGCAGTGGCGGAAGGTTCTGTCTCTATATCCTCTGCTACCTTTGCAATCTCTTCAATAATCGCAGTGGCAGCAACTTCTCCTTAGGCTACTGCCAAATAGAGAAAAGGACAGGTTGAGAATGAAAACACTAAAGAAAAAAAGGTAACTCGGGCATTTGCCCCTTGCATGGAAGTGTAGATGGAGCAAATATGGTGTAAAAGGCTTTGAGCAAGGGATGCCCCGACCTACCCTTGAGCATGGACATCATCTCCTTAGCAACAGAATGTGCCATGAAAATGTGGGAGGAGAACCCCTTCTCTTGACGAGGTACTTGTACTATGACAGAACAAGGGGTAATAAGAGCATCAAAAATATCCTTCCCAATGAGCAAACTGACTTTGACAATCTTGGCCTTGGGCCGACATGGCATCAATTCTTGGCAGTTTTGCTTAGTGAGCATTGGTCGAGACTTGGTCTTCTCAAAGATGCCGAGTATTAGAACACGAATTGGCATCCGGCAAATAAAACCTTAGATTTTGAAAGGCATAGCCAAAACCAAATTCTTCGTGCCCGTTTCTTGAGCATCATCTTTGGCATATGTACTTATAGAAACACACCTACTTCGAGGGAAGGTGAAGGAAGGTAAGATGGGAGTGATGGGCTTAATGGGTAATGAGGTTTTAATGGAAGAAGTTGGAGGAAGGGTAGGTGGAGGTTGAAACATGATGAGCTTCTCCCCATGCTTGGCAGCGGACGGGGTTGGATGGCGTGCAAAAATAGGTGGACCCTACTTAGGGTCAGCCACGGGTTTGGGTAAAGGGTTGAGTGGAGGATTAGGGATGGTTGGCTTTGAGATTACAGGGATAGTGGAAGGTTTAGGTGGTGGCGATGGAGGGTTAATTCGTTGGAGAAGAGGGGAATCAATGGAAGGCTCGGAAGGCGTAGTGGAGGTTGATGGCATGGTAGTTGGAGAAATAGTGTTAGGAGGGTGAATGACGGTAGGTTTAGTATGAATGAAACATCTAATTTTGGTGGGGCGAGAAGTTTTAAGGGTAGGGGAAGGTTCATGGTGCATCGATGTGGGTTGTTGAAGTATCGACCCATCATCATAGAACCATGTGGTTTCATAAATCGGGGTAAGGATGGTGGCATCATCGTGACCATGGGGCTCTTGTGGTGGTGGTGGAAGAGGAAAGCGAAGGAAACCCAAAAGGTGTATCTTGAAGAGTTTCTTCATGTGTCGTCTTCAATTCTTCATAATAGTGTTCAAGTGGATGCTATGGTGGAGGCATATGGATGGGTGGAGGTGTATAATGTTATGGAGGGTTTTGTAGGTGTGGATGCAGAGGCGGTGGACCATGTGAATGAGCAGGATGAATGGATGGTGGGCGGAGGACATCCACTTTATCATTAAAACTTTCCAGACCAACTTGCTCACATGTACTCATGATGCGATCTGTGCCTCTATTCTCCTTCTAGTCTTTCTCCATCTTGGTTATTTCGTTCATGAAAGCGTGAAGGGGATTGACTTGAGGAGGAGGAGGGCGAGGGCTTGAGACCCTTTTTAGTTGTTCCTCCATCTTGGCGATTTTATCAATGAGGATTTATTGAAGGGGAGTGACTTGTGAAGTAGAGGGTCGGCCTTGGGACCTTGGAGGGGCTTGATATGAATGCCATGGAGGATTAATCGGCTGACCCATAAAAGGACCCAGTTGGACCGGGGTGCAAGGAATATATGGGCCTTAGGGCCATGAAGGAGGATGAATAGAAGACAGCGGGTGATGGGCCACCCAAAGAGGAGAGTAGAAGAAGGCGAGTGATGGGCCCCCCGAGAGGGAGGATAAATGAAAGAAGGCGAGTGATAGGCCACCCAAGAGGGAGTGGAAGGAAGATGAGAAGAAGAAACTACACCCCCAACAATAGCCTTAAGGGCTTGGGTTTGTTGAGGGGTGAGATGCAAAACTTGGGAGACCTTCTCGTCATGTAGAAGAAATGGTTCCGGGGGAATAAGGGCTCGCGATTGATGCCAAGCATCATGAAATTGAGAATTGCCCATGGGGTCGGCAAAACCATGAGAATTAGGATAAAATCTCTTTTGATGGTTGTGGTGAGAACTATAGATTTGAGGCTTCTATGATGTGCTAGGCTGATCATCATCATGATTATACATGTAATTAGGCATGTTAATTTGATTACTAAAGCAAAACATTATGCAAATCAAGAAATATTCAATCAAAACAACTTTCAAAGATGTCAAACAAGCGGATGCTTATGTTTTGCTATTTTTTAGTTAAACCTTGATAAATTAAATGATTTTAACAAGTTTTATGTACCTCACTCAAGGTAGGAACTTAGTTTCAATATAGTTCAACTCTGGTGTCAACTAGGTAAATTCTCTCACCACGTTTAGGCCAACTAAACTTAGGGAACTTGAAAGGTACAACCTGCCCAATGATCGAAGAGGAAATCCTTCGATATCGGGGACTTACAGAGGCCTTGGTAGAGGAGATTTCGTTTTTATGAAGTTTTGATATGGGCAGATCTCCCTTGGCACTAACACGTGGCCCACCTCCCTTTTTGAGGTGGACACCTGCCATATTTTGAATTCCAAGTGATATGATGGCGATGGTAGTGTATCCCAATATAATGACATTAGCCGATCACAACGCATCATTAGGAATCCCTCCTCTGATCACCCTATCACACATGGATCATGTGCGTATTACTAAGACAAGTAATCATATAATCTTGGCAAGATTACTCAATTTTGTGCTCTCTTACCACCACACGACTCGAGATCCTCACACGACATACCTTATTTCCACAATCACACGATATCTCCAAAGAAAGGTAGTCAGACCACAACTCGAACTCTTCCCCTATTAAAGGTTAGCCTTGATAACCCCTAAGGTATGCAAAAATTACCCTCTACATAACTCAATCTCCCCTTCTTCTAGTTTCTTGCTGCTCTCACTGGCTTATGCATTAGAGGATTTTCTCGGAAACCATAACCCCCGTGAAAACTTATCTTTCTATGCAAGAGGGCTGGTTTCGACAATTAAAGGATGTCTCTCTACCCTCGGGACTCTCATCTTGATGCTCAGTCTTCATCCTTGGCCGTTGTAGTATTCTACCTTGGTTCCCTTGTCTGGTCCCACAAAATAAATTTAAGTGTAGCTTATGCAACACTTTGGTGCCGTCTGTGGGAAGCAACAAGAAAGCCATGGCCCGCACTCACAATAATGCTAAGAGGTCTAATGCTGACGTCGAAGCACTACCCTCTACTAGATCTGTTCCCCCTGCTCCCTCCACTCCTATCTCCTAGAAGTAATTCGGCACCTTGTTGGAACAGGTGTGGTCTCTGTAAGAAATGGTTCTCAGGTTGTCCAACCGGATGGTTACACAGGCCCCACCTATGGCCAACAAAGAGGGTGACCAACTCCTCCCTTCTCTAATCTACCTAGTGAATGATAGCCAGAGTCAACCCATAGCTCCTCCTCTTCTAGTGCCCCCCGAAAGGGCTTTCCCCATCTCAAGGCCCTCTTGTACATGGAGAGTCAGATCGAGGACTTAAAGAAGGAGTTTAAGGAGGTGGTTACGAAGGTGACCGAACAGGTGGACTCCACAACTCAGGTCAGTAGTTCCTCCTCTCCCCTCAGGTGCTAGCTATCGTACACATGAAGACATTGGAGTTCCCTGCCATGAAGCCATACGATGGGACGATGAATCCAAAAGATCACTGGAAAAGGTTTGGTAACTTCCTCACTCTTTCTGGGGTCACAAACCCCATTAAATGTCAGGATTTCCCCCTCACCTTAGAAAAGGAGCAATAGCCTGGTTTACCCTGGCACCTGGTTCCATCTCCACTTCACTACAGCTTGGGATGGCTTTCCTTTCTCACTTCTCCGAGTATGCTCAGCCCATAAAACCTTTTGGAAGCCTCATGACCCTTAAGCAAGAAAGGGGAGAGATGCTCAGGTCATACTTGAGCTGGTTCCACACCAAGGCTCTCCAAATCCAAAATTTGGATGTCTCCATGGTTGTCTCGACTCTCGTCCATGTTGCAGGGTACCACTAACACCAGTCTTCAAGAAGCTTTTGCCAAGAATGCTTACACCACCTTCCCCGAGTTGATGGCTAAAGCCCAACAGTATAGTAACAGAGATGATATCCTCCCTACCCATGTCAGAACTGACTATGTCCAGGAAAGATGGCCCCAAGTTCTTGAAAAGCGAGTGGACTGGCATCCCAGGCAGGATGAGCAGAGAGGTGACTGGAGAGAAGATAGGGGGCCGCATCATGACAATGTCCCTAAGCTAGCTGTTTGCCCTACCCAGATACTTCTAGAGATTCAAGACAAGCCGTACCTTTGCCCCCCAAGTCCATTGAGGAGTGGGTCAGAATGTCGAGATTGGAACAAGTACTATAAGTTCCACCAGGACCACAGCCATAACGCTAATGATTGTGCCACTCTAATCTGAGAGATTTAGCACCTAATCCTAAAGGGCTGCACCAACCCCGACTTTGCATAGAACTAAAGGAAGCATCCAACTCTAGACCAAGAGCTAGCAGTAGGTAACTAGTAGTAACAGAAGCTCAAAGGGGTTATCATGACTATTATAGGAGGACTATTGAGCAGCGACGATAGTAGCCAAAAGAGAAAGGCATACACTCGAAAGGTCCTCACCATCAGCCACCTGATGAGTGGCCATCTTTCTATGATAATTCATGTCATATACATCATTTCAAGTGCATATAATTAGGCAATTATACATACCTTATAGCTAACCTCAGTTTCCTACATAATCAGACCTTTCATGCAAATTAACTTAATTTGTGGATAATTATTCAATGAAAGGGTGTTGCATTACTCTACGACTCCCGCCTTTCCCTGCTAAGGGACATGCCCTCTCCGCCAGGACAACCCCCTATAAATGGGATCTCGACTGACAAGCAAGGACACGGTGATCCCACCAAGAAAAAGCCTACCTAGCTCCGACAAGAGACAAGAGAGGCCACCCAGTACTAAGAGAGAAAGCCTTCGCCACGCTCCAGCCACCCTCCGAACACCATTACCGCCCACCTAGCACTCTCCAAGCACTCGTTGGTCACGGCGAGAGCTCCCCCGAAAGGTAGGTCGCCCGAATCAGGCTTGCTATGCCACTATGCAACTCCCTCTCTCTCCCCTCAGCCCTTGCTCCTCCACCTCTACAGTGCTGACTTAGACATCGGAGGGTTGTCTCTTGGGATAACGTCCGGGGCTCCTTTTGACACCCTCCCTTTCTGGTGCTTGCAGGCTTCCACGAGTGCTAGGCAGCCTTTCTCGACAAATAAATAGAGAAGAGTGGTACGAGGACTAGAGACCAGATTTCTGCCTCTACAAAATGCATAAAAAGGGGAAGAAAGGGGTGTCCTAGCACCCTTTCATCTGTTGATCTGGTAACTTATTGTGCATCCCCTTCTTTACCTTTTATCCGTTGAATCGATAACTCATTGTGCACCCCTCATTTCCCTATTAACATGTGATACGACAGTAGCATCCTTGCTTTGTAAATTCATTTTTTTATTACTATCACGATTCAGCTAAACGTGCTAATTGCTTAATTGAGTGTTTGTTTGAACCCGCACCGCCATCACACTCGCCCCAAGGATTGAGCTAGCAACCCCCTGCATCCTGTCCCGAGGAGAGGTTCTCTAGGCTATCGGACAGCTGGTCATTAGCGAAAAAGTCAACGTTAAAGAATAGTGACTTTTAACTATTTATTTTGGGCTCATTAAGAGCTAAATTCTATTAATTTCGCTACCTTTGCGATTCTATGGCCCGGAACATTTTCTTTTTGTAGTTCATGCTACTGTCGACCACTGGGCTTCGCTCTATGCTGTATTGCCACAGTCAGAACTCTCTATTTTGCCCTTTACCGCCGTTTAGCCTGATCCGGTGTCCTTACATCATGAATAAAGGGAATGTATAAACAAGGCCTATGGCGAGCACGGTTTTGAGGCTGCGAGTCTGCCTCGCCATGGCCATGACCTGACCTCACTTCGGGACCGATAACCCCCTTGATCGAACCTACTCTTTGTAGGTTTCGTCCCCTCTTCTACATATTAAATCATTCCAGATCACAAGCAAACATATGTCCAGAGGATTACCCATGGTGTTGCTGCATCATCAGCATAAATCAGTCTCGGATCGATGTCCGAATGAGTTTTCTATGATGTTTTTAACCTCAGACTCAATGCCCCAAGACTACATTGGTTCACCTTTGGACCCACATGTGTATGCAACGATGTCGACGGTGAGTCAAAAAATTTACATAGACATAATCAAAAAGTCCCTCGAATGATATGGATCTCTTGGTAGGCTAGTCCTCGGGATTACTACATTCGATATGGACTTGGGTGGTGCCGCTTCAAGCACACCTGAACGATTCAGGGACCGTCTTAGCTTTTTGTAAACGAACACCCACTACATCCTTCCGACACACTCTGGGATAGGGAGAGATGGCAGATTTTGACTCTTCATCACTCGAGTGACAACAACAAAAAAATAAGAGAAACACAATCAGATAAAAAATGTAAAAAAATAAAAGCGCTTAACAACTGTCTAACAACCGTCTCTCCGGGTCACGCTATCCACCACTCCCAAGTGGGTCCGCACACACGTGTGTAGAAAAGTTACGACTAGTGGGGGCTCACTAAACATGGACACTGAAAATCACGCACGCACCCATCTCGAGTAACGCGAAGTGACAGGTGACTCGCAGCCACCAGACTCTAGACAACTCACTAGACCTAATAGCCCAACGGTCCTTGAGTCACAAGACTCGGGTCAAGACTGCTGCAAGTGACGGCATTGCGCCGTTAATCTGGCCTAATCTCTAAGCCTGAAACCACGGTGACACGATCTCCAGGGTAGCTCACCAGTCGCCAAGTGGATCTCTCATCCACGGCATATAAGAAAAATCTCCAACTTCAGACAGGTTAACTGGACTCACAGTCCAAGGTCACACACATGGCCCACATGGAAAATGGTTCTCGGAGAAACCCACATCGTGCGGGAAAGACCTATCACACTCACGCCGGCTAACGCCGACTCGATCTAACAAAGCACGAAGTCTGGAACATAAGAGCCTCCTCGGACCCTTAAGACCACGGGCATGCAAACTGAGGTAACACAGTACTTTTGGACAACCCCAAAAATGTGAACACAGAACCCAGTGGGCATTGGACACGTTAAAAATAATATTCACTACATATTAAACATGAAGTATGCTCAAGTAGTACAATAAACATTACAAAGACAGTAAATGTTATAAACATAAAATGATCCCTATCCAAATAATGATGTACTAGTATGGATAATCGCGGGAAGAACCATCTCCCTTATCGTCTAGCTTTTGTTGTTGATACCCATAGAACGACTACATATATTCTGTATATTCATTGTAACCAAATAACGATGCAGCCAAATCGTGTATCCCTCTTTGGATCCCTCTTGAAGTGTATAGTTGTTGACTTTATTGGGATCCAAAATCAGCATAAGAGGTAGAACTTTGAAGATTGGAAGAGGATCCTGACCCATAACTGCTACTGCCTGGAAGCGAATGAAATTGGAATGTGGTTGATGACCCCACTCATACATGTCTGCTTCCCTTTGGCCACCTTCATAGCCTGTTGGATCTCGATATTGACTCTGCGAATTATATCCTCTTTCACTATGACTGTATCCTTTGCCCGTGTAACGTGGAAGGAGGAAGGAGGTGCTTTCACTATGACTGTATCCTTTGCCCGTGTAACGTGGGAGGAGGAAGGAGGTGCATACATGCCACCGCCAGTAGTAGCACATGCAACTACACTGAGATCATCACTTGGTGCATCATCATCATCATCATCATAATCTTGAGAAACTAATCGCCTTCAACCCTTAAGCTATGTTTTTTTATCTTTTGGTATGATAATTTCATTCATCTTTGAAAGGACTCATTTTCCCCTTGACGTGTGTCTCACATAAATTTGCTTCAACTACTCAATTGTCGGGTTCTCTCGAGTAACAGGACTAGATCTCTCAAACATCCCATGCCATGATGTACTTCTTCTTAAGGATGGAGGTGACTTGATCATTCTAGGAGTGATTGACCCGCTATCTGATTCTAAGTGTCTAGCTGGCTCAAACTCAGGCTGTTGCTCGATGTTGTCAACAAACAAAGATGCTTCCGCTCTCTGGTGCACATGAGTCTCTCTGGCCCTCTTTGCTGGTCTTCTGAATTCTGGATCCCTTGGCTCATCTTCATCTAATATGCCCTTTGCCCATGTTCTATCATCAACATCAAAAACGAGCTCATCAACCTGCTCTCATACCACAACCCAAGACTGCAAGGAATTGTTATCATTAAATAATGCGTCCACATCAATTTCTGGAGTTATATCCTCTGCGATGTGTTTGTCCCTCAACCCAAGACTCCAAAGAAATAAAATTCGAAACAAATCTGGTTGGCCCTGCATGGATGTTATCTCGCCCCCCACTTGCATGATCTCTGAACATGTTCAATATCCTTAGATGGCCATAAATATACTGAGTGATTTTTTGTGCCCTCTCAATTATCTTCTTCATATTATTTTCCTTTCCAATGTCTTCAAGTATCAAATCCAGACAATGTGCTGCACATAGGAGTCAATATAAATGTCCGCGCTTCTGCATCAACTTCTTGCCTACAGCCTTATAACTGGCTTCATTATCAGTGACTATTAGTACAATATTTTCCTCTCCAATTTGATCTACCATCTTATCCATCAAATGAAACAAATAATTTACATTCTTTTCATAATTTGATGCATCAATTGATTTCACAAAGACTATACATTCGATGCAATAAACTAGAAAGTTGATCAAGGATTTCTTCGTGATACCAGTCCAACCATCACACATAATGGTGCATCCTCTCTCCATCCAGACATGTTTAAAGCTTTCAACCCACTTATGGAGCTCCTCAACCTCTCCCTCAAGACCATGCCCGTATATGTCTTGACGTGACAGGACCTTCGAACTGGGGCCAACATCTGCTATGGCATCTAGCATAGGCTGAAAATATTCTGATTCAACTACATGTGCAAGTACACCTACGTGAAAGAACCATTTGTAAATACTTTTAAATGCATGCCCTGCAACTTCAGCTGATTTTTTGACCCCTCTCAATACTTGCTTGATTTTTGGTTGTGCAACACTTTGCCTTCTGTGCAGATAGCTATCCATAGGGCCTACTCTCTGCGGCGCTGCACCAGTGTCATGACGTCGTCTACACCAGTTGTATTAGAGTATGTCTCTGAACCTATCAGTGCTTTTCCTTTCCTTCGAGCCGCTTGTTCAGGCTCTACTACTTCAGTCAGCTCTGAATCTGAATACCTAGTGCCTTCCTCATCATCATCCTCCCTCCTTCCCCTTCTGCCCGAAATCTCCTCAGCAATTTTAATCTGATCTTCAGCCCTTTGTTGCATCATCTCTTTTTTGCCCAGAAGTCACTAACACATTTCTTCTTGGACCTCTTGGGGACATCTATTGCATTGTTTAACCTAATTTAACCCCAAGGACAAAATTGGCTTCATCAAAACCAAAAACAGGCAGCAACAAAACAGCCATATGACAACTTCCAAGGCACGTTCTTGTGAGAATTTATAATGTTTGACTTATGGTGTATGACATCATCAAAACTATAGGGATGCAAAAGTTCTCAAATGTTTGTTAAGCAAAAAGAATGAGGAACCATTTATCTTGTCATCTGCATGAAAGGTATGCACCCAAAGAGTCTGGCTGTTGCTGGTTTCTTCTGATCAACAAATTTGAAACATGATTAAAAGAAAGTTAAAACAGCTAGCCTGGATGAAATTTCATAGAGATATTTTCAAAAGTCGCAGGTATGGCACTTCCCCATGGAGGTATCAGAAACTCTTTAAGAGGAGATCCATGGCAATGTCATCAAGAATGCTAGAAAGAGACATGACCTTTTGGACTCGTGATCACACAAGAAGTTATAACTTGAGTCCAAGTGATCAAGACTTCTCAGAGATCACCCTCAAGCACATGCTGAACAGAGTTGTTTACAGTACCCCATATAGAATTGTTCAGTCTTCATAGACTAAGGAGATCTTAGACTCTGTCAGTACCACAAATGAAAAGAAACCACTAATGAAATGACATTGGGAAAATTGGAAAAAACACCTGAAAGCATGATCGCTTGGTTCTATTAAAATGACTGTAGGTCTTGCATGCTAAATGAAGCAATATGTAAGGATGTCAGTAGCTGACATCTGCAGCTTATTATATTTTACAATTTCTCTTATGACAGGTGAATGACAAAATTAAAGTGTTAAACTTGTAAATAAGTGTATTTGGAGGTTAGCTCCCTGCTTGAATGAGATTAAACTGCACAACCAAGATGATATTTTTCTGCAAGGAGGCCTCAAAAGGGATTTTTCCTGGCCCTATCCCATTAAAAGTTATAAGCACTGTGCACCAACTTGTACATGGCTGAAATTACACAGGGAGGTGGTCAGAAAACTTTGCCAGATCATGAGTCCTTCATTACATGTAGCATTATCTAGACTGATGGGATAAGGTTTTTTATCATTATCAATTTGTGCAACAGGCAAAAGAGCAAAGAAATCAAGAAAAAAATTCATCACCAATAAAAAGCAAGAAATAACTAAAACCAAAATCTCCAGGCACACCAGGTCGCCCAGTTCTCACTAACCTTCTCAATCCCTAAAATGTATACAAACAAACCAATCAGAGATCAACCTTTGCAAGCCTTCCAGATGTTATTAAACCCACTACCTCCCATGTTATAAAGGTCCAAAGTTTCTCAGCCTCCCCAGAAATGTGCACTATTTTGGAAAAGAGTAAATTGTACCACCAAACAAGGAGTATTGACCTCTTGTTCTTTGAAGGTGGATAGGATGGCTGTCCATGATAACCACCTCTTAGATATGTGATATTCCATGGTTCGGTCAAAAACAATAACCAACATGTTTCATCTAGTGCTCCTTTTCTTTGGAGACCTTCATGATGAATAAATATCTGTAATATAAATGGCTGAATACCACTTTTTCAGCATCTCCTATTATGAGTTATATGAAATGCATGGATGTAATGACCACAAAACACACTTACTTCGATGCTGATCAAGATTCCAGACAGAGCTTTCTCCTTTGCAAATGTCAAAAACTCTGTTAAGGTCATGAAAACTCCAGCATTTTGGTGCAATGGATGTCGTCTCAAACCATACTTCAAGTAAAATGGGGTTCTTATTTGTGCTGCAGCATAAAATGACAAGAAGAAATCAATATTTAAATAAGGTGTAAAAGAGGAAATTTGATACTGTTAAATAAACGGTTTCCACATGTATTTTATCTAGATTCAGTGGCATAACTGCACAATAATTCAGATACAACAGAAGTACAGATAAAGAAGAAAACTACAACTTTATTGTCAAGGTAGAGTACATGGTAGAAAGGAAAGTCACTTGATCAGATCAGGTCAACCAAGCCATCACCCCCAAGAAGTGCATACAGAGGTCCTGAGAATGACTGAGCTTTAAATTTGCCTCAAAGAATGGAGTTCCTCAACATAAACAAGCAAGAAACTAATACTTCCTTGTAGGCACTTTTTATTCCTGTGCTGATTTTCCGTAAACCTGTTCTGCCATATCTGAACATCAGTTTCATATGGCTTACATCTAATTTTTAGCGGATATTAGATTAACTTCTTTCTTCCATATAAGGTTATATAACCACTAAAATCGCAACTCGAAGGAGCAGAGGCACTGTACTCTTGTTTAACACAGAAAAATGATGAACATAAAAGCACATTTATTAGCTATTTAAATAGCATATGCATTTTTAATTCCATGAATTGAGTTTATCAGATGCTAGCCCCCGAATGTGGATACCTCTCGGTACTGTGTCTTCCACCAACAACTAGGGCGCAACATAGATCATTATTTTCATTTTAAAGATTACATATATGATTTGAATGATTAGGGAGGCATTGATTGGGACAAGATGAGGAAGTTTGTTACACCAATGAAAGCAAGGAGGCCACTGCATCAGCAAGCGCCGCAACAGGCTTAGCAGCTAGTTCAACAAGTTCAGCAACAGCAGGTCCCAGCACCGCAGCTGGACATGGGGATTGTCCAAAACCCTCTGTAGGAGCACCATAATCAACAAGTAAACCCCATTACCACTTTCCACGAGGTGGAGAGAGGACAGGGGTGGCATATAGAAAGTGCCTCCGTTGCTTCCATAAACCCAAATTCTAACCAGTTTCCTTGACTTTTAAGAACACCTCAGCCTTCTCCATTCCCGCAACCTTCCTAACCCCTCATATGTACTACTAAGCAAACCCCTTTCACCACCAACCCCTTGCCGCAAAGGCTCATTCTCATTCACCCTCCCCCCTCTTTACCCACACCGCAAACTCCGCCTACTTCCACCACCTCTTTGCCGTCCAGGCCACTCCTTATCTGCCCTTCACCAGCATCTCCGTCCACTTAATACACTACGCCTCCTAGGCCTTTGCTACTTCACTCTTTGCCAAATCCTCACACACCTTCAATCACTTCACCAGCCCCTTTTACCATAATCCCTTCCAACCCATCTGCCGCTACACCGGCCATCTCAGTTCCTACCAATCCTCAGCCGGAAAGGCCCCTTATCAGAGTCCCCCAATCGGTTGTTCCCGTCCAGCTTGTCAACCCCGATATTCCATCTTCTTCCACTAACCCTTCATCCACCGATCCGACAGAGGTGCAAGGTTCCCAAACTATGGTGCTCCGCAGTGGGTGGATATTCCATTGTGTGTTCCCGTAGTGACAAGAGAAAGGGCCCGTATAGGGGCAAGAAGAGCAGTCACAAGAGCCAGAGTCCATACCAGGGACTCAATATGATCTATTGAAACATTTAGACAGAACCCCAACCAAGATTTCCATTCTGGAGTTGATAAGAAGATCGACCACCCATCATCAAACAATACTTACAAAAGGTGATGGTCAATGAGGACATTCCAACTGAGCAAATCACATCAATTTTGACACCGACAGGGGATCAGCCCGCTATCATTTTTCATGAACATGAATTAGCACCGAAGCCAGCTAGAACCTTTGCTTTGTGCATCACAGTGAATATAAATAAAGTGGCCGTCAGTCAGTGTTTGGTGGACATCGGTGCGTCTATCAATGTTTTACCGCCTAGCACCTTGAAAAAATGCGACATTCTAGAAAGTGAGGTTCGACCCTCATCCATCACAGTGACAGCATATGATAACACAAAGAAGCTGCCTATGGGCATGGTTACTCTGAAGGTGGGGTTGGGCCCCTCATCTGTCACCGCCAATTTCCATGTTCTAGATATGGACCCCACTTTTAATGCCATCTTGGGGTGTCCATACATTTTGGCACTTGATGTTGTCCCTTCTACGAATCACCAATGCATAAAACTTTCGCACAAGGGGCGTATTGTCAAGGTGACTAGTGTGCCCATTCTACCAACTGTGGACATTCTTTCAGCAACATCGGTGCCCTCCATCTGGCCGTCCAATATGCCACTGTTATCCATACTAGACCTTGCCGACCCGCGGCATGATATATTGAGACCACAAGCTGCAACTTCCACACCAGCACCGACCACATCCCCACCTCAAAAGGGAAGAAAAAAGAAGAACATGATAAATACTCCAAGCTAGAATATCATGATAAGAATGCGATACAGGTCTGGCAAAGGCCTGGGAGCCGACCATCAAGGCAGAATTAAATCTATCAAGAATCACAAGCTCATTCCCCAAGGTGGCCTAGGGTACAAAGGGCCAAGCAAGACAGAAACTGTTGAAACTGAAGAAAAATTGTGGACCACCATGACTTCCACGCTCAAAACAGATAGACAACCACTTACATGGTCTCTTTATACACACTTTGTGAAGGGGCCCACTGAACAGATAGGAGAGCAAAGTACTATAGTCACCTCAGTTCTGGATAATCAAGACGTGCATGCACGTCAGTTTGCTCATCACATAGCCCCGTTGGTTACATATAAAGCTTTGGAGTCCTTGAGACCAGATAAAAGAAGGAAGATGGACGATCCTAAATGTGATTGGTATAGATGGTTCGACATAAATGACATCACCATTGCTCTGAGCCGGCTGTTCATGCCGACCGATCCGTCTAATTTGATGACTTTGGTGATGAATCAGAATGATTTGATGCATGCTCAATTCCTGTACACAAATTTTTTTAGTGGGAGGGAGAGCAAGAGAGAGAGAACCCAGATGCACAGTGGAAGTTGACCTCTTTATACATCTCAGCTAGCTGGGTTGATGATCCTTTCTTTAAGCTTTTCCCTGCCAAGTGCCAAGGTATCTCTTCTTCTCCTCGGTTAATGGTGGGCATGGAGATATGTGATCCACCACAGAGGCCAGGGTGAGCTAGTTTTCCTCCCATTCTGCAACAACTCGCGTGCGCGTGTATGTTTGTGTGTGTGTGTGTGTGTGAGAGAGAGAGAGAGAGAGAGAGAGAGAGAGCGTTCGTGTGCCCTGCAGCAACAACAATTAGAATAAGAGCATGCTAGATGCCATCGCTGCAGGCTGGAATCTCCTGTCGGTAGCACCTTTGAGATGCTTGCAAGTTCTTCCATCGATGGAGCCGTCCTTCTAACTTTTACCGGGGACTGTGTGCCCATATCTTGTGTTTGTCCCGGCCTCTCTGTTGTCACCCTCCAGGCCAGTCACAGGTTGCTCGTTCCCCAGGGCTGCTGCAAGGGTCGCCTCAGAGGTTCACAACATGCCACCCCTCAACCTTTTCGCCCATCACGAGCTTGCTCTTCTCTTTTTCTCTTCCTTCCCCATGTTTGGTTCCTTCTACCCCCGTTCATTCTTCAAATGTGGCGTGGCTTGATTCCTTGTGACTGCAGTTGATCCGTCTTCACATGTCCAAGCTGGTGCCTTTTGCCTCCCTGCTTATCATATCACCATGGAAGTTTTGAGCTGAGCTGTGGGCGGACGAATCGGGTCCCCATGACGGGCAAGTCTCTGTATGATTAATCTGCGAGCATGTGATTCCGTGTCTCCCAACGTGTGCATGGTTCCTTCAATTCCAGTATCTGAGAGGTCTTCTGTGGTGGATCTTGACGCTTGGTCTGCCTCTGAACTGGAGAGAACCAGAGGGGGGCACGGGGAGGGGGTGAGGCCTTCTGGGTGTTAAAGGTCTTCACATGAAAGGAAGAAATGGTGTTCGAAGAGGCAGAGAAAGGCGGAGAGGTGGAGGCTGCGAAGTAGATTGCTCACATGCTGTCATCTTCTGCCGTTTCAATCATGGGCGAAGGCGTGATTTGCCACAAAGCTTAATTTCTACCAGGTTGGTTGTCTGCCTTTCACACTGTCACAGGATTCCTGGCGGAACTGGTTGCCGGAGATCTTTGCATTCTGATGGTGGAGAACTGCGATCGCGTCGTTTTCTCGCGGTCGATCGGCTGGTATTTCTAAAGGCTTGGCCTGCTGCTTGGGCCTGTAGTCTAGAGTTTCTGGATTCTGTGGAAAGGGGTCCCTGGGAGAAACACCATGGCTTATGGCAATTCAAGATCTGTGAGGTCGGCTTGTGTCCTATCCTTTCTGCCCTGGTTTTCTCGGTGTCTATGAGAAGTCAGTTTCTTCTTGCATAACTAGATAGCTCAATTTGTTTCCTATGGTTTCATTCAATTCAGCTTCTCTTTCCAGTAGTCTTTCAGTTTTCTTGGTGTTGACGAAAATGTAAGCACGCCGGTAGTTCTAAACTTTCCATTTTATGATTACTCACCATCCAAGGTCATACATGTAAGTGCCTTATTTAATGGATTGATCTGATGAGACAAGTACCCTAAAGATAAGCGTAGACCCATCTCTCTCCAACATGTTTTATAAGTTAACAAATGTTCATTTCAAATACATGAGTCCATTATCAAATTTTACTTTTACACACCATTCAAATTCTCTAGTAGGACGAGTCTATCTCATGAGTTTTCTTCTGATCTTCTTCTTGTTCATTTGTTTGACTATTTTATGATGAAAATTTCAGGTTTCGAGATGATCTTGAGGCTACCAAGTTCGCAACAGGCGCAACCCGCAAATTCGATGATCTCGTTAAGCCCAAGCACAGAGCAGATGGGGCAAAACTACCTCTATCAAGTTCCAAAGTCTGCCCAGAAAAGTCCTGCAAGACATTGAAACAGAAGGTCCTGTGTCGAGTTTTCTCAGAGGATTATGAATCACAGAGAATTGAGAGGAAGATATTGGACCCCCGAGGCCCCATCATTCACAAGTGGAACAAGATATTCCTAGTAGCCTGTTTGGTTTCCCTATTTGTGGATCCTCTGTTTTTCTACTTGCCGGGGACTAGGAAGGAAGAGTGCATATACATAGGATTCCCACTTGAAGTTGTCCTTACAATAGTACGCACATTATCAGATGTTTTCTATATGATTCAGATTTTCGTTCGGTTTCGGACAGCATACGTTGCTCCATCCTCTCGTGTATTTGGGAGGCGACGCCTCATTGATTTGCTGCAGGTTCTACACGGATGAACCTCCAGCATCAGTTTATGATCCAACCAATCAAATTCTACGCCACAGTTTCATCATATTCTGGCTATGAACAGGCTAAGCACTATGGAAGAGCTCTATGAGAGAGCTCGATACATACAAACATAAATGAAAGATTCGCCCATCATGGGCATGTTTGAACAAAAACCCAGGTTGTTTAGGAAGAGCACTAATGTTAACAATAGTGGCACCACAACCGAGGGCACTGTGACTAATGAGCAGGTAGGTGTAGTTGGCAATCCTTCATCCTTCCGCCATCCATCCAACCCTAGACCACCGTAACAACAAACCTCTTTTCTCCACCAACAACAACCGTCTTTTCACCATCCCGCTCAAGCTTTTTGGCCTCCACCCCCTCCTCTAAACCCAAATGCACTCCACAACCCCTTGTCCCCCAACAATACCATAATGTCCCCCCACCAGCCAACTACGATCCTCAACAGCCGAGAAGGCCCATGGGCCCCAAGAGAGCCGAATACTCTCCACTGCCAGAAAGCCTTCCCAATATTTTTAACACTCATGGCCACCAATCTGCTCACATTGCCAAAAGAAAGAATAATTTGGCCCCCAAATGTTGATACCTCACAATATTGCGTCTTCCATAGGTAGCCGGGTCACAGCATAACCCACTACTTCCAATTTAAAGACTATATATATGATTTGAATGATCAGGGTGGTATTAATTGGGACGAGATGAGACAGTTCATTGTCACTTTGAAAGCTAGAAGACCAACAAGTTCAACCCCTTCCTCAACAGCAGCAAGCTCCTGCACCCCAACCAGACGTGGGGATCATCCACAACCCGTTGTCGGAGCACCCCCCGAACCAGCAAGTAAACCCTGTTACTTCCTTCCATGAAGTGGAAAGAGGACAGGGGTGGCATGAAGAGAACGCCTCTATCGGGGCCATAAATCAAACTCCACACCCTTCACCCCGTCTTTTGCGAGCACCTCTAGCTCCAACACCTTCTCACCAATTAATCTGTCCCTTTCTACGCCCCATCAACCAAAATCCCTCCACCGTCGTTAATCCTGGCGAGAGGCTATTTTATCAATCAATTTAGAGGTGGACATCAAGCTTTGTACTCTTTGATGGATTTTTTGAAAGTGGGTAGTACCACTGTATGTATAAAATGAAGAGGAAGATGTACAAGTGTAGTGAAAGAGCTTCCAAAAAGTGACCCCGTACAAAAAATCACACCAAGACTGTGTGGGGCGGTCTAACCCCTAACAAAACCAAAAGAGGTGAGTGACGGGCATTCACATTGCAAAGTAACTCTGTCCATTCCCTCACTCTAGTACAAATGAAAGAAATAAGAAAGTCCTCCACTATAGCCTCCCTCATGAAGATCCTTTTGTTCCTTTCACATCAAAGGGACCAGAGAGTGGTATGTTGAATGAGCCACCAAACCACACGATCATCTCTGTAGGGCCAGGTCCTCCCCTATGATCTGATGAAGCGCTGCACCTCATTCTGTTGGCCGAGTACACACCAGGCTCTCGTAGCCACACCCTCCCACACAGCCTGCGAGTAGTGGCAGCTAACAAATATGTGGTCCACAGACTCGTCCTCCAGGCCACACAAACAATAGGTTGGTTGGATACCCAGTAGGAAGGAGAGGAGCTTGTCTCGGGTGGGAAGCTTCCCGTGGAAAATCCTCCAGATCAACAGCTTCACCTTCAATGGACTCCTCGGTCTCCATATGTGCGGAGCAAGACTGTGCCGAACCCCAACATCAAAGGTGATGGAGCAGGCAGACCTAACTGAGAAGATCCCCTCCCTATCCAACCTCTAAATCTACGCATCCTCCCTGATGGGCTGCGAGGCAATGTCAAGGAGGGTAAGGAGGAGGTCATGGAATTGCTTCGTCTCAGCACACTTGAAGTCCCTCCTGAAGGTCAGTGCCCAGGTGCCCCCAGAGAGGTGGGGATCAAAAGCTCGGTCCACTGGCCCCCAAGGGTCAGCCGAGATCTCGAACAAACTAGGAAATTAAGCCTCCAAAGTGAATTTGCCGCACCATCTATCCTTTCAGAAAAGGTCGTTGTTTTCTTTCCTTAGGTGGACTCGAACACCGGAGGAGATGAATTCCTTGCAAGAGAAGGTGCCGTACCAAATAGGTGACGTGTGGGCTAGAGTTGTAAAGTCCAAGTCTCACACTCTCCTCTTGCCATAGTACCTCTGCCTGATGAGTTGTGCTCAAAGACTTTCATCCCTTGCTCCCAGCCTCTATAGCCATTTACTTAAGAGGGTCAAATTGAAGTCAGCCACATCCTTGATCCCGACTCCCCCTTGTTCTTTGGTAGTTGCCACCCTCCCCCACCTAATGTCGTGTCAACCCCTACACCTCCCCCCACTCCCATGCCAACCCGTCTATAAAGTTTTGCAGCTTTCGAGCCCCGGGGCTCACTTCCTTCACTGTTGGCAGTGAAGTTTGCCTCCACCGATTGTGAGTGGATATTCTGATAACTGCAAGTGGAGTGGTCCACATTGGTGCTGCTAATGGTGGAGCAGGTCGTGGTGTGATGCCACACACATGTGGCCCCAGTTTCGAGCGAGGTGCCCTCTCCTTCTTGCTCTTTGCAGGGACCTGCTACCATCCCTATTGCTCTTTCACGGGCTCTAAGAAGTGAGATTCGTAGGTGCTCCGCATGCTTGCTTCAGAGATCTCCTCATTCAATGCCTGATATAAGGAGATCATGTTGACTCCTACCCTCCTCGGAGGGGCTTCATGGGATTGAGGAGGGTTCACCTTGTACTCTCCCAATTCTATTTCATCTTTCTTCACCATCCCTTCGATGATGTCCTTAAAAATATAGCAGTCCTTGATCAGATGCCCCAGCATCTGGTGATAGGGGCAGAATCTTGGACTGTCTTTTCTTTTCAGGTCCTCTGGCCGCTTTGGCTCTGGCAAGGTGACCACGCTATATTCTGTCACCCAGTCGAACAGAATTCTGGTCTTGTCTCTCAGAAAGGAGTAGGCCTTCTTCATTTTATCCCACAACGAGGGACCCTCTTTACCGTCTGTGGCTTTTGCAGGCTGCGGGGCAACTATCTTCTTGCCTCTATCTTTCTTCTGTTGTTCAAACGCCTTGATATCAAGAGCATTCGCTTCTTTAGGCACCTGGCGTCGCTCCACTGCCTTGCCCTTCTGGGTTGTGCTGGCAGTCGATATAGGGGCAGGTCTGGCCAGGAAGGCTTCTACCTCGACCACAACATTGTTTAGTCGGTCGAACGATCGTATTTTCATTCCAATCATCCTTTATAGAACCTCCCTCCTGAGGTTCTGTTTGTAAATTTGTACAGCGTCCTCCTGATGTGGGGGCCACTTGCATCTCATCCCGAGGTTTCTCCACCTCTTAATATAATCGAGGGCTATCTCATCTGCCCTCTGCTTTGTTGAGTAGAGTTTGGCCACTATGACCTCCCTCTCTGTAACATGGAATCTCTCCCTGAACTTCCTCTGCATATCCAACCAGTCACCGATCGACCCGACCTGGAGGCTGGAGTACCATTCAAATGCGAGCCCTGTCAATGAGGACCCAAAAAACTTCAGTAGATATGGCTCGTCGGATGCCAGGTCACCCATGACGGTCATGTAGTATGTGACAAGCTCCTTCGGGGATCCCTTCCCATTGAACTTGTCGAACTTCGGCGACTTGCTGATCCCAGGGGGGAGCCGCTTGGCAGCGTGGTGCGATGGTTATGGTACCCGATGTGCATCGAATGCGATGTAGTCGCCTTCACTTCTTTCAGCGAGCTTCAGCTCGATCATTCTTTCCACCATCATCTTGTTCATGATTGTGGGATCGACTGGCTCCGGGTAGAAATGCGCCGGCTGCAGGTAAGGAGTGACTAATGTGGTTGCCTGTGGAGGATGCAGTAGCGGCGGTGTCTGGTGCACCTGAGGGAGCACCGGCGACATCAGCGGCTGTGGTGGCCGCTGTTGATTTGTCGCCAAGATTAGCTCCGATGGCTGAGGCAGAGTATAGAGTGGTGGAGGGTTAGCTTGATGGACGGCTCCCCGAGATGATTCACTTTGAACTTCGGGAGGCTTGGAAGCTCATGATTGTTCAGTTTTCTCCATCAGCTGCTTCTTTAGCAGGTCTATCTCCTGCCGGTATCTTTGGAGTAGTATTAGGACCGATGGGTCCATGGTTGTAGTGCTAGGGATGGCCTCTCTTGCTTCCCCAGGCATAACTTCGGGTAGGATGTCGAGGAGAACATCGTCATCTTCTTCCGCTGTCACCACATTAGCAAATAGAAGGGTGGCTTCATCATCCTGCTGGTGGTAGGTCAGGGGTTGCTTGCCCTTAGCTATCGCCAGCAGACCTCTTGCAGCCTCGGTTCTCCGAGTGTTTGGCCCCGACCTTGCGGCCAATCGAGCCAACTCATGAGGGTCTTCAGGCAGCCCTCCATATTGGCTGAATGTGCCGGCCATATCGCAGGTGAAAACCTGCATCCTTCTTCTCCGTTGATGGACCTTCCTCCTGGCTTGATCTGGAAAGGTCAGCCTCTCAAACACAGAAATTCTTTCTTTCTCTTCCCGCCGAGGGGCGGTTTCATCGACTTCGATCTCAAAGCCGTCTTCATAACAATTGTCATCAAACAACGACGCCATCCTTCTTTCCTTTTCTTCTTCTTCAACTGCCATTGGTGGGCAGTAGCCTTCATTAGCCATGGCTGCCTGCATCAGTCGCTGCTGTCCAAGCGAGGGGTTGCCTAGCCCTCGAAAATAGTTCTTGACTATGGTGGTCATCTCTTCTCGACCCCGCTCTTAATGTAGTACGGGAGAGAGTTGCCGGCCTCCCATAGGAGGGACATAAGCAAGCCAAACCTGACCGGTGGGTTGCTGGAATCTTTATCCCACTGTAGGGACATTGGCTTGTCAGGAGTAGGCCTGGAAGCTTCCACAGCACGGACAGTCTGCAGCCGCTTCTTCTACTTTCAGGGGTAGGCCCCTTTCTTTCCTTTCTTCAATTCCGTCGCGAGCAGGACAGCGGCGTACTGGTGTAGCTTGGTGGACAGGCTGGACCTTCTTGGGGACCCACACCTGTTTGAACCTCCTTGGCCTCAAGGCCAGCTTCTCCTGGCCATAGCGGCCAGATTCTTCTCTTTCCGCCCTCCTTCCAGCGAGGGCTTGGTATGAGTTACGGACTGGGACATTAGGGATGACCCGGTCCGGGACTATTCGGGCATCACGTCCATCAAGGAAGACACGGACGTCACCAACCATCATGGATTTGCCAGAGTGAGATAGGGATCCGGTAATCACAGCGGTACTCCTTCGAAGTTCTTTGCGCTGGTGACCTCTAGCGTTCCTGTTGACAGCATCGGGGCGAGCCCCGAGGATGGCATGGTGCACCAAGCAGCTGGCGACCAAGGTTGGACTCTTGAGCGAGTCTTGGTAGCATCGAGCCTTTAGAGGCCCCATCTTCTTCGTGGCTCCCTCGGTGGGCTTTGAGGGTCCCACTTCTAGCATATCCATGAAGGCCAGCCCCAAGAATTTGGGGAAGCTAACAGCAACAGGGAAGTCGTCGAACACCGTGGGCACCGCCAGGTACCCGTGCTTAGCATGATCAGCAATAATTGATGGGCCAAAGCCGATGCCAGTCAATCCAAAGGTCATCATCGTTCGTCTGCAAAGATAAACAAACCGACGATCAGCAACATTTGGGAGGGCCTCGAATCCCGAATATCTCGACAAAGAGATAAAAGGAGACACTGGTCCCACTGGGCGTGCCAGAACTGTGGGACTCATTTTTTCTCTCTCTCTAATTAATAGATTAATTAAAGATTTGAGGGTTTATTTGGTTTATTTATGCGCCGATCAACCAATTAATTAATCAGTAATTAACTAACTGATTAACTGCGCAGGCATGCCAGTCACGTGAGTGACAAATTTATTGTGCGCTCATTCCGACCCGTGTCAGGTGAGAGTGAGGTTCGGTCGGGACCAACAGTCCGCTATACCATAAAGGCTATAGCATTAATTACATCCCTCGCGAGGAGGAAAAACCTTTGATTAATTATCGAGATAATGGGCTTGTCGAGGCTGGAGTAAAGAATGCAAAAGATGCAAATGATCATGCAGGATATTATAATCTACCATGCATGATTTATTAGGGCGAAACTCTCAATACGTGATGGAGAACATAGGTCCGGAGACCACCATCATGCATAACAAGAGCTTCCCGTCAGGCATTGCCTGGCCTTCTGCTAATGTCATTTGATATATCGAGGGCTCGCGCACTCAAGCATACATTGATGCTGCATGAATGCTTAGACTAAAACATGATAATGAAGTTATGGGATTAGCTAATTCAGGTTTAGACAAACCAGTTTATTCAATTCATTGATTATAAAGTTTATTTGATTTTATTATTTGAAAAATCAACCCAGAGACAGGGAGAGGACTGAAACGGTGTGATGATGCGACTCAGAATGAAATTGGCGCTATACGCGTAGCTGAAAGGTTAAACGGCGCAGCCGTAGCGTGGGTAAAGACTTAAAACAGCGCCGCTGACGTAGGTATAGGGGGTTGGTTAAAACATCACGCCCCACTTAATGGCGCACCAGAATAGGGCGCGTCGCTTTAGGGCACGCCATATTAAGGCGCGCCGGGTGTCGACGGTGCCGGTTTAACCCTATTTCACGAAAATTGAGATTTTATTAGTTCATTTTGAGATTTATTAAAGAATTTTGAAAGTTGATTGAATCAATTATTCATCGGATCGGCCCCGGGCCATCCGAAAGACAAGTCATAGGCTCGCGAGAGGTTCATACTCGAGCACGGCAGTTGTCCCGAGTCGAGTCGATTTATTGAATTAGTTTATTAAGCGATTTATTTAACTCATTTGAGCCAAAATTTTGGCAGCATCTCCCTATCCTGGAGGATTATCAGGGAGAAGCGGGGAGTACTCACGTGACAGAGCAACCCCTACGAGCCGGGTGACACAACGGCGGCCGACAAACCCGAACAGATAGGAAAACCCAGAGGGCTAGCCTACTAAGGGCACTAAGTCCGTGGGTGGGAAGTAGATGGGTAGCGCGACTCATGACGGGAGTGAAGACCATGAGGGCTAGCCTGCGAGGGGCACGCGACCCGAGCCGATACCACGTCCAAGTGGGGACGACCGATAGAGAGGAAAAATCCCGAGGGCCAGCCTACGAGGGGCACCCATCTCATGGCCACCACGAGGCCCATTAAGGATCATGGATTTCCAACTGTTGGAATTAATCCATGTTAATGTTCACTCGTAAGTCCATGAGGGACTCGTCACTAATGGACGGACCTCTATGGACAGAGCAAGATTGAGACAGAGCCAAAAGGGATGTTCCCCTCTCCCCGGATGCAGAATCTCCTTGAAAGGATGATAATGCGGCGCGGTTTGAAAAGAGTGTTCGATCAGCACACTAATTAGGATAGTTTTAGACATACATGTGCGTAGATATATGTACGTTGATTAATAGGTTATCAGGATGATTGTCAGATATGGATACATCTTCTCATGTGAGCTTACTTGTTTGCATGTCAATAACTCTGCAGTCGTAGTGATGCACGTTGATGGTTGTGACTAACATCCTCTTTGATATATTCTTGCCAGATCAATATGATCCAGACGTGCGGTTAGGACATCTGAGGAGGTTCCCATTCAAGGAGCTTCGTGTAGCCACTGATCACTTCAATTCAAAAAATATATTGGGGAAAGGAGGCTTTGGGATCGTATACAAAGGGTGCCTGCAGGATGGTACCCTTGTGGCTGTTAAAAGATTGAAAGATTACAATGCTGGTGGTGGTGAGGTGCAGTTTCAAACAGAAGTTGAATTGATAAGTTTGGCTGTTCATCGCAATCTCCTCAGACTTTGTGGATTTTGTACAACGGAGAATGAGAGGCTGCTTGTCTATCCTTACATGCCTAACGGAAGTGTTGCTTCTCAACTGAGAGGTGAATCTGCTGAACTATGAGGATCCTTTAATATCTCTGGGCCAGTGTTGACCTTACTGTACCCAGTTTGTCTAATTTATCGAAGGCCTGAGACCCTATTACCTACATCTTATCTGCATCTGCAATGTTATAGAACATGTAACAGTACCATAGCTTTCTCCACCACTGAACTTTATGCCATCTTTAATTGTTCCGTTGGGAAGATGGATACACATGCATCTTCTGCTGATGGTAGTATGCATGCCAACTTTGAATCATTTAACCAGTGGCCATGAATCCCATGATGTGAGATAGGCCTTAAATAATGTAGACTTAAGTTGGAAACTAAAACTTAGTAATGGTGGCCATTCCAGCCATTATCTTGCCCGGGACAGAAGACAATTCTGTATCATTCATTCTGCTGCTCTCTTGATATCTTCTCTACAAGAACATTTCTGTTTTTCAATTGTATGTCTTTGTTCCTTTCCTCCTGCAGAACATATTAATGGTAAACCTGCTTTGGACTGGTCAAGGAGAAAAAGGATAGCATTGGGGACAGCACGGGGTCTACTCTACCTACATGAGCAGTGTGACCCTAAAATAATTCATCGTGATGTGAAAGCAGCGAATATTCTCCTCGATGAAGACTTCGAGGCAGTTGTTGGGGACTTTGGTTTAGCAAAGCTTCTGGACCACAGGGACTCGCATGTTACAACAGCAGTGCGTGGGACTGTTGGTCATATAGCACCCGAGTATCTATCAACAGGTCAGTCATCAGAGAAAACTGATGTATTTGGCTTCGGCATATTACTGCTTGAGCTAATTACAGGGCAGAAGGCATTGGATTTTGGTCGACTATCAAATCAAAAGGGTGTAATGCTTGATTGGGTAAGCGCTCTTCCACCTGCTTTTGAAGATGTGCATATTGTGTCATTCCTCCATTTGGTGAAGGGGTGGGGGATGATTCATGCAGGCATGGCTGGCGTTTAAAAGAAATTTAGGCATTCCTCCATTCGAGGGGTGCTTTATGTCCCAAACCATTTCAATATTTGCAAATTCTGATTGATGGTTGGAATTGGGTTGCTGCTGTGGATGAGTTTAAATGGTTACTTCTTCCATTTTCTAGATGAAGGATGAGTCTGACTTGGTACAATATGTCCTCAACCCTTTTTTCTTAAATCTCTGTACAAACCATTCTTACACATTGAGTGTGTCCCAATGAATGAGGACTAGAGGCCAGCTTTTTGTTCTTCCAACAGGTCGACTATAGATTGCCCTTTGTTTTCCTTAGAAGCATTTGAAATAGCTTGAAATGCTTGTTTAGGTGCAGAAACTGGGATGTGTATTTATCTTCCGTTCCCTACCTTCCCATTTTTCAGGTAAAGAAGCTCCATCAAGAGGACAAACTGTACATGATGGTGGACAAGGACCTGAAGAACAACTTCGATAAGGTTGAGCTAGAAGAAATGGTTCAAGTTGCCCTGCTGTGCACACAGTACCACCCGTCCCACCGCCCAAAAATGTCTGAGGTGTTGAGAATGCTGGAAGGTGACGGGCTTGCGGAGAAGTGGGAGGCTTCACAGAAGCTTGATACCCCTAAATCCAGATCCTCAGAGCAGGCGCTGCTGCCACCGCCGCCAAAGTACCACCCGGATCCAGTGGAGGACTCATCACTGGTAATCGAGGCAATTGAGCTTTCTGGCCCTAGGTGACATTAATTCATGTTAACCCAGAATTCTGGAGGCTTGAGCGGTGAGAATGTGTATGTTGATTGGTTTGAAGTTTTGTGGTGTCTATAGAAAGCTTGGTGGCCTGTAATTGTTTCATATGTAAAGTCGAAAAGAAAAAAAAAAGAAATGAGAAAAGATCAGAATCAAATGAGCTGCCCATTTTCTTCAGAGTTGCTTCACTGACGAGATATAAAGATCCAAGAAAACCCAATAAGGATCTAGGGCATTACACTAGCCGCCCAGCCCTCTAGTCGGCCAGCACCTTGGCCTCCTAGATCCCTTTAGTCCGAGGGTGTGGCATTCCGCGGTTTGGTGCTCCGGATTGTCCATGCTCGGGGTGGCCTTGCGGATTGGGTGTCTTAGTTGTTCCTTATGCTCTGTTGGTTCCAGGGTCTGGATGTGGGCCATCCCTATCTTTTGATGGAGTGTGGACAGTCCTTCTTGTGTCGGGCATCTTGTGCCGACTGTCCCCACGAGAGTCCCGTGACTGTGGAGGGTGTTTCCCGCATGAGGGCTATAATCGCGACTAGATATCCTTGTAGGGGTTCTAGACTGAGGTTCTAGTGTTTCTGTCCTCCACTTTGGTTAGCTTTCCGTGGATTGGTAGTGTGGTTCTGAGGTCCCCTGTAGTTCAGGCACATTGTGCAGGCATGTTCTTAGGTTTCCTGCGTGAGTGCGGATGGTGGTTTTCCTACGAGATCACGGAGTGTGGTTTCCCACGAGAATGCGGAGGTTGAGCCATGTGATTTCTCTGGTTTGAGGGCTTGTCGTGGCTGGCCTGGGGGAGACCACCTACGTGTACGACGTTCCTATGGAGGTTAGACTGTCTGAGCGTGTGTGTACCTTGGTTAGGATAAGAGTATGTTGTTGACGATCGCAATGGCACATACCATGTGTCTGGTAGCTAGACACCATCGTACTGTTGGGTACAGAGGTACGGATCCTAGCCAGCCCGAGGGTTTGGGGTGTATGTGTGTGTGTGTGTGTCCTCTACTCCTCTCGAGACCAGGTGTGAGTAGTGTGCACACATATGAGGCCTTGGCATAGTGTAAGACATCAGTGGACGCATCTAGTCATGTTGTGTTGTCTTGAGTGGCAGACCCTATGCCGTGAAGGTGGAGGTACTGATTGGACTATCGTGGCCCTTTCGGCTAATGGGCTGGTATATCTTTTTTTAATCCAGCCAATACTTGCAGGGAGAGGCAAGGGGAGAGACTCAACCCTGACCACCCTACAAGCAGATTTTATATATAGCATGTAGAGAAAAGAGGCAGGGTACAAGGGACAAGAAAGGTCCGGGGGGGCACCCTGTCAAAGAAGACAAGTTGGCCAATGCACCACGTGGGCAAGGCCGAAGATAGTCAAAAGAAAGAAGACAACCAACAGCCCAACAAGGCGACACAACCTATGGGCCAAAAATAAGAGGCGAACTAGGTACATGAAGAGGCAAGGCAACCAACAGAAACCATCAAAGGAGCGTTCACGGCCGGCCTCCGATCACTCGAGACCGGGAATAACATGTGCAAAAGGACTACGAGGGGATGTAGAGGATATGGATTTACGTAGGGAGCTACGGGTGGCAACACCTTCAGATGTGGTGGGAGCTGCGAGACATTCATAAGCACTATGAGAACTGTGGATGGGCTAGTGTAACCCTGTGCGTTGGGCATAGTTCTTTCCCCATGCTGTGAAGGTGGAGGTATCGATTAGACTGTCGTGGCCCTTCCGGCAGAGGGACTAGTGTTGCCCCATGTGTGGGCATGGTTCTTTCGCTGGTTTTAGTTCAAGATCAAGAGATTCTCTTGAGGGTGTTGGTTCAGCGTGTGGCCGTGTGGCCTTGTTAGTGGTTCCGTCAGTGAGGACAGACTGCCTAATCGTGTGAGTCGAGATAGTGTGGAGGGCTTATGTGTGTTTCCCCCGTTTACTATCTTCTGGTTCCGATCACCGTCGTTGCATTGTACCAGTGTTATTATTCTGTTGCTGCCACTATTGCTCTTTAGTTGTTGCTTGCACGCCATTCATGTTTACTACTTTTGTTGTAGTGGGGACCCGCGAGACCCCTACTGAGCTAATGAGATAAGGCTCACCCCCTGCTTTTTTGGTGCAACATTCTCCTCGGAGTGAAGCGTTCCAGTCGGAGGTTCATTAGTTGTCAGGTTGCCAGGTTGCTAGGGTGTACCCCAGGGCAGTGTACGTTTCCTTTCTTTGACTGTACTTGTGGACTGGACTCTGTAGTTATTTAATTGTTATAAAATGTAACTTTATTTCTATCAGAATGGTAGATTAATTTTGTAGATTTACTTGCTGCTATTGTTTAGAATTTGAATGCATGACGACACTATCCCTTTTAACCCTTCCGAGCCTTCCGGCTCGTAGGTGGCGGGCCAAGATTCGAATGGTATCGGGTTATTCCTAGTATCCAGATCTTGGGTTGTTATACCAACGCTTCGAATCCATGAATGGGATCACGCCACACCTCGATCCTTGTGCCATCCACTCTCCATGTCGCCTCCACGTCATCTCCACGTCATCCCCACACCTAGGACACCCAGGAATTTCTAATGGATAGACAAACAGGATTAAACAACTCACGAAAATTTATTCTCTATCATTACTATGCAACCATCTAAGTGATCAAAAGAGAGTATATCAAGCAACCATGAGACAATGGATTTTTAGGTGGTTCGATCTCTATCCAGAGATTTACGTCCACCCCACACTTAAACCAAGTGTGGCTTCACTACTGTTCACAGATTCAAGACCACTGATCCACAGCTTCGGGGAAAGCTTCCCTACAACCGCTGATCCACAGCTTCGGGGAATACAATCCCAGACCACTGAGCCTTGCAGCTTCGCTACCAGAGGAATCCTCCTCTGCCGCTGACACACAGCTTGAATAACGAGGTTTCAAGACAAAACGAAGGAAATCACAAAATCAAAACTCACAACGAGAATGTAGCTCTAAACAAAAAGTAGATCGGCTCTAGTTTTGAACCAAGAGACCGAGACAACAATCACATACACTTCTTCTCTCAAAGCTCTCTCTCTCTCTACTCTCTCTGATCTACTCTCTTGATCTTTCTGGTGCTGGCACTACTGGATCGAACTTCCTCTCTGGCTTGAAGTTGTTTCTGCTCTCGGTATTTGTTGATCCACCTCACTCTCTGCAAGTCCTTATACATTTATAGGCAGCAGAGAGATGGGCGTGTGGAAACCATGCTTCCCGCCCAAACTTTTGTCCAGATCTGCTCTCCACTGGCCATGTGGTGGCATCTGAGCTTGATGGCTTTCCACGTGTTATGAGCATTAGTTTTCTTTCTACCTCAAAACACGTGCCCTTCTTAAAGTTCACGAATAATTACCTGGTCAATATGTCAAACATTTGGTCAGCATACGACAGTGTTGGCCCAGAGAGATGGTAGACAAGAAGGGGGGTTGAATTGTTCCCTTGCCAAGATGGCAGATTTTAAAAACTTTCTTTACAAGACACGGTGGAATTAAAATAAACAATGTTGATTAGACTAAGCAGACGTGATATATAAAGGTTCTCTCGATCTTTCCGATCCTACACAACTTGACAATGCTAATAACGATTCAGTTCAAACCAAGCACGGATAGCAGAGGTAGCAGTGTGTGATAGTGTAGTGAATTAAAAACCTATATAGTGAACCTATGAATGGAGATAGAAGACAAGGACAATCACACAGGCAATCATACAAGGCACAAGGGTTTTTAGGTGGTTCGGGACTATGACGGGCTCCCTACGTCCACCCCTCACCCAACCAGGTGAGGCTTCACTCCACGCTACAAAACGTAGCAACACGGGGATGAACCCCAACCACACACGCTGCTTTCGCAGTAATATCCACACGGGGATGAGCCCCAAAATGCTTCCACAGTAGCACACACACACACAATGTTGGGGAACACGCCCCGGACACTAAACCACACGGAGACGCAGCTCCGTCCACACACACAGTAATATTCTGACTTTAAGACAACAAGAAGATGTACAATAGACGCGCACAGTAGTATGTGAATGATGATAAACTATGAAGCGCACAAGGAAATAAACAAAAATAGGATGTAGAAATATCCCCTTGATTCCCCAATAGCCGTAAGAGGATCTTTCTTGAAGCCTAGGTTGGAGAAGATCTTATCCGCAGTTGGTTGGAGCAGTAGGTCGTCCTCCTTGATGATCTAACGTATATTCCTTCAAATCCCAACTCCAATCAATGCTGCACACGTCAAGAACAGATCAATCAATATGCTCAAAACCTTATATTTGTTAATAGGGACATCATACATAAATGGATAGAGAAAGTATAATATCTCCCTTGGAATGTCCCATGAATCCTCTCAAAAGAAGGTAGAGTGCGCTAGGAATGTTGAACCAGAGTGGAAGCATCCGAGCTTGAGATTGAAATGCCCAAACACGTAGACCGGGGAAAGCAGTAGCAACGGCCTCCATATCAAGGGTTAGGCTCGTGGAAGACTCTTTCTCCAGCTTCTTCTTCCTTCTCCAGGTAGTGTTGTCATCCTCCTCCACGTTCTTCTTCTCCAACACCAGATAGGGCAAGGTAAGCTCAAAAGGATTGTCTCTACAAATGGAATTCGCAGCCACCATATAGCCAAGGAGAGACAAGCATAAAAGACTTAATAGCCTAAGTTAAAACCCTCTCAAAGCAACCCTAATACATGTAGAGAAACCCTAAGGGTGTTGGTGTAAAACACCACCCCAGTCGGATCTCAAACCAATGAGCTCGCAACCAAACCGGCAAACCCATTTTATGTCACCTAGAAAAAGTGTCAGCCTGCAAAGGTCGACCTTTTTCTCACAGCGTGCTGTCCTGTGAACAAAAACCAAGACCCAGGGAAAAGTGTCGACCCATGGTTGCTTTCCCCTTCCCTAACCAATCCACTCCACCCCGCTTTCCAAAAACTCCCCAACACAACCCTCAGTTCCCCGCTCCATAGAATGCTCAACCCGTTTTCCCCGCTCCACAAAATGCTCAACCCATTTTCCCCACTCCACAAAATGCCCAGCCTATTTTCCCCACTCTGCCAAATGCTTTTCCCGCTCCCCAGCAGCTGCAACAACCCCCACAATACCACAATGTCCCCCCACCTAATAGCTATGCACCCAAATGCCTGGCTCCAAAGAGGGCACAATATCCTCCTTTGCCCTAGTCTCTTCCAGATATCTTCTCAGCTCTCATGTCCATTGGTGCAATCCAACTTTCTCTAGAGCGGTTGAACTGGAACCCGGCCATTGATCAGACCAAATATTGCATGTTCCACCGGCATTTTGGGCACACCATTGAGGGTTGTTTCCAGTTTAGAGATTTGGTGTATGATCTGCATGAAGGTCAGTGTATTGATTGGGCCGAGATGCAAAAGGCCATCGTTGAAATTAAAGAAAAGAGAAGGCAAGCGCCGAGGCAGCAAGCACAGCAGCAAGCACCGCAGCCACAGCCACAATAGTAGCAGCCCATTCAGGATTTGGGGATCCATCAAAACCCCATGCCGAATCATCCGCCCACTCCACAACCTCAGCCACCGGCACCGGCTCAGGTCAACCTTGTTCAACGCCTAGCCCCCATTGCTAGGTGGTGTTATGATGATGAAGCTTCAATTAAGTGGCTTATGGCTCTCCACCACACCTACTGCAACCCTCCTCTGCCTTTTACGCCTGTCATCCTCCCGCCGCACCATCAAACCTCTCCATCATCCGCACCCGCCGTTCCTTTTAAACCCCTCGTCCTGCCACTTGCTTCCCCCATTGTTCCACCTATCCTTGCTCCCTCACAGTCGCCCACCCCGCCTATCATCACCATGCTACCATCCAACCCTTCACCAGTCATCCTCCCAGCATGACCTATCACCACGACTACTACTCCCATTACCCCCATTATTTCTGCTTCACCTACCCCCATGCCATTTATCCACCTCGTTGGACCCATTAAGCCTCCTACCATGAGCCCATTCGATGCCGTGCTGGCCTAGAACCTTGCCCTGCGGAGCGGACATTTGTTCCATCAGAACTATCCTACCACTGGTGCTCCAGCACCCAATCCCCAGTCCTCACAGCAGGCTGCTGATCAGGAGGAGGCAGATCCACTGTCGGGTACTCAATATGACCTGTTACATCATCTAGATAGAATGCCCACCAAAATCTCAGTTCTGGAATTGATTAAGCAGTCTAAGCTTCACCAAGACGTGCTACGAGATTTTTTGTAAAAGGTCATGATTAGTGAAGACATAGCAGTGGACAGTTTACCAACCGCCCTGGCTATAATCTCCAAGGGGCTAGCAATTACATTTTCAGAGACTGAGTTAGCACCTCCCGAGGCTTGTCAGATGCCACTATGCATCTTCATCATTCTGAACAAAGTAATCATAGACGCGACATTGTTAGACACCGGGGCTTCTATTAATGTCTGTCCTCTCAGCACTTTAAGGGCCTGCAATGTCTCAGAAGATGCACTAAGGCCTACCTCGACTACTATTGCAACATATGATAATTCAAGGAGGCCATGTCACAGAGTGGTTACCATTCAGGCTGAACTTGGGCCACTCACAATGCCCACTGAATTCTATGTGCTCAATTTCGACCCCATGTTCAAAGCTATTCTGGGTCGTCCATGGATTGATAATCTCAATGCTGTGCCATTCACTGCTCATCAATGCCTCAAATTCCCTTTCCAAGGGAGGATGGTCAAAGTCAAAAGTATTTCCACGGATCAGTCTGTCAAGGCTATTTCAGAAAAGATTTTACTGACACTCTGGCCCAGTAATCGACCCATTATCTCAGTACTGGATCTTAACTTTTCATGCGCCTATGCACCACACAAGCCCACTGTCACATCAGTGAATATCAATGAGAAACCCAAGATAAGAGAATCTAAGGGTTGGAACATTATATTGAAATTAGGCTATTAGCGGGGGAAAGGTCTCGGTGCACAATTGCATGGGCAGACCAAGCCGATCCCCAACGGCAGGAAAAGGAGCAGGAGGGGCCTTGGCTATTGAGAATCCTCATTATCAATGTTAGGAGACTCGGGGCCGTTGACTTGGGACTACCGTAAGCACTTTATCAGGGGCCCTCTCCAGCCAGGTACTTTGAAGGCACTACCAAGTCAACCCGAGAAAGAAGATACAACTTGTACTGTTGATGTAATGCCCCAAAATTTATGTGAATTATTTCTAGATTATTTAAGAATTTTTAGAATTTATTTGAAAACTCCATCATGTGACATTCAATATCAGTTTGCATTCATTTCATCATTTCATTACAGAGTACATTTATGCTTGAGAGAATGTAACACTCTAGACATAGGGCAAGGACAAATGCAAGACTGACTCACGAAAGCTCACAAAAGCAACTAACTCAAACTGACTCACAAATGCAATGTTGACTCACTAAAACTCCTCACAATGATCATTCATACAAAACACTGGGACATGCATGCATAAACTATATAGGACCTACATACATAACTACTTCTCCCCCTTTGGCATCATCAAAGAAGGGGATAGGATAACCAAAAGGAAGACCCAATGGACACATGACCCAAGTACAATAGACTAGAGGGATGAAGCAAAAGAAGGGCCTCAATTAGCATCTGCAGAAGGTTGGTCATCTGGAGGTGGAGGAGAAGGCACGTAACCAAGGCGCTGTTGAATGTCCACTAGAGAGTGTTCTTGAAAATGTAGCCGGTGTAGAATGTTGGCAATGGAATTGTCACGGGCTGTATCACGGCACTACATATCAAGGAGGGTGTTGTTCATGATGCGGAAGGCATGGCTGGAGTCATCATGGCTAGCTGTGAGAGTGGTCAGCTATGTAGTGATGGTATCCAAGATTGTGGAGTAGGAATCAATGCTATTGGTCATGACTTAAAGCATATTACCCATAGTGTCTATATTATCCCCAATGGTAGAGAGTCGATTCCCAATGATATCCACACGAGTCTCCAACCCAGTAAGATGCCTGTTAGAAGTCTCATAATCTACCCAAGTGTGCTGGCTGGCCCCCTGAGTAGAAGACTCCCCATGAAAGAACTGTGGTGGTGGTGGCATCTCGGGATCCATGTGAGGAGGTGATGGAGGAGGCTAGTCCTCTGCCTGAACTGGTGCAGGTGCTTCCCCTTGATCTTGCTGTTGTTCCTGCTCTTCTTCACTTACTAATTCGTCCCCATAAGTTGGGACATCACGACGTAGCTGAACATCAGGATCCCAGTAATATCCCATGTCTATGAAAATCTTGTAGGCATTGTAGATATCGTCCTTTCGAACGTAAACAAATGTTTCATCTCCAAAGTGTATCCCAGCATAGATAAATATGTCTATCAACTGTGAGGCATAAGGTAAGGATCTTCTCATTTGGGTCTGGCATGTCTCAATCAAGACTGTCATTAGCCTACCCATGTTGATGACATTGCCATTCATGGCATGATAAAATAGAAATCTGTGTACTTCTGTTACCTCATTTCTACTCCCACCCTTTGGATAAATAAGAGAGGTAAACATGTGGTGTAGAATGCGCTGTAGTGGTGGAAAATAGTTGGCATTCAACTTAATCAAATCACTAACTCCATGCACATAATCACAGCTCGTCATGGCAACAAAACTAGCCTCAACCTCACCATGGCCAAAAGTCATGTCTGCACCCCAAGTTGAGACTCCTAAGGCACGTCGAAAAAGATCCGAAGTGATGTGCATTTCTATGCCCTGAACCACTGTAAATAACTCTCCATTTTTGTCAACCAAATTCCAATAAAATTACTGCACGAGGTTGGGGTAGTACCTAGTGTATCTAGTGACAAAGTCACTCCAACCCAGCTGAATCTCAAAAATTGCACAAAGATCTGACAAAATTTCATTCACCTCATTAAAATCGACCAGGTGAGAGGCCGTTGTGGATGTCAAAAAATGACGATGATGATCATACCGCACTTATGTCTGAGCACAAGTCGAAGACGAAAAGGCCGAACAAGTCCATACCTCACCCGATCAGGACGAGAACTCGCTTAGGGGTCCGCTAGCCGATGAGGAAGCCCCCCGGGTGGAAGATATGACTATAACTCTCCAAGCGGCCATGTCGAGAGTTGAATCGAAGAAAAGTCGAGAACTCGGGCACAGGTCCGGCATGCGCCGGAGGTCACGTAAAATCTGGGATCGAGACCCCCGAGACTGCAAAGAAAATATCGACGAGGCCATGCATTGCAACTAGAACATTCTGGGAATGCCAACATTCGCATGAATGGTCGCGACTCCGAGAAGAATCCCTTCGATGATTAAAACGGTATCGCAAAGACTTAAACCGACGCGCCCTAAACCAGCGTGCCCCTTTTACATTCCATTAAAATGGTGTGCTCCCTTTTTGAAGGGCCATTGTTCTTTAAAATGGTCATCCGACGCCACCGTTGTATGTTGTTAATCTAGTGCACACAACACCGTGCCGGTTTAACCTCAAATGCCACCCCCTTGCTGTTGCCTTAAACCGGCGCCACCTTTTGCAAGAAACACCAAATCGGCGCGCTACCTTGGTTGTCTTAATACGGCGCGCTCCATTTGCATAGTTAATATGGCGTGGTGGCATCAGCAGCTGAGGCGGATGCTACTGGGTGGTCGCCAGGCTAGGCTCTGCCGACTGGGGTAGGGTGTATAGTGGTGGGAAGTCACACGTGTTGACGCCTCCCCGTGATGACTCAGCTTGCATTTCAGGCTGCTTGAAGGCTGAGGCTTGCTCTGTCTTCTCCATTAGCTGCTTCTTATGAAGTTCTATCTCCTACTGGTACTTCTAGAGCAGCATCAGTATTGATGGGTCCATGGTCACTGTGCCGGGGATGGCTTCTGTTGTCTCCCTTGAAGCTCCTTCAGACGAGACATTCAGCAACGCCTCCTCCTCTTCAATCGTCACCACATTTGTAGTGAGGGTGGTGACTTCTTCAGGCAACACTTGTTTTCCTTTCACCGCTTTCAGCATCTCTCTTGCGGCTTCTATTCTTCTGGTGTTTGGCCCTGGCCTTTCGGCTAATCGAGCCAATTCTTGGGGGTTCTTAGGCAGACCTTCATATTTATCAGCCACTCTGGCCATATTGCAGGTGAAAACCCACATGCACTTCCTTTGTCGATGAACCTCCCTCCTTACATGACCAGGGATGGTTAGCCTCTTGAACACAGAGACTCTTCTTTTCTCCACCTGCTGGGGAGCAACTTCATCAGCTTCGAACTCCAAGCCATCTTCATATCCATTGTCGTCAACCGACGACATCATTCTTCTTTCTTCTTCTTCTTCAACTGTCATTGGTGGGCAGTCGTCTTCTTCTACCATGGCTGCTTGCAACAGCCGTTGTTTGCCCAGTGAGGGGTCGCCCATACCCCTAAAATAACTTTTGACCATGCTGGTCATTTCTTCTTGTCCTAGTCCCCGATGTAGGACTGGGGATAGTTGTCGACCTTCCCTAGGAGGGATGTAAGCTAACCGGGCTCTTCCAGCAAGTTACTCAAATCTTCTCCCCACTGTGGGGATATTGGCTTTGTAGGCACATGCTCTAAAGCTTACGCGGCGTGGAGGATCCACGATAGTTTCTTCTCTTCTCGGGGGTAGGTCCCTCTCATTCTTCTTCCTTGTCTTGGCAGGCTCAGGGCAGTGATAGATAGGCACCTCTTGGTAGACAGGTTGGATCTTCTTAGGGACCCACACCTACTTGAGCTTCTTTTGCCTTGGGGCCAACTCTTTCCGGTCATGACGACCGACTTCTTCTCTTTCAGCTCTCCTCCCAGAAAGGGCTTGGAAGGAGTTGTGGGTTGGCACAACAGTGACCACGTGGTCTGGGATTGCTTGGGCATTACATCCGTCTAGACAGATGTAGACACCGCCGATCAAAACAGACTTCCCGGACACCGACAGTCATATGGTAGTAGGGACAGTAGCTCTTCTACAGGAATTCCCCTGACGGTGACCCCCAAGCTTGTTGTAGTAGGTGGGGAGAACTTCCTGAGCTACATGGTGGACCATGTAGCTAGTCAACTGAGTCTGACCTATTGTCAGGTCCTTGTGGCTTTGGGCATTGTGGGCCCTAGGCTTCTTGTTGATCCTTCCTTTGGCCAGCTCTGGGGCCTCTACTTCTAGCATATCAGCAAAGACTACCCCCCCAAAGTTGGGGAAGCCAACCACCGGTGGGAAAGAGCCGAAGACAGTCGGTACCACTAGGTACCCAACAGCAGCATGATTGGCCACGATCTCGGGGCCGAAAGCTAGCGCGGTAAACCTAGCAACCATCATCGATTTCTGTGAGCACAGAAACAAGCAAACGATCAGCATTCTTTGGGAGGGGCCCGGGGCCCATTTATCTCAGCAAGAAGATGAAAGGAGACTCTTGTCCCACCAGGCATGCCAAGCTTTATTGGGGTGAGTGAAGATATTTTTCCCTCTTTTATATTTAAAATAGAAATGAAAGAAAGGGCGTGTCAGTCACTAAGTGACAAGTCTTATTATGTGCTTGATCTGACCCGAGTCAGGCGAGAGTTAGATCCGTGTCAGGACCAAAAGTCTGTCATATCGTAAAGGTTATGACATTAATTAGATCCTCCAAGAAGGAGGAAAACCTTTGATTAATTACCGAGATAATGAGCCGTTTGGGGCTAATATAAAACAAATGATAATGCATGTGAAGATGAGATTGACAAATCCACCTGAGGGGTTTTGTTTGTTACTTTAATAATGCAGAGCAAGCGTAGTTTATTGAGTCTGAACCTTGGTACAAGGTAGAGAACGTAGGTCTGAAGACACCATCACGCATAGTGAAAGTTTCCAGTCAGGAATGACCCGACCTTTTGTCAATGCCATTCGATATACCGAGGGTTCGATCAAGCAAGCATGCATTAAAGTGACACGTATGAATATGTATCTATCTATGCACAATGCATACAACAAGAGCAGGAGGGGACTCAGCACTTCAGGGAGCTGATAATTAAGGCTCAGAAGCTGGCATACTTCGGGATTCCCGAGCCAGCCCTGACCACAACGCCATTACCTCCAGGTGATTCGCGGAAGCGGACCAGGTCTCAGGTGAGAGAGGTTGTCGGCAAAGCCAAGAAGGCCGCGACCCGGGTGACGCGGACACGTCGGAAGAAGGCTGCGGAGCAGGAACTAGCGATCGTCCCTCCTCCAGTAGTATCTTTTGAAGAATTTGAGGCTTCTCATGTGCAGGGGCCCGAAGCCGAAGGCATATTCTTCATTCTTCTATAATTCATTGCTTGTTCTGACTGTCTCGGGTAATTTTTCTTTACAGTTGTCGGCACTGTTGCTACGGTAGTTGTACTAGAGGCAGCAGCTGGTGCCGTGACTGGAGAGAGAGAGGGGGCAGCACCCATAGCCCATGTGGAGGGGGACTTGCCTTCTCCGATGCCCAGCCATGAGATGAAAGGTAATTTGGTATTTATTCATAGGGCTCCTGTGACCCATTATGTCTTTAGTCAGCTTGACTGTTCCTTGCTCAAATTTTAGTTCAGATGTAGCTGCCCTCGCTTCTTGTGGCCGAGGCCACTGGGGAGCAGACCACTTCAAGAGGTGAACCTGCCCCCAAGATCCATCCGGTCGATGCTCCCACTACGGAATCAACTGAGGAGGCCCTTGCCTAGGGGAATGCTCCTACCGGAGAGGCATCTAGTCTGACAGTGGAGCGTCAGGAGCCGACAGAAAGCCCTTCCTCCTCTGAGCAGGTTGATTATGATGGTGACTCCAGTGACGAGGAGTTCCCACCTGCTGAGATGGAGGCTGAAGATGCCAGGACATCTTCAACTTATGAAAGTGATTATATGACCTTTAGTTTGCCCCGGCTGGCATGGAGTGGCTTTGGGCCATCAGGGCCACTTGTAGGCGACGGAGTCAGATCTACGGAGGCCGCCATTGGAAACTTGAGCTTTGTGCCGACTGAGGTAGGGTATCCTCTGCCATCTTCCCTTCACAATTCTTCTCATTATTTTCATATTAGCTGCCTGACGCACATTGTGTTCATGGTGTAGAATGAGGTGGTACTGCCAACTATAACTGTGCAGATACCTCTCCCGACTTTAGGTGTAGGTCAACCAACATTCCCGCCAGTCTTGCGGCCTATCGCTCTGTGATATGTCAAGGATTATACTACGACAGCAGGTGTGGAGGTGCCTGGGGCAATCGTCGGGGCTGGCGAATCAACTGAAGCTGCAAAATCTCAGCCACCCATTGTCGATAAAGAGCTACTTCCCGAGAAGAGGAGTCCTCCCAAAATAGAAGTGGGAGAAATTGTTGAAGAAGAAGCTGGGACTTCTAGGGCTTTAGCCCTTATTACAGAATCGGCTTCTGTGGACGCCGGCCAGGCTAGGCGTGAAGAGTAAACATCCTGAGCTATCGAGATTCTTGGTGGAGCTCCACCGCAAGAGGTTGGCAGGGAGGTTGCTGTTGTTGAGACTTCCTCCACTACATTAGCTGCTGAGGTCGGCTCCAGTGCGGGTGCCCTACAAGTTATGCGATCATCGTCTTCTGAACCGAGTGATGACATATGGGCTACCATTGATAGCAGCATAGATTCCCAACTTCTCGAGACGTCACCACTTGTTCTGCAGTCATCGAGCGACGTGGTGTGGCAATTCTTGGAACCCTTCAGCAGACCATAATGGCCAGCCGATATTTGACTTACATGCAGCTGAGGGGCTTGGGGGAACACCTTTCTCGCTCCTTACTAGCTTTTGGCTGCCCCATGGATGACTGGACGCCGTGGGTGATATTGTTGTTAAAATACGTAAACCGAAGGGAATTCCTTGGTCAAGAAGTGGCTGATTAGCTAACGGCCATGAAACTTGAATGAGCCGAATGCCAAACCGCTCTTGCCTCTTTGAGAGGGACCATTTAGCAGATGAGGGATGCAGCCAGCACATCTTCGTAACGCTAGACCTCTTTGACAGCTGGGATAGCTAAGCTACGTGCTGAACTTTCTAGGGCCAAGGCTGAGCTTCAGGAGACCGAGTGTCAAGAAGTCCACAGTGTGGAAGAGGCTGAATTGGCCGAAGGACAAGCCGCCTCTCTTGAAGAGAAACTATTACAGCTGGAAGCCATCGAGTCTCGATTGGAGGAGCTGACCCGTTACCCCTTCTTAGGAATTTTAGAGTTGGAGGACATCTTCCGACGTCCATTGTAGTAGCCCCTCTTGTTGACTTCTCCTTCCTTTTTTTGCCAGTGGACTTTCATGTATCTCGGGGGATGCCTCGAGCAATCATGTATCTTGCCACTTCATAGCAATGAAATGTCTTCATGCTCACTCTTCAAGCCTCATGAATATCCAATGTCTCGTCCTGATCATGAATTACCCACGTGGGTGGGTCAATTCGAGCCTAGTGACATCTTCTTCTAAATGATGTGTAACCTTACATCTCATCTTAAGACACACATGAAGGAATGACAATAGGAAAAATAATATGCATTGATGTCAACAAACATTGTTCACGTTTACAATTTACATAACCCCATAGCTCTAATATGGGTTAAGAAAGCCTCCTTATGAATCTATTTAGTTAGTGGGTCTGCTAACATACGAATGGTCAATATATGTTAGAGCACCCCTAACCCTTTCACAAGTAGATCCCAAATGTAGTGATAGCGAATGTCAATATATTTAGTTCTACCACGATACTTTGGATCTTTGGCATAGGCCAATGCCGATGTGCTGTCAACGTACAACAATAATGCCTCTTCTAGGTGGTGTATTATGGCCAATCGCTGCATGAAATTCTGTAACCAAATAGCCTCTTCACATGCTGCTAAACAAGTCACATATTATGACTTCATCATGGATAAAGCAATGCACGTCTGTTTCTTGTTACACCAAGAAATGGCACCACATTGTAGAATGAACACATAGCATGAGGTGAATTTTCACTCATCTTTGTCGTTAGCCTAATCAGCATCGCTATAACCTCTTAGTCTTAAGTCACCTTCTTTGTAACATAAGGCGAGGTTTATCGTTTTAGGTAAATATCGGAAGATTCTCTTCAGTGCCTTCCAGTGAGTGATGTTGTGTTCAATGTTTTGATGATGTCTAGCTATGACTGATAAAATAACAGTCTGACCTTGTACATGCAACTTAGACAAATATATCAAGGTCACGTTATATGAAGTCTTCTGAAAAATTGACTACGTGTCTGATTCTCAGGGAATTCAGTCGACCAGGACAGTCTCAAGTCGACAGACATCAACAGATTAATCTAAGAAAGGCAAAGAGAATGCTAAGGAACTTGAGGATTAAGGCAAGACACAAGAATATGAAACGAGAAGCTCAAGCTGCCATGCAAATATCAGCAATTTTTGTGACAACAAAAAATTGGGATGAAGATGGCCAGGGTGTGGAGATAGCAATTTATTCGCAATGACAGAGTCAACAAAACAAGGTAATATTAGTCGACTTAGTCCATATTTAGTCAACAAATGTTAAGACAAGTCGACAGAGACAACAAAAGAAACGTCAAGGTTGACGCTGTGTCGACCTCAAAGATAGTGGAAAGGGGTAAATCCGCAGCCCATATACATACGCGGATCGGGACGGCCAAATTAGGTCCAGACTGGCCCAACCAGGCCCAATCTGACCCAACCAGGCCAATCCCCCCAAGTGACAGCCCCACGAACAGGCCCACTTATCTCGAAGCCCAAACATCCTTGGATCAGACCTTCCTAGGCGGCCTCTCGACCCAAAAGGTCGAGTAACGGTCGCTTGGGAAAGCCTAAATGGCGCCCGAGCATAGCCATCATGGTGCTACCCTCTACGCTCGGGAGAAGCCCAAGTGCCCCATCCAGGGATATCCTACGCTCGGACCCCCTACGGGCGCGATCTCCTTTGATAGGACATATCTCCCAGCGAGAATCTCGCTACCGCTTGGAGAAGGGAAACTCAAAGGGAGAGCGAAGAAGAAGGGTCATCCTCTGGGACATAACGCCCCCTCGTCCCTCTAGATACCCAATCTCCAGCCAAGAGAGTGAGCAGCTATATAAACTCCATGAAAGCCCTCCAAGAAGGTAAGATGATCCTGAGTACTCAACACCACACTCATTGGTGGAGAGCGATCCTGTGTCCCTCACTCTTTCTAATACTCTCATTTCACCTACGCTCTATCAGTTTGCTGACTTAAGCATCAGAGGGTTTCCCCGGGGTTTCAACCCTGGGTTCCTTTGTTCTGCTTCTTGCCTTGTGGATCTTTCACTCGTGGTGACGACTGCAGGATCGTGCGACTCAAGAGCTAGCACGAGATCACCCCTCTTTATCTGGCGCCGTCTGTGGGAAACGTACGAAGAGCCAGCATGGTGTGAAGAAGTTCGAGTAGGAGAAACGTCGGCGACAAAGGAAAGGCACCGACAACCACGGAGGGGGAGCATGCGCCCACCCACTCCTTCACGGCCCCCCCTCTCCAACCAACAAGTTAATGCCTTACCTCCGCCGACCGCAGGGGGGGAACCCACCCTTGAGGCCTCTAATGCTCTCCAAGCCCTCAATGCCAAACTGGATATCCTCGTCGATCTGATGAGGACCCAAACGGCCAGGGATGAGAGGTCGCGGCTACCTCGGGTGAGTCCCCCCCACGCAGAAGCTTCTCGGCAAATAGCTGGAGGCCGCTTCAGAACACCAGGGACTTCACCACAGAAAAATCAAGAAGAATTCACAACAAACCGATAGCGTCGACAAGCCTACCCAATGAACCAGCATCGACTCAGTCATGCCGCATAAATAATATCTATTGTCCGATCAAGGACAAGGATATACCTAGTGGCCCGCCACCTGAATGAAAGATCCTCCTTAGGTGATAGAATGCCCTTAGCCCTTATGAGCGAGGGACCGAAGGCCCCATCAGTAGAAGACCCAGATGACCCAGCATGGGTACAGCTTCTCAGCAAATTGGGTCCGTTAGTGACCAAATGATCACCCAGTTAATGCGAAAGTACCCCGAGTGGTATTTCACTCCCCGAGAAAGCTACAAGCACAAGTCAAGCCGAACCAGTAGCACAAACTACAGTGCCGGAAGCCGTGTCAGCAGAAAACACATGTGTCCAAACAAAAGGTACACAGGGTTCCAAAAATGGTCATATGGCAACCCGAGAGCTTCATTAAGACTTCTCACCATGGTTTTGTGAGACCGTGGCGAGATGAAAAATCACGGTCGCTCCCGGAGCAAGTCTGGGACCCACTGTCTGACCCACGCCAAGTGAAGGGAGCTAATCTGGTGTGTGCCTTCCCCGGCACCCCCCCCCTTTCCGACGCCCTCTTACCCAGCGCACAAAAATGCTGGACGACCTTTACTCGGCGTGCAATCTCCACGCCGTAATAGCCTCTGTCTATATAACCCAAGTCGTTCAACCAAGAGAAAAAGGAGAGGAGAGAAGAACCAATGACGAATACGAGAGAAGATAGAGAAAGAGAAGAGAGGCCAATTGCCTGAGAGGGGGAAGCTTGGGGAAGAAGTAGGGGTCTTCTGAGAGTGAGCCTCGGAGAGCCACCATCCTCCCTGTTTGTCTGTTTGAAGAAACCCGGTGCCGGAGTGAAAAATGCCCTTCCTCCTGCGATACTCTATTTTTGCTATTACTCACCGAGGTGGGTGGTGGTGCTTCACCGTTTCCTTTCCTTCCTCCTCGGAATACCTTTGTGTATGGTGCCGTGACGTGCCGGGTGATGATATGAGCCCGATGACATTTCATTCCTTTTGATTTTCATCTATCCTTCGCATTCTCAGCTCGAGCATCAGCCGTGCGATATAAGGCACATGTAATAATCTATCCGTGCATCGAATAATGTAATGTTTGAATGAAAGCATCATTATATATATATGTACTAGCATTTCCTTTTTTCTATTAGATTGTGCTCCCTTCCCTATGGTGTGTATGGTAACGTCCGATTCCCCGATGTCGAATACGCCCTAGTGTTTCTCGGGGCAATATTGATTTCATCACCCCTCTCCCCAGGGTTTTCGTTCGATCATATCCTCGCGTCAGGTTCCCATCATCTCTGTCAAGGGTTTACTTGCCATAGTCAAGCAATCTACGCTCCCCTGGTTAGAACCCTGGGACCGACCCCCTCCCTTTATTATCCTCCTCTGTTCCCAGTCATCAACTGAGGAGAATGGGGTCGTCCCCCATAATTTGGGCGCATTGCTCTTCGGCATCCTCACCTTTCTACCAGCCATACCGACCGTCTAATGGTTTACCCCTCCCAAGTGCGGGAGACCTTATGCTAACAAGCTAACTCTTGTGCTAACAAGCTAACCATCATGCTAACATGCTAAGTCCCATACTGACCTGCTAACCGGTTAACCAACTGGCTCATCTTATGTATAGCTAATCGTGGTTGGTTCAATTGGTCAAATGCATTCTGCATCCGCTATGCCTATAACTATTTTCCCAAGGAGACTATCGAATGGGGAGAGGGGACATTCCTCGTTAACACTCGCGAATCACCGTTATATCATAGGGCTGTGCCCCTTGATGGCATGTACTCTACTGATCCACTAGAGGTGAATATCAAGGAGGCTTTCAGTCCAACATCAAATCTACTATCCCGGAGGGAATTAGTGGTGGCCATGGGTTGTGTGCCCCTCATAGGCTAGCCCTCGGGGTTTCCTCCCCTATCGGTCATCCCTTTAGATTGTGATTTGGCCCTGGGTCGTGTGCCCCTTGTAGGCTAGCCCTCGGGATTTTCCCTCCCTTATTGGTCATCTCATCTGACCACGTTTTAACCCAAGGAATATTAGTGCCCCTCGTAGGCCGGCCCTTGGTGTTTCCTATCCGTTTGGGTCTGTCGACCATCGTTGTGCCACCCCGCTCTTAGGGGCTTACTCTATCACGTGAGTATGCCTCTGCTGCTCCCCCGCAATCTTCCAGGGATGGGGAGATGCTACCCAATTTTCACCAAGTTCTAATTAATGAGTTGCTCTCATGACTTGGACTTAAAAAGATATATTTTTTTGAAAGAACAAACCTTCTTTTGATTTTACAAAATTTTAGGCCGAAAATCAGATTTGAGAAAATTTACTATTTTTCTTATTTTCCTTTTTTCATTTAAACCTTCCCACTCTCTCTCTCTCCTTACGTTCTCTCACTCTCTCTCCCTTTGTTCTGTCTCCTCTCTTCTCCTCTCCCTCGGGCGTGCGACTGTGGTGGAGCTGGACGAGGTGGTGACGTCGTGGAGTTGACCTGAGAAGTGATGGCGCGAGTATCGTAGCGTGACATTGGCATGATCCCATTCATGGATTCAAAGCCGGCGTGGGTTGTTCGTGTGATAGTTTTCAGCGAGGATTTACTATTTCGACTCGCGAGATCTTCGGTGGAGGTAGGGGGATAGCTGCCCTACTCTTTTCCTGCGTTTCCTCACGATTTGGAGCCGAACGGTGTGAGTTTGAGCGGGTTTTGCTTCGTTTGGGTAGAAGGCATGTTCAGGGGGTGTGAGACATGTTCGCCATTCCAGGCAACAGTTTGTAGTTTAAATGGTTTCATTTGAACCTCTGGCAAGTTTGGATACCATTCCTGCCAGTTTCATTATGTTTAGTCGTGATTCAGGGTCGGTAGGAGTTCGGTTACCCTCATGAGTCATTTTGGTTGAATTCATGGGAATCACCCGTTTCTATGTCGTTTGTGATTTGTTGGCCCCTTCTGGCTTGTGGAACGTCGACAATGTGATTTCAGATGTTTCCCCGTTGTTTTGGAGACGATTGGGGCACAGAATGGTTATTTCCACAGATTTCCCTATTTTTCGGGTTCGGTGTTTTAACGCGGAACTCTCAAGGGGCGCGTTCTCAGAAGAGATGTATTGTATCGTGTGGTCGCATTCATCGAGAGAAGATGAATAGTTGGGCGGTTAGGAATACTGTCCTTATGTTGGATGTGATCCTTTATTAACGCGACCTAAGTGATGGCCGCATTCTTATATTGTTGCGCTTGAGGTTTTGGCCGCGACTATTATCGTGCCCTAGGCTATGGCCGTGACTATCTTGTTATCGCACTCGAGGCTTTGGCCACATCTATTAACGCGACCCAAGTGTGTGCCGCGTTAATCCGTTGATGCGCTACAGGTGTTGGACGCGTTCTGATGACATCACGACCCTCTGTGTAGGCACTTTAATCATCACGATGTAGGAAATGAGCGCATTAATGTTCTTTGTTTCTGGGTATTATTTGAGTTGTCTCAGGCTTTGGTGAACCCAGGATTCAGTGCCTTGTTGGCCTTTGACTCGACAGATGCCTTGGATGTTCTGTGAGAGTCATATCTGTGTGTTGAGGGATCCCGAAAGAGTGGCTTCATCCCGAGCAGTGTGTTCAGTGTTTCTTTCATGTTAATTGGCTTGGCTTCGACCCCTTGGTTAGCCATTGTACGTGGATGACTTGGATGTCCTATGAGGGCTGTGACCGTGTTATAGGGTGTTCGAAAGTGCCATGATATCGAGTAGTGTTTTGTGTTATTTTGTGGGTCATTATGATTTCTGGTCAACCCGGTTATGACCCAGTGGTTGACACGCGACCTAGTGAGTGTCTCGGTTATCTTGTATGGATCGTGACTCTAGTTTTGGACGTTTGGAGGTATCGTCTAACCTCAGTTTGCATGTCTATCTGGTTTGAGGGCTTTGACGTTCCCTCATGTTCCATGGTTTGTATTGTGCGGAATTAAGAGTCCTATGTGCAGCCTAGGGGCTGAGGACTTGTGTTTTATCGTGATTTTGGCTTAGGGACTAGGCTGATTAACTGTACGTTTCCGTGATGTGCGACGATCTTGACCCAAGTCGTGTAACTCAAGGATGGTTGTGTGTAGGTCTAGTTGCCTATCCTAAGTCTGGCGACAGTTCTGTGTACCGGCTTGTGCTTTGTGGTACCTGTGACAGGTGAGTGCTTACCATGTTTGTACTTTGATGTTTCTGTTTTGAGTCTCTATGTCTAGTGAGCCTCCACTAGTCATAGCCTGACGACACTTCAGCGTGTTGGCCCACCTGGGAGTGGTGGCGGGGCAAGTTCCCGAGAGATGATTTTTAGGCTAGTTTCCGTGGGCCCCCTTGCTTTACAGTAGCATCCTACTGGGGGAAAACTAGCTAGAGGCCTGGCTCAAGACATTGGGCTTGTGTGTGCACACATGGTCAGGGGCATTTGGACAAGCGTCGACGGGCGTGACCCTGACTAGTCACTCGTTATTGTTGTTACTGGTACTTGGTATAGTGTCTCAATCACCATGTTTGAGGTAAGTGTGAGATGCTTGAGGCGCAGTGTAAGACATCAGATGATGCATCTGGCTTTGCTTCTAGTGAGGAGGTACTTCTGTCACAGGACGCTGACTCTTGTGATTCTCATGCCCCAAAGTTTCATAGTATGACTCATAAGTTTAATTCCACAATAATTATTACAGCTTCGAATATCTCCTTTGTTCTTATAGAAGGAACTACAACACTTTTTCTTCGATCTTCTGGCATTCTCCGTTTGTTTAAAATTTTATTGAAAAGTTTAGTTAGTCACTGAATACCAATGTCTCCTAGGTCTCTCCAATGGACTCTAAGTGACTAAAAGAGACACGACTCAAACAACTATGCCATAACCTAAGATCTTCTAGGTGTTGGTTAGCCTGACCACTAATAGAGGACTAAAAGGCCATTGGTCCTCCAGGTTCGAAATGATAGAGGCTGCCCGCTTCACAAATCACGACAAGCCCCAATCGTTTGTTCCGTCCCCAGGTCCTAGAAAATACAATGAGTAGGGAAAAATGTTACTGAACAGTTCAAGGACTTGGTGATGCTGCTCACTAAAGGAAGATTAATAGAAAGAGCAGGTGCATGAAGGGCAAAAGGAAGGACTAAGTGATCATTGAGACGGATGGTACCCTTCCCAGCTACAGTAGCACCGGTACCATCGGCCATGGTAACTTTGTCTTTACTAGAACACAAGGAATAAGAAGAAAAGTATGTGGGTATATCATTCATATGGTCTGTAGCCCTAGAGTCAATGATCCTGGGTATGGACAAGGAGGTGGCAGCACTAAGGGCCATCCCGATAGTACCTAAACCAGACGGGGATGCCCCTAGATGAGAAGCAGCACCAAACTGTGAAAGAACCTGCTGAAGGCACTCAATGTTGGAAGTGGGCAACGCAGGCAGGTGAGAAGAGGTGGAGCCGTCGCTAGTAGGAACATCCGAGGTCTGAGAGACAACTGCAATTCCCTTGGCCATGGAGTCGCTTTTCTTGAATTGTGGGGGCTTCTTGTCGGTATAGAGTTCCCAACCGGACTCTACAATATGATTTTTACGGCCACTGTGTGAACAATCTCCATTGCCCTTTAATTTCAGCCTACTGGGAGGAGCAATCTCCTTGCTCACTTTGTTGACGCTACTAGCTGGCACAGTGATATCGCCACCCACTGGAGTCGAAGGTAAGGATGGAGTGTGCACATCACATGGCAACGGTCTTCTTCATTTACAGCCTTGGAGTAAACATCCTCGAAGGTGGGCAGAGTGTCAGCACTGAGAATCTAACCACACAGAATCATAAGAGTTCAAACTTTCGAGAAATTGAAAGTTTTTTTCTCCTCAACATGTTTTAGATGCTGATTCTGATCGGCAGTATAGGACCATTTGTAGGCAGTGTAGTACTCCAGCTTCTGCCACTTTATTTTCAGCTCGCTAAGATAGGATGTCACAGATAGATCGCCTTGTTTAAAATCAGGAACTTCACGAGACAGCTGATAGATGTGGGCAATGTGACGGTGTGACTGTAGAGCTTCTCGAGGAGATCCCACATTGCATGAGCCGTTTCAGTGTACGTGAGATTCTAGATTTTTTTTCCATGGACGGAATTCAGGATCTAGCCCATGACAAGGTGATTCTCAACGTCCCAAGTCGGATGCTTTGAGTCATCTCTGGCTGGCCGTTTACTGGAACCATCGATGTAGCTGAGCTCCCATTGTCCACCGAGGAAGATGTGAACAGAAATAAACTAGAAACAATAATTGGACTCATTCAACTTAACTGTGGTCATTTGCAGGGAATGGTTGTCAGAGGCGCCACAGGGATAGCACCCACAGAGGTAGCAGAAGAAGAAGGCGTAGTTGTCATCGTTCACAGCCAGACACACGGGAGACGATACCCGGACCAAGACAAGGCTGAGAAGGGTGACAGTGACTCCCGTCCACCCGGAAGAGAGGGCTTTCCTGCAATGTAGGGTTCTGGAACCCCAGAAGACACCCTAATAGGGGCACACTGCATGAAGGAAGAGAGAGAAGGGGGCGGATCCTACAGCAGGTCACCATGTGAAGAGGAGAAGGCCGCTGAACTCAACGAGCTGATCCCCTGTTGTGGTTGGTCCGAAACAAGGGAGAGGAGATCACGGCCGGCTTCAGATCCCTGCACAAGGGACAGCGAGCATCCTTTTCGTGGATTCCTCTGATACAATGAAGAAATTCCAGAGAGAAAGAAGGAATAGAGGAAGAGGAGAGGAGAGGAGAGAAGAGCTTGCACAGGGGGCGGAACCAGCCGCGGCCCCCCAAAGCCTTTATATTATTAGGTTTAATGAGAAAATTACATGAGGACTAAAATACCCCTCACTAGAGGGCACAATACAAATCAAGTTGGCAAGCAGGATGACTGATAAGAAAGGAGAAAAAACTCATGACAGAAATTCCCTTGACTGGGCGCTACTTCCCACAAGGGCTTCTTTGAGCAAAAGGCTTATGCTGACACACGAAGAAGGGATCTCGAGTTCCAAAAGGGTGACCATGTGTTTCTCAAGATATCACATGGACGAGGAATAAGGAGATTTGGTGTTAAGGGCAAGCTTACGCTAAGGTTTATCGGACCATTTAAGATATTGGAAAGAGTTGGTGAGGTTGCTTACCGCATCACTCTGCCTCCTCAATTGTCCGAAGTGCATAATGTGTTTCACATTTCTATGTTGAAGAAGTATGTATACGATCCGTCAAATATTATTGACCATGGAGACTTGGTAATTCAAAGGAATCTCACTTATGAACAAAGATCAATAAGGATCCTCGATCAAGAGGTACGAACATTAAGGAATAAGACTATTCCCATGGTAAAAGTACAGTGGAATAAATACTCAGAACACGAGACTACATGGGAAACCGAGGAGTCAATGAGAAAGTGATTCCCCGACCTATTCTAAGAGATACATACTCTACACTCTCCACAATTATATGCAAGTGAATTTGGGGACCAAATTCTTTTAAGTGGGGGAGGGTGTAGCAACCCTGAATATTTAAAATAAGATTTTTAAAATAAAATTATAAATAGCGACTTTAATAAAGTCACCATTTTCTAAATTAGCGGCTCTGATCACAGGCGTCAATTCATTTTGAAACAACGATAAGAATCCTACTTGAATTGGGGGAGATAATTAACGCCCTAACTCAAGGCGCCAATTATTAAAATGAAGACACTGTGAAAAGGCGCGAATTTACAAACTGACGCCCCAGATCCAGTCGTCAATTAAACAGCACCCCTATACAAGGCGCTATTTCACTGAGAATCGTAAAATGAAAACCTGTTGTCGTGTTTGGTTCGAACAGAGAATTGAGATACGGAACTAAACACTGAATGGGTAAGAATTATATTGGGAAAGGATTAAGATGGGAAAAGTAATATTCTAATAGGATTCTTTTCCTAGAGAATCCAACCCCAATCAAACTCTAAGAACCTATAGGACTCTTTACCCTATAAATACCCCTGCCGTCAACCCATAAACCTCTTGTTCATCAACCTCTGAAGCTACGGTAAGGAAGATTGGTCTTCTTTACTGATTAATATATTCTCTTCTTCCTCTTCTTAATTGTTCCGTGTGTGATGCAGGAACTATAGTGGAAGAAAGAAGCTAATCAACCCTCTGCTGTCTTCTTTCTGCTACTTTCTTCTTCCTCCTGCAAGCTACCACAGCAAGAGGAACTTCTCTTAGGCGTGGTCGTTGAGAAGCTGCTTTCCCCCTGCGTGCTGCTGCAGCAAGAGGGAACCCGTAGTCATCTTCCTTAGTTGTTGTAACTCTATTCATAACAGAGTGTCATTCTTCCCCAGATCACCCAGTTCGTCACCCGGTTAGTATCAAAAGAGGTAGGATCTATTTATCAAATTCTGGATTAAACTATAACTAATAAGATCATGCATGCATATGAGTGTAGATACCATGATTTTACTGCGTTTTATAGATTTTTATTTCTTAGATAAATGGCGACCTTATCAAAGGCGCTATTTCTTATTTTCACGCCTTCCTCCAAGGCGTCAATTAATAAATGACTTTCCTGAAGTCATTGTTCTATGCGAGTAATTAATAAATTAACGTATGTTAAAAATTTAATAACTTGAATCCATGATAATTTCTCTATTGCATGAGCATAGTTCTGAATCCTGTAAATTTTTCTCTACATGACCATGTTCCTGATTCTTGACTTTTCTTCTGGCAAATTATTATTACTGTTCCATGACCAACTTGCTGTAAGAATTGAAATGACGCCATGAACTCAGGCGTTATATTGTAATTATACGCCCTTGCACAGAGGCGTCATATCATGTAATAACGCCCTGTTCGAAGTCATTATTTTAAATTTGTAATATTTTATTCATGTGACATTACTTGAAAAATATATAATGATGTAATATTCTAAAAAATGTGTTAAACAGTGACTAATTGCACAGTCGTTATAACTTAAAGTAGTGACCCAGACCAGGGCGCTGTTTCTGAAAATACTGAAATAATAACTTCTGAAATCTGTTATATTGAATTAACGACAGAATGAACAGGTGCCATATTTTTAATTAGCGACCTGGATCAAGGCGCTAATTACCCGATTACTATTTTCCGTGAGTTTTCACAATAACCTGATGATAGGTTATATATTATAGGCACTATATTCCAATTCGTGAGTATAGTCCCACGTTTCTTGTTATTTTATATTGATTACCCTCAACTCTCCGTGACTTATAAGCTCTCCATTGGACATTCCGTTCCTTTGGACTATTGAGTTTGTCATAGAGACCTCAGTTAGTCTCCGCTAGCCTTGGATTGATAGATGTTTTTACGCCGAGATAATGAAATGTACAGTCCCTGAGACTTCCTATGAGGCGGCTTGAGGCTTCAGTGGTCCGAGTGGACCTATCTTCGACTTTCAGTTGACTCCTTCGGGCATATAATTATCACCCAGTCATATTTTGGATGCCAAGAACAGTCACTGGGTTGGCCGAGCTTGGATAGAAATGGGCCGATTGCGCAAGCGGTGTTGTTAGCACTATTGCTTGCGGCGCTACGACAGACCCTTGAAAGGTGACAGCCGACGGTGGGGCAATTGTCGCGGGTTGCGGCTGTAGCGGAGGGGTGCTTCTAGTGTGGTTAGGTGCTGGCAAGGGCACCGTCACCTACGAAGAGGCTTCTGAGGTCTGTCCATTGCCCCCAGGAGTTTTAGGCAATGCTTCTATCTGCCTGGACGTTGAGGGCTGAGAATTCATCTCATTCAGTTGCTTCCTCAATAGCTCTTTCTCCTGTTGGTATCGCTGCATCATGAGTAGTACAGTGGGATCGTTCACAACGAAGCTGGGAGTCCCTCCCCTTTCTTCAGTCGGAGCTTCCTTAGATGATGTGGATGGCATCCCGCTAGTGTCCCCAGTAGTAAGGACATTTGTGGCGATGGTCGTTGGGGCTTCTTCAGGAACAAAGTCGTCGGCAAGGGCTTGTACTATCTCGCTCGCCACTCTTCTCCTTTTGGTGAAAGGACCCTGCCTTCGGGCAAGCCTAGCTATCTCCTCAGGTTCAGTGGGTAGAGCCCCATATCGACCGAATACCCCCACCGTATTGCAGGTGTAGATCCTCACATCTCTACCCTTTCTAGATGTTCTTCTTGATGGCCTGCTAGGGAAGGTCAGCCTGTCAAAGATCGATCTCCGTGGTTGCACCTCCTTCCGAAGCAGAGATAAGTGGTAATCTTCTGGTACATTCCTCGATTCTGCGCTCAGCGGAGATCGAGGCTCTTGTTCTTCTGGGACTTCGGCCATCACTTGCAGTAGCCTTTGACATCCCAGGGGAGTGCTTACCGGGCCATATAGATAAGCCCTCATGACTTCACCTAGTCCCTCCTGTAGATGGGAAGATGTGGGAGTATGTAATGCCGCCCTATCTTCAGCATCGAGCTAGCAGGATGAATGCCCTGGTCGGGCAGTGTTGCGGTGGTGTCGGGGGCACCAGTGATGAGCGTCCCTGAGTGGCAATGGGGAAGCGGGAACCGGGTGATGCTCCAAGCCTGATGGCCCAACCTGATTCTCTTCCTTCCATCTCTTGTGACGGGCTTGTTCTGGCTCTACCCGAGCCGATGGAGTAGTTCGAGTACCCTTCGGTACCCATACTTGCTTCTTCTTCACTGATTGGTGGTTCGGATGATTCCTTGGCCTCCTAGCCTTGTTCAATTTCTTCTTATCTCCCTCTGCCAGTGGCTGGAATGAATTCCGCACCAGCACAGTTGGTACGATCCTGTCTGGGATCACCTCAGCTCATCGTTTGTTCAAATGTACTCGGATGCTTTCGATGATAATTGACTTGCCGGAGTTGGAGACCCTGCCTTTGGCAGGAGAAGCATTCACACGGCCCCTGCAGAGCCTCCTACGGTGGGATGCCGACCCCTGGCTAGGTGGGTCGGGGGAGAAGTGCACGTGGTGCACAAGGTAGCTTGATGACCCAGCCGGGATGCGCTTGATGGTCTTGGCCAGTGAGTGGCCAGGAGAAGTCTTGGTGGCCCCCTGAATGGGGGTGTTGATCTCGACAACGTCGGACGCTTCCACATCCAACAGGTTCACGAAGGCCTTCCCACGGAAGTTGGGGAAGCCTACAATTGGACGGAAGCTCCCGAAGCAGACAGGGACGGCCAAGTATCCGTCCTGGACGTGGCTTTCGACGACAAGCGGGCCAAAATTCACTGCCATTGCTATTGTTTAAAAGGGAAACATGAATTTACAAATTGAAGAGTTAGTATTTTAAGAAGGGGCCGTAGGGACGAAGAGATGAAGGGTGGCTCCGTCCCACTGGGCGTGCCAGACTTGTGGATGCACTTTAGTGACACGCTTCTTTTATTTATCCATTCAATCCGTTTATTGATTTATTTAGTGCATAGGCGTGCCAGTCACGAAGTGACGATTTATTCAGGCTTCACAGAAGCCACGGATGTGCGCCATCTGATAGATCAGACAATTGTGGATATCGTGTCGGGATAAAAGAAACCCGTTGTGCCATAAAGGTCACGACATTAATTACATCCCCTCAGAGAGGGAAAAATCCTTGATTAATCACCAGGAAAAGGGACCCTACAGCCATGAAATTGACTGTATAAGAAAATTATACTAGAAAGTATTGAATGAGACTTCCGAATATATTTAAGACTTAGGGCAGTTGGTTTCTGACCTTTTAGGGTAGGTCGGTGGGTGTCTACGCGGTCAGGCGATTGACCACCCAGTGGATGGCACGGCTAGGTCTGAGCCGTCCAATCCTATTGAGCGGCTGGGTTCTAGCCGTTCTATTTCTCGGTTGGGTTGAGCGGTTAGGGGTTAACCGTTCATCCCAGTTGACCTAGGGTCAATAGTTTTTGAGGCGGTTCATGGGGCGATTTGCCCCTAACCGTTCTATTCCTTGGGGCAGTTTGGTCAAAATCGTTCTGACCAGTTACTGTACTAGGTCGGTTGGCTTGAGTGGCTAGCTCTTAACCGCTCTATGCCATGGAGCGGTCCAGCCCTAACCGTCCAGCATTGTCCCCCCATTGTCTATGAGCAGCCTGCTCTAGACTATTTTGTCTCCCTAGGCAGCCTTCTCTGGACCGTCCAGTCCATTGAGCGGCCCTTTGGTGACTGCCCAATGAGTGAAGTCCGCAGTTGAGTCGGTTGGCCGTGATGGCCTATTCCGTGTCCTGTCTATGTTAGGTCCATGTTCTAGGGCGGTGTCCAAGTGTCGGTGGTTCTCTAGATAGGTCGGTTCAGGTCGACTGGGTGCGGTCTACTCTTTGACTGTCACAGTTTCCCTAACGACCCAATCAAGGACTGTCAGTATTCTTGTCTCTGGTTGCGTAGCGGTTTCTTCCTTGACTGCTTGGTTTTCCTTAGCGGCCGAGTGTTGGATCGCTTATGCCCAGAGTGTCGTTTCTCGACATTTCGATTTCTGTTTGTCTTGGCTTGACCTTATGGATTGCCCATTGTCCCGTGGATATCTTCTGATGTCCTATAAGGGCTAAGCCTACGTTATGAGGTGGCCAGGAGTCTTCTTGTTTGTGGTAGGATTTTCTTTCCTACTCTAGTGACATCATTGTCTGGTTCCGGCCAACCCGGTGTGATCCAGTGGTTGACAGGTGACCTTGTGTGTGTCTCGACGGTTCTGTCCAGTTCGAGACAGTGGTTCTGGATGCAATGAGGAATCCTCTTACCTCGCTCTGCATATCTAGATGTGCTGAGGGTCCTCGGTGTTCCCTCCGATCTCTGTGAGTCATTTCTTACGGGTAGTCGATTTCTCTGTCTTAGGATTAGACCGATTGGTGGCTTGTCCCGCTTTGCATGACGATCTTGACTCCAAGTCATGAGACTCAAGGATCGTTGTAGCTTCAAGTCTAGTTGTCTTGTCCTGAGTCTGTCGACAATTTTCTGTGCTGGAATTGGTGCTTCGTAGTACATGTGACAGTGCTTCCCTACCTCTCTGTACTCTGACACTCATGTTTTGGAGTCTGTGTCGTGTGAGCCTCCACTCCACTAGTCGTAGTCTTACGCCACGCTTTGGCGTGACGGCCTTTACGACGGGGCAGTTCCCGATTTATGGTTCTTAAGCTAGTTCCGTGGGCCCCTAGACCAATTGTAGCATCCTGCAGAGGGGGGATACTAGCTAGAGACCTGACTTAGGCAAGAGCCAGTGTGTGCACATGTCGTTAGGGGTGGTAGGACTTGTGTCGACGGGCGTGACCCTATCTAGTTACTCGTGACTATAGTTTTGTTCTGGTTCTGACAGTGTCTTGGTCTCAGTCGTGGCTCAGGCGGTAGTGCAGACGCGACGCTTGTAGGCGTAGCATAAGTCGTCAGTGGACGCAGCTGGCTGTTCTTCTAGTGAGGAGGTACTCCAGTCACGTGACACGTGACTCTCGTGGATCTCGCGTGTCTTATTCGTTGTGACCTTTCCGAGTTAGCACTCTCGTGGCTTTGCCCAAGGTCAGTGTTGTGTCGTGTGCACAACGTTCAAGTTGTGCATGTGGTCGTGTCTAGATTAGCGTGCACGACAATCGAGTCATGTGTACTTTAGTATGGGACTTGTCTGTCTAGACCTTTTCTAGGGCTTTTGCCTTTTTCTCTTTGTAGGCCTTCGTTGCCTGGTGTTTCATCGACAGAGCGGTGACTCCTGGCTTCATCAGTTCAGAGTCTACCTTTCTGTTGTTGTTTGGAGTAGCTTAGGAGCTAAGGTTCTCTCTGTGTGGCTTCTTCCCTCTTCCCTTTCTTGTTCCCTACTCCTGCTCCCTCTTCTCTTCCTTTACAGCTTCGTAGTTTAGTTTTCCTACTTTACTACTTGCTATTTTACTATTCCGTGTTACTACGTTGTTTCCAGTGGGGATCCACATGACCCCTACTGAGCCAGTGACATGAGGCACACCCCTGCTTTTTAGGTGGGTGGCATCGTTCTGCTTCCACACTTCCTGGTGTGACATGTCCGTAACTGCCAGCGGTACATGCGTCGGGCTTCCCCCAACTTCAGTGTACGTCTTTGATCCCCAACCTCAAAAAAAAAAGATAATGGCACCGGCGGGGGAGGGGGAGAGGGAGAGGGAGGGGGCTTACCAGACCGAAGAAGATGGCGAGGGACAGCGAGGACCGGTAGGATGGCGATGGCGAGGACTAGCGAGGATGGTGATGGCGAAGATCATGTCCAGGACGGCGATGTACCGGCGGTGACGGCGAGCTCATGCGGTGATGGCAAGGACGCCACCAGAATAGGGGAGGAGGGGTGAACTGGCGATCAGACAGAGAGTGAGAGGGAGATCGGGGGGGATAGGGGAAGGGTTTAGTCGAGGTAGGAAAGGTAATTTTTCAAATAGAGTTCAGATGGACTTATTTTCGTCTGAAATTATAGACAGATTTCAGACAGAGATTTTTTTCATCTGAAATTATAGACAGATATTCAGATGATATATTTATCTGTCACATATTTGCATATTTCAGACTGTATTTCAGACAAAATCTATCTCATCTGAAATAGCGACGCCATTTCAGATAGAAATTAATTCGTCTAAAATTTCCGTCTCTAATACCACTTTTCCTTGTAGTGTCATCTGAGTAGTAGTGCTACTTGGGGTAGAAGACAAGCTCGTCGAGGACCTGCCCCTAGGCTAGTCTAACTGCACACCTAAAGCCTTGGGTGAAACCCTTCCGGAGCCCCAGCTGGTAGCCTGGCTCGTAATAAGCGAAGGTGGTCTGCTTTAGGGCTTCGTGGTACTCTTTCGAGCCCTGATAATGCTCGACCACCTCCACCCCAGCTCTTGCTGCCTTCTCCTCTAGCTCGGCCATCCTCAAGCAGACCTCGGTCAGCTTCGCCTCGGCCTCAGCCCGTGCTGCTTCTGCCTCCCTCTTGGCCCGCTCGACCTCTTGGACCTAGCCCCCAAGCTCCTCTCACTCGGCCGCCCACTATCCCGAGCGTTCCACGTGGGCCTGACGCTCCTCTTCCAGAAGCTTGCTCTTAAGCTCGGCAGTATACAGACCTTGGGACAATTGCTCGGCCAATGACCGAGCTTCCTCTTGGCTCACCCGATCACATGCCCAAAGATAGGCCACCTCCCGCCGAAGAACCCCAAGCTCGGAGGTCAACCGCCCAATCCTCTGGTCGGGCTCAGCGCAAACCTGGGACTGGGCACTTTCCTTGCTCTCCAGCCATGCTAAAAAGTCTGTTATCTCAGCCCCTAGTTGAGCCACGAATAGACCTCCCTCCATGACCCTTTCGAGAAGCATGGGAGTTCGGGCAGCAACGACTAAATTCCTCCCGACCAGACGGAGGTGCCAGAGCTCGGCACCGATTGTACAGGGAGGCCAGGACGGCGAACCGCCCCTGCTGTTGAGTAGAGGCCCTCTCTGGGGGAGTCGGTGCTGGGACATCCTCCCCAGATATCCCCCTACTTGAGACTATGGTGCTCGCCTCGACCTAGATCCTCGCCCTGGCATCCCCCTCCTCACTGCGCACCCCAGCAGCGTCGATCGAGATTTCAGAGCCAGCCTCTTCTTCTTGCGCTCCTACAGGCTTAGTGGAGGTCCTCTCAATCGCGGAGGGTGCCCCTGACTCGGTCGCCCGAATGCTCAAGTGTCAGATGTCCCCAGCTAGGAACTCCTCGGTCGGGCGGAGGGTCTTCATCTTCTTCAGCCCCCTCTTCTCAGCGGTCAGAGCCTTCATCAAGGACAGCATCAGCCGCTCCCTGGGGACCTTGCGCTTAGACCCTCGTCGCTCTGGGTCACCTTCCCAAGCAATCCGCTTGCCCTTGTCTCGGGTAGAGGAAGGGCCCTCGGAAGCTCGAGGCGGGCTCAGAGCAATCGCCTCCCCTAGCTCAGTGACCTCCTGCTCTGACAGTCACTCCTCATTATCACCGCGCCTCGTCTCTGTCCATCAGAAGACAAGCCATCTGCGAAGGCTTGACCAACCAGAATAAGAAAGTGCAAAAGTAGATTCCTCAAGATCCTTACCACTGGGAGGCAGTGCGCAACGGAGATAATCCTCAATGTTGGCTGGAGTCATCAACTCAATGGTTGATTGACGATTCTCCCGAAGAATTGTAATCACCTCCTCTAACTCCTAGGAGATCACCGGTTGCTTCGGGGGGAATATCGGCTGGAAGTTTGGCTTGTCGGGAAAGCCTTAGCTGGTAGCACCTTTGGTAAACCCTACCCATAAAAATAGAATTTTTCACCCCTTGTGCGAAGAATCTCGAGGGGAGAGGGTCACACAACTCCTTCCCCTCCTCGCCTGAAGGTAGAAGAAACCCTTCCCGACGTGGGTTTGCTCCTTTAGCTCACAAAAGGTGTGAAAGAGGTCTAAAGACGTGGTGAGAGCACACGTGCGATAGAGGGCAAGGAAGGAATGATGATAAGAGAAGGGGGGTTATGATAAATAAATAAATCTAAACACATAATAAACAAACAAAAAATGAGAAAGATGTGTAATCAAAAAAAATATAGCGACAATAATAATAACAATAACAAACAAATAGAAAAATCATCCAAAAAATATGTACCAGAGGAAATAAACGATAAGATTATTCGACTAAAGCCCCAGGTAAAATAATGATAATAAAAAAAATCTACATTGCAGCCCCGTCTCTCCCCCCGCGACCCTGTCCTGAAGGAACAATAATGTTGCCCTCGCAGGCCAGGCCTGAGCCTTGGGAATTATCCCAACATGGCCACGACCCGACATTGTCTCGAGACGACATTTTGAGTAAACCAGACCCGTTTTTTGAGCTAGACTCTTTTTGAATCATCATTAAAATTGTCACACCTGCGGCAGACATTTGAACTGATCTATCTCGATTTTCACTGCATTTTCGTCACGGACTTCCGTCCGAATATGAAAGGGTCGATGAATGACCGACATGCCCGGCCGCCCGTGTCCCAACATAGGCTCATGAGCGATTTATTCCTGCTTCCGTCTTTCGCAGTCAGTATTATTTCTTTCGGCCGCAGGGCCCCTAATTTCGACAATTAATCAAGGGTGTTCCCACGTATGGGAGATGTAAATGACGTCGTGATCTTTATGGTACGACGGATTTTGGTCCCGATCTGAACCACACAATCGTCTGACAAAGTCAGATCGAGCGCACCATAGGTCCTCCGGAACCCGAATAAATCGTCACTTCTATGACTGGCACGCCCTCGCACTAAATAGACAAATAAACACCCTAACAAATAAAAAAAATGTCGAACAAATTTTTAGTGCGTCCACAAGTCTGGCACGCCTGGTGGGACCAAAACCACCATTCATCTCTTTGCTGAAATTAGGGACTCGCGGCCCCCTTCTTGTAACACTGATTGTTTCATCTTTGCAAATGTAGGAAAAGCACATTTCAACTTCGAGAATGGCAGTCTCCTTTGGCCCCCAGGTCATTGAAAGCCACATCAGGGATGGCTACCTTGTCGTCCACCTCTGCTTTGGGAGTTTCCCTCCTATGGTGGGCTTCCCCAACTTCCTGGGAGTAGCCTTCGTCAACATCCTGGACGTGGAGGCATCGGACCAGTCCAAGCCCGACGCCCCCATCCCGAGAGTCACTGAAGCTGCTACCGGCTGAATTGTGGCCGAGAACAACAACAACGTCCCGTCAAGGACGCTGGGCTGCCACGTGCACCATGTGCACCCGACTGTCGACCCGTCGCATCAGGGGTCAACATCCCATCGGAGGAGGCTCTGGAGGAACACTGCTGGTGCTGCCACGGGATGCTGAATCTCTAGCTCCACCAAGTCTGTGACTGTCGGAACCATCCAAGTCCATCTGAATGGACAGAGGTCCGAGATGATCCCGGACCGTATCGTGTCGACCATTCCAGTCCGCAACTCCTTCCAAGGACTGGAGAAGATGAAAGGAAAAATGGCGCCTGCCATCCCAGCCGCCGCACCGAGAGACGCATCGGCTCACAAGCTGGCAAAGCTGAAACGAGTTTGGGTTCCCAAGGGAGCCCGACCCACGGCACCTGCATAGGCAAGACCTAGCTGCGTCTGCCGTACAAGGGGGCGAAGAGATGAAAGGGTCGAGGTGACGGCTACAACCCGCCAACCGGTAGTCGCTGTACCAATGCTGCCCGAAAATGCCCACCGCCGACGTCATACGTGCCGTCACCATGTTGACCGCCCGGTGTACGTGAATTACACCCATCATGGTGTCGCCACCGACACCCAACCACTGGCCGTTCTCCCCGACCAGGAGTGGGAGGGGATCGAGCAGGCCATGAGAAACTACCTCCGAGGCCTGGGCAGTACCCCCTTGGGTCGCCAGAGATTGTTGGGGGCAGTAGCCTCCGCCTTTCAGGAAGAAGAACAACCCTGACCCGTGCCCACTGCAGAGTCGAGAAACCAATCGGAGGAGCCGCGCCAGTCCCCTTTGCGGGAGGAAGCACTGCCCTGACGATCGATCTTCGATAGGTTGACATTCCCAAAGAGGCTGCCAAGGAGGGCAGCAAGGGGGAACAGGAACTGGAGGATCTTCACCTGCAACGCTGCAGGAGTTTCTAGTCGGTATGGGACCTTGCTCACCGACCCGGAAGAGATGACCAGACTCGCCGCTAGACCCGGCCCCATCACCAGAAGAGGGAGAGCGGCTAGTGAACTAATGTAGCTTAGCGTCAACGAGGATCCAACCGGGCAGCAGTCCCCGGCCTTGGCGACTAATGTCATCACCACTGGGGGCACGAGCGGTGGACACTCTACATTATCTGAGGATGTAAAGGCTTGGCCCCTTGACCCTCTGTCAAGGTCAAAAGGACATTCCCCTTGCTTTTTGAGCATGGGGCCAAGTCGAGCAGATGAATTAATCTATTTGTTTAAGTGTGAAAGATAGGAATAGGCAAACACACAAGGACAATCAAAAAGGGTGAGTCAGGTAACATCAAAATCTTATATATATATATGCATAAATATCTAGGTACAAAGGCGAGGAGGTGGTATATAATGATCTCCCTAGCTCTCACCACCACTCTCCTCGGGTCGCTCACTACTCTCTGCCTCACCCCTACCTCTGGGGGGAACCCGAGGTGGTCCCATCGACCCCTAAGAAGCTGCTGACCTCCCAGCTCGGGCTCGCTCACCTACCTCATTCCTCTGCCGAGTAGAGGAACCCGCCAAGAAGCTCATATCAGAATAGGTGCTGGGTCGCCCCTCAGCCCGTGCTCGCTCGTGGCCTCTCTGGTAGTGCTCCTCTGCTGCTCTGGCCCACTCCTTGACAACGCCTAGCTGGAGTCTGAGCTCGGCAAGCTCTTGCTGACGCTCGAGCCGCTCCTCACGCTCTCTCAATCGATCTCTCCTCTCGGCCTCCTCCAACTCCGCGACCCGCTAATCGTGGATCGCGAGCTCAGTACCGGCTAGTGCAGCCCGGGTGAGAGCATCCTGTAACTCGGTAGCCTGCATCGTCCAACATGTTTTATGAGCATCATAGTAAGATCTTTTAAAAGAAAAGTATTGAGTAACATCCACCTTCGTCTGGCGACATCTCTCCTCCTCCTCCAACTCTGCGATCCGTCGATCGTGGGCCTCTAGCTCAGCGTCAGCCCGAGTAGCCCAAGCAAGGGCCTCCTGTAGCTCTACCACCTGTAGTACTCACCATCATCACCCTAATGTCCCAATATCATTTTAATAAAAGTCTAAACATCACTTAAATGCTTACCTGATCAACGAGGTCGCACTCTGCCGCCTCAGCTCGAGCTACTGCCCCTGCTAGGCGCTCCTCCAGGGCAGTGATCTCGGCAGTTGGAGCTCTCAAACTAGATGCACCTCTTGCACCCTCTACCGTCGCTCCTCGCTGGGCACGCTACATTTTATTAAGACTGTCAGTGGCTGAACACCAAATTTCAAGGGATAATTAGCTGCATATAGATAGTGCATCCTCACCAGAGTCTCTAGATCTACACGTGTGGTCGCCAACTGGGCCTCCAAGCTATGAAGATGGGCATGAAGGTCTACTATAGCTACATCCTGTGCATCTTGCATAAACCATTCATTAGTTGCAAGTTTCAAAAGCATATAAATTAAAATTAGGAAGAATTCATACATACCCCTCTCGGCCTCATCTGGGGCCAGCCTGCATGTGTCTCCCAGTAACGCTAAAGGTAGGTCGAGCTATCTGGGGCATGAGAGACGACTGGGGTTCCACCTCTCTTCCAGTCAATGAACTGCTCGGGAAACCATAGTTGCCAGTCTGTCAGTCTTGTCCGTCCTCTGGACTTTCGCCTGACTCCCCAAGGCTCGTCTGCCTCGACCCACTCCTGGTTTAGGCCGAGTGTGCGCATCACCAGCCGAAGCCGTAACAGCTCGATCTCGTTTAGGCAGTGAACCCAAATGTCATGCCCAAAGTGAGGTCGGCCCACTACGACCCATGTTTGACCCTCATCGGGCGTCCCCTCATATGGTCTCCACACAACCTACATATAATATATCATGTCATCACATATAGTGAGAAATAGGAATAGAATACATCATATACGTACCAGTAAAGGGGGGTAGTCTCGGAGCTCTCGTCTTACGACCATCAGCTCGTACGCGTAGGGTGCACCGGTCATGCATGGTAACCACCGCCGTGCTAGTGGGAGAGCACCTTCATCAAGGAGGACAACGGTGGGCGCCATAACCCACCGCCTTTTCCTAGTGCTAGAATCACCGATAGAGTCCATGGAGGGAGAGAGGGGGAGTTCATCGTCGACGAGGTTGCAGGGAATGGAGAGGGTGAGAGTAGGGAAATGAGAATGGAGGGAGATGGAGGGACAAATGGCTTAACAAAGGGTTTTTATTGTTTACGGTTTTGAAAGAAATGGCAACCGAAGGAAGGTCATTCTTCATAAATTCAGTGACCATGGACAGGGGCATTATTCAAAGGAAATTCTACTTTTGGAAATTATAGATAATAGCGGCTGGAGTGGAGGCACTATATCATGATAAAACAGCTGACTAAACGAGTGTGGTTTCATTGCGTGTATTTAGAAAAGCAAGGTTGTTAGGCAATTATGACGTTGTCATTCGAAGGACTTTCATAATAGGTGCCTGTGTAGAGGACGCTATTTCTGATCAAGCGACAACATCCAGAGGGTCCATTCCCTGCCTTTGGCTAGGGGGTGCACTCTCCCTCTTGCCCTTGATGACTTGGATTTTACAAAAAAAAAAAGGGTGTAGGGGTGACATGTAGTAAGAAAATAGATTACGTAGTCAAAGAAAAATATCTTATACGCCATGTATAGAGCATGAAAATGAGCAGGGTTAGAGGGCTTTTACTCCGAACACGTTGTTTAAGCCATACATGAGATAACCTACCTCTGGGTATGCTCCTAATCTGAGAATTTCTTGCCTGAAGATGGTGTTGATTCCTGCACGCCCTGCGTAGAAACTGTAACTTCTAGACCTCCTAACTTCTCGACGGCTTGTTCTCCTAGCACAAGATTTAGAAGGAAGTTAGAAGACACTAAGGGGAACAAAAACTTCTAAAGGACTAGCATGAAATACTAACACCTTACCTTCGTACCACGAGAGCCAAAATTAGGGCTCGCATAGACCGAATTTGGGCTCTATTTATCGGGGATGACCTAGGGCTGAGGGATTGGGTCGAATTAGGAGTCCTATAGGGCATCAATTCGATCCCCTGAGAGTCCTGGACAAGTTCCCATGCTAGATCACATCGATCCATAGCGATAGGGATGATAAAACCCCAAGTTTTCCATGCCTCTCACAGTCCTATTTTAGGAAGCAGAACATGGTTGCCTGGGGACCGCCTTCAGCAGGTAGCGATCGTGTGATAGACCGTGAAGAGGGGCGATATCGCATTGATCCTGAGTTGTGTGATCTCTGGAGAATCCTTGATCACGATCACCAGGCTTGATTGAACTGTAAGGCAGGAAATAGATCAGGGGGGGCCAGGGATGAATCCCTGGGGAAAACCCTCCGATGCTTAAGTCTACGAATAAGGTAGACCACAGGTGCAGGGGGAGATGGTAGGAGGAAAAAGGGGCACGAGATCATTCTCCACCAAGAGGTGTGGTGGTTCTCACTCAGGATTGTTGCCTACCTTTCCAAAGGGTCTTCCAGGGTTTATATAGCAATCTATTTAACGTAAGAATCTAGGGAGTCCAGAGAGTAGAGGGGATTCAGGGAGGTTGCGTCCTCATTATAGGCTCATTATAGCATAATGACTTTTGCTCTCCCATACCTTTGGAGTTTCCTGCTCCTTAAAGCTACATAACGAACGCTTGAGTAAGCTTCCGACGGTTGGTTCGAGCCTGGGACGCCAGCTGGGGGTCTTCCTGAGCGGTGGGCGCGTAGCTCGAATAGGGTGCTCTGGGCCCCCATAGGGGCCTTCCCGATTCAACCTGTTGCTCGGACTTCCGGACCCAAGGGTCACCTAGGAAGTGCTGATCCGAGTGGGTTTTGGGGCTTGGAATAAGTAGGCCCAGAATGGGGTTGTCACTTTGGGAAGCTGGGCCTAGTTCGGTCGAATTGGATAAAGTTGGGTCGTGCCCTTGGGCAGTAGATTTTTCCCCTCTCCACTTGCCCCCCTACTCCCGAGCCAAAATTGGGCTCAGACGAGCAACATTGGGGGTAGGTGACGTCAGTGGCTCAAATGGGGTGAGGGTTTCTCGCCGATAGGGGCCGTTTAATGCGACTATCTTGGGAATACACCCATGATGATGACTCTCTTGAGTCGATGCGAAGAGTCCCTTTTCAGAGTGTGGAATGTCACGTCACCTCCCGTTGAACCGCTGGGAGTATAAACATCGCACGGGTTCACGTTCCATGCCTCCTTTGTTTAGGGTTTTATCTCTCCATCGCCCTTATGTTCTGAAAAAAGCTCATGCACCGCGAGGGGGATCCAGAGGAGCACAGAATCGTAGAAGGCTTCACGAAGGTAGTAGAGGTCGCGGTGGCGGCGGTTCGCCAGCTTCCACCTCCTCTCGAGTCGCCGGAGTCGGCGTCTTCCCCTTCTTCCCCTTGCTCCTCTCATTCGGCCATGGCGGAGCAATACCCTGCGGCTGAGGAGCAGGAAGCCGATCAGGGCATGGGATGTTTGGTGCCGCAGCCTGAAGATCTGATGCGCAGCAAGTTGACTAAGGATGAAGTGAAGGCAATGGAGGGGCGCTTCAGGCTGCATTGGTAGTATTATTTCTCCCCGTCTCAACCTCACAAGTCCAGTCTGGATGCTCATTCAGGCCTCTTCTGCACTTTCCTCTTGGCTTGGAAGAGCGGGTTTCATTTGCCTCTCCACCACTTCGTCATCCAGTAGGTTCAATCTTACCAACTGGCTCTTGTCCAGTTGGTTTCCAACTCGTATGCTTTCATCTTCTCCTTCATCTTTCTCTGTCGCTCATGCGGGCTTCACACTTCGCTAGACCTCTTCCATTCCTTTTTTGAGTTGAAGGAGCACACCCATGTGGGCAAGGGCTTCTTCTATCTCCAAGCGAAGAGGGGAAGGAGTTGCGTGATGCTTTTCGCCAAAGATTCTTCTCATAAGGGGTGGAAGACCCAATTCTTCTGGGTGGGCTCGTCGAAGGGTGGCATCTCTTGAGGTTTCCCAACGAAGCCCAACTTCCATCCGTCTATCCCTCCGAAGTAGGTGGCGGTTTCCCCAGAACTGGAGGGGGAGATCAGGATTCTCTAGGAGAATCGCCAATCGACCGCCAAGCTGATGACGGTGGCGAACATTGAGGAATATCCTTTCCAGATGTTGTCCAGGCATGGTAAGATTCTTGGTGCCCGCATTATGCTTCTGGGTCGGGCATGGGGGTCTTTTTCTGAGAATCCAGCTTCTGTTGCTCAGAATCTAGGCAAACAGCTAATGAAAGGGAGCAACCGTTGGAGTAGGGGGCTGCCGACTTGGTGGAGATCCTTGCTCCGAGTGAGCCTCGGACCTCCGAGGGTTCCTCCCGTGCCTACGATAAGGGCAAGCAGAAGGCTCGAGATGACGTCCCCGTGCGCCGTGGGTCCAAACGTAAGGACCCTAGTGAGCCATTGATGTTGTCCTCGATGAGGGCCCTACTCACGGAGAAGAAGCGCTCGAAGAAGGCAGGGGCTGCCCTTCCGATCGAGGAGTAGGCGTGCTTGGTGGAGGGGGCCTCAGTTGAGGAGGTCCGTCACTCGGAGCTCCCATCCATCGGGCCAGAGGGTGCTGTTGCTAGTGGGGAAGCCGTCGCGGAGCCGATCAGACAAGGTAGAGGTGGTCGGTCTCGGAGTCCCGATTGGGGGTGAGGGAGTGCAGGGCGAGGCGTCGACCCGACATGAGCAGAGTGAAGTCACCCCAAGAATGGGGATGCTCGGAGGGGATGCACCAGTCGTGGTACGCCCAGAGAGGACTCTCCCCCCTTCGGCTGGTGCCCCAGCTGTTCGGGCCACCCAGTACCAGAGGTGTCGGTCCTTGATGCCTTCGCTGGTTCGGAAGGAGTTCAGGCGTGGCCCCCCCTCCCTACTCTTCGAGAAGGTGATGGAAGGTGGCTTGATCATGGCCCAGCTGGGGGCCGAGATAGTTGACTATTTCGGACAGCTGGAAAGTGAGGAGAGGTCACTCTCCCAGGCCCGCCCCAAGTCTGATCGTAGGATCAAGCAACTGTCTTCCGAGCTCGAGGTCCTTTGGCGGGAGGTAGCCTCATTTTGGGCACAGGCTCGATCGAGCCAAGAGGAGGCTCAGATACTGGCTGAGCAGTTGGACCAAGCCCGTTATATGGCCGACCTGAAGAGCAAGCTCCTGGAGGAAGAGCGCAAGGCTCAGGTCGAGCACTACGAGAAGTGGAGGGCCGAGCGGGAGAAGCTCAATAGCCAGGCTCGAGAGGCCGAGTGAGTGCACGGGGAGGCCGAGGTAAAGTTGTCCGATGCCGAGATGAAGTTGCTCGGAGCCGAGAAGAGGGTGGCTGAGCTTGAGGAGACAATAGAGCAAGCTAGGGAGGAGGCGGTCAGTTGATATAGGAGCTCAGAGGGCTACCACGTAGCTCTCCAAAAGGCTGACTTCTCGTATTACGAGCCAGGCTACCGACGGGGACTGCGAAAGGGGTTCACCCAAGGCTTCCATCGAGCGATCGTCATGGCCCAGCAGTAGGTGCTCGACGAGCTCACTTTTCCTTCTGGGCAACGCTACGACTCAGACGAGGATGCCACTATAGATATATTAAAATCCACTTAAAAATAATAATAAAGAAAAGCAAGCACGTGGTGCTAATAAGGTGAGTGATCGCCAGAGGAGTCACCTCAAAAAATACGCGGGAGATGTGGGACGACTTCCTTCTCTTCCAATCGGCCGGCCGAAGGAGAGAGTTTCCTTGTACTTGATTACCCTTGCACAAACAAAGACAACACCAATAAATAATATGGATTAGAAACCAAGGTGTAGCATCAAACTCAAATTAAATATGCAACGTGAAATTGATGCGGAGGTGAACACACCTGTCGGGCGCTGGCCCTTTAAACCCCAATGCAATGGGTATGGAAAAGGTGATGAATGAATGTGTAAATAAAGGGAATAAAATGTGCAAGTGTTGCACTATGGAGCCTCAACGTGGTTGAGTTAAGGGAATGAGATGAATTGTGTATGCATGCAGCTTAACAAAACAAAGAACAGAACCATGAATAGAAAAGGAAAAAAAGAAGCCTGGGATAATTTCTCTGTGAATGCCGTGGCTTGGCTTTGGATGTGCGTGCAGGAGGGAGTCTCCACGAGATGAAGCTTTAGGCAAGAGTGAGCTCCTCCTTGAGCCAACACACGGGCAGCACCTCCCCTTAGTGTTAAAGATTGGCCCTCTCTGGCAGAGAACTGTGAGGTTCTATTTATAGGGGAAGACGAGGGGCTTTAATCCAGGAAAGATCGGGATAATCATTCTGGGAAAGAGAATAAACCATGGGAAGAATCCTTCCTGGGTAGGCAAGCCATGGGAAACATTCCCCTGATTGAAATGCTCTGCAAAACGAGGAAGGAAGGGGCTGCCGGTGAGATTCGAAATCTCAGGAAAATGGCATCGGGCACCCTGGTCGCCAATTAAATTAGCATCCACTCCTATGGATGATATTCCAAGCTATTTTTAGAAAGATTAAGAATTTTCAAAATTAAAGAATAAATCATGTCTGGTATACCAGATGTAAATTCAAATTTTCTGAATTTGGATAGATTGAGAATATCCCAAAAAATGGCAAGGAAATTCGCGTATGTAGTAATGGACATTATTAAAAAAAGGCGGCGAGAAAAGTAGCACAGAACCCTCGCTACTACGCCAACACCCTCTAGCTGCTACAGCGGTTGGCGCCGAAGGTGGTGACGATGGCGGGCGGCCCTCCCCGTACCGGTGAGGTCAAGTTCCAGAACTGGTGTAAGAAGCGGAGCCAGTTTGGCAACCGGGGCATCTCTCTCTCCGACACCGCCGCCCACCCTCCGCCTCAGCATGTGCCCTCCAAACATCGAATAACCGGTGGCGCCCTACCATAACTGGTGACTCTCTTGGTCTATTTAACCGGTGGCAAAGGCATAAGTTACCTGAAATGGCCATAGCGGACCCATCCAGTGACCGATGGCCCTTGTCATAGATTGAAGGTCCGTGCTCCATAGCAAGCCACTTGTCCGGCGTGCAACGGGCGTGGTAGCTGAGTACGACGGCAACATTTTTTCTAGATCAGGCAGGCTTCGGAGAACCCCTACTCTTCCATCTGTTTGCCCATCGTGAGGAAGTAAGCTGTGAAGGCGACGCACGAAAACAGGATCGAGGGAAGAAACCAAAGGATCGTCTAGCGTTCCTTGTCCCTTGACGTCCGCTTTGCATGCTTCCATATAAATGGGTAAGAAGACGTAGAAAAAAAAGAGAGAAGAGAGGCAACGGAAGAGACGAAGGGAGGAACAGAGGTTGGCTTAGACGAGATTGCCTACTCGTCCTGGGGCTTCCACTTGAGTGAAGAGAAGAAGAGAGTGAGTGCAGGGGCGAACTCGTCGGTGAGCCTCCGAAGAGAAGAGGAGTGAGTGTGGAAGAAAGGAGTCTGAAGAGGGGTTATCTCGCGCTATGCCTGAGTTGAAGACGATGATCATAATGCTGAACTGCAAGAAAGGGAAACGGGTTAGAGGTGAAGAGGGGTTATCTCGCGCTATGCCTGAGCTGAAGACGGTGACCACAATGCTGAACTGCAAGAAGGGAAAACGGGTCAGAGGTGCCCAGAGATGAATCCCCAAGGTAAACTCTCTGATGCCTAAGTTAGTAGAGCCCTGGTGCGAGGAGTAGAAGGAAGGGAATGAGGGCGCAAGATTCCTCTCTACCAAGTGGTGAAGTGGTTCCTACTCAGGAAGTTTAGGCTAATTGTGGTCTTCATCGTTCGCCGGAGGGTTTCCCAAGTATAAATAGTGGTACGTTGGCTGCATGACTCCTGTAAGCAGAGGAGTTTCAAGGGGAGTTACATCCTCGACGTGGGCTCTTTATAGCGTGAGGACTCTTGATCTCCCTCATCCTCTTGAGCTTCCTACTTTTAAAGGGCTCTCAACAGCCATGCCGATAAGCTTCCATCAATCATCCCGAGCAAGGAGCACTGGCTCTATCCGAGCACTAAGTGCATGGCTCGGGCGGGGAATTTTAGGTCCCGAAGGAGCTTTTCCCAATTGGACTGACCCTCGGACTTCCGAGCCCAGAGGCTGCCTAGGAAGCCCCTGATTTCAAGTGAACTATTGGGCTTGTAGTAATGGGGCCCAGAAGGGCTGTTACTTGAGGGAGTTGGGCCTCGTTTGGTCACTCTTGTTCGGGCTATGAAAATCTCCCACTCCACTTGTCCCCCTCCTACTCCCGAGCCAACTTAGGCTTGGTTGAGTAGCTATTTGGGCTGGACTTTTGTGGCTCAAATGGGTGGAGATCCATCTTTAATAGGGGCCACGTGAAGTCGCTAGCCTGGAAGTGTGCCTGTAATGATGATAATCTTGACGGTTATAAGGTGAGGAGGCCCCTTTTCTCGGAGATCGGAACATCGCGCCACCTCCCGCTGGGGGTTATAAGCATTGTATGCTATTTACGTTCCATACTCCTATGACTTAGGGTTTTGCTCTCCATCGCTTCTACCTTCGGGGTCTTCGCATGCGTCGTAAGGATAACTCAGAGGAGTAGAGAATTATGATAGCCTTCACAGAGCTGGCGAAGATTATCGCGGTGGCGATTCAGCATCTTCCCCTTCCTCCGGAGTCAATAGAATCATCTTCCTCTAGCTCTCATACTCCTTCCATGGTGGACCAGCGTCCTAAGGTTGAGGAGCAAGAAGGTGGGCAAGCCCCGAGAGCTTTGTTGGTGCCGTCAATCCCGAACCGCAGTGAGCTGGGTGAGGCGGTGGTGAAACGACTGGAGCGTCAGTACGGTCTACCTTGGCGGTACCATTTTGCTACCCCTGACCCCCATGAGTCAAGCCTGGATACTCACTCTTGGTTCTTCTGTATCTTTCTTCTTTCTTGGAAGTGCGGATTTCGCCTGCCTCTCCATGCCATTATTGTCAACCTTCTCGGCTTCTTCCGACTGGCTCCTATCTAGCTGGTCGCCAACTCCTACCTCTTTATCTATTCCTTCATTTTCCTCTGTCGCCAATGTGTGCCGCCTTCTCTTCTTGGCAGAAATATCTTGAACATGGACTAGCCTGGCATGGGCTCGAACTTTTGGGCTTCTTGATTTGTAATGTCTTCTCAAATAACGAGCCCATCTAGTAGACGGCCTGGCCTGGTTAAAAACATGTAGCTTCATTCGGGTGGTTGCCCCTACACACCCAGTGCTAACCATATGTGGACATTCTCGGACAGATAACTCCTTATAATGCTGAATATCATTGAACCACAGAGTCTTGTCTCTTGGCATAAAGATGTGGAGCTCTGTTAATTCCACTCAGAAATCTAGCATGAAGCATAACTCCCTTGCTAGTAGAGAAGGACGGAACTGAGGGAGAGTAATACGCGACGTTGACGTAGCCGACGTAATGATGAACTGAGGGAGACTACATAGAAAGTGCATAATGCCCTTTGAAAATGCCAAAGACTCGGTCAACTGCCCCTTGAATATAGAACTCTTAATCTGCTTGGCGGCTACATGAGTTAGCACAATACGGGTGGAGAACCCTTCTGGGTCAGTTATCTGAACAGCAATGGCGCGAGAGGAAATAATACCATCCATAGTGAATCCTTCAACAAGCAATGAGATTGCCCCTGAGCTTGCTTGAGAAGAAACTGGCGCCAAGGCAAGGGAACACTTCTTGGCAACTGTCATGGGAAGTATAAGCACATCAGTCCCAGAATAGCCAACGACTAGGACTCAAATCGACATGCGACAGATATAATCTTGAATCTTAAAATGCATAGCCGGCACAGAATCATCCTAACTCGGCTCATTATCAACCTGGGGACCAGACCCGAGGGGCACCATCAGTAATGCACACTCGCTCCGTGGGGTGGAAGTAGGTGGAGACGTGAAGGGAATAGGAATTGGTTCAGATGGTGTGAAGGTTTCAATGGGTATGGCATTTTTAAGTGGTGGTGGAGGAGTAGAGGCAATGACAGGTTCGAGTGCGGGCAAAGGCGAAGGTGACAGTGGAGGTATGGCTTGCTCAGGCTCGGGTGGTGAGGAGAATGGGGAGGAAGGTAGAGAACGTAAAGGCGGTGGAGGCGATGGTAGAGAGGGTGGGGGTGGAGACGGAGGCAGATGTAGTAAAGGTAGATATGGAGAGGGCAAAGGGGGAGATCGTGGTGCCCATCGTCGACGTATCGACACAACGCGTCGAGTGACGTTGGGGATAGAAGTAGTGGAAGTGGTGGCGGGAGAAGAAGGGAAGGCACTAGCCTGAGTAGAGGCTTGGGTTTGTGGAGGCTGCGAAGATGGGGTAGGAGATGGCGAAGGTAGTGGGGTAGATGAAGGCTTAGGTAAGGGAACGGGTGATGGAGTGGGCAATGCAACGGGTGCCATATTAGATAAAGGATCACAGGGGTGCCCCGGGTCTTGTAGTGATGGGGAAGACTACCTGGGTGGCACTTCTTGCTGCTGTTACTACTGCTGGCTGTGAAGATGTCAAATGACCTTATAAATGGCGGCCCAATCAATCCTCTTCTGATCATTCAAGTCATAAATATAATCTCAAAACTTGGGGCAATCCTCAACCAAATGCCCCTGCTGACGGTGATAATCACAGAATTGAAGCATATTCCCTGCCGCGGGTCTGCAAGGCACAACTAGAGGAAGCGACAACGCGTGAGTGGCCATCAAAGCCTAGAGGATATCGGTAAAAGACTCCGACAACAGAGGGTGAGGAGCCCACTTCGGGCAAGTTGGATGCCGAGGGATATGAGACAGGGGAGGTTGTGGAGAGGGTTGTGGGGGTTGTGTAGGCAACAGTGCTTAGCTAGTGGTGGAGGGATTTGGTGAAGGCATATGTGGAGCAGGATAAGGGGGTATATAGATGGTATCCACCTACTTGGAATGTGGTGTTTCCATGACCGAGGGTATAGGCGGATGGGTGTATGAGGAGGTGGGAGGCTGACTCATGGAGGGTTGATATGTGGAGGTTTGATACGCGGAGGTAGATGTGGCATAAGGCTGACTCATGGAGAGATATGTGGTGGAAGTCTGACATGTGGGGGATTCAAAAGGGGTATATGTGGATGGCGAGGTGTAAGTGGAGGTAGACAGTGGAGGGGACTCGATGTCAAGGGAACCTTGGATTTGTTGATGAATGAAGCGGGCTCTATTATAAAGTTGTTGCCAAGAGGTAATGTCGTTGAGGGCTAAGATGAAGCGATATTCTGGCGTTGCATTGGATATCAGCATCTTGATTAGCTCTCTCTCCAGAATGTGCCCTAGGAATTGTGTGGCCAAGTGATGCCAGCGGTCGGCAAAGGTGCAAAATTCCTCTTCGGGCTTCATCATCTCATAGGCCAGATCCACTATAGAATACTTGGGCCATCCTTCTGCTCCTCAGATTCAACCTCCTTCTTTCACTACCCCTACTCCATCCAGGGAGCAGGAGTTGCTAGATGAATGGGCCGCCATGCAATAGCAACTTGACTTCTTTCAGAAGCGGGTTGGCCCACGATCCTTGACAGACGTTCCAGTCTGGAGCTTTCAAAATATCCCGTTTCCTCCACAGTTTGAGCTCCGCAATTACCAAAAATATGATGGGAATACCAATCCCTTCATCCATGTAACGGACATCTTATATGAATCGGCTTAGTTTCGGTATGATGATCACCTCATGGCGTACCTATTTCGCCGATCATTAGATTGGGTTGCATTGGAGTGATTTTATTCCCTGCCACTGGAATATGCCGAGAGTTTTAACATAGTGAAAGATAAGTTTATCCAGCGATTTCATGACTGGGTCGGCCCGGAATACTCATTAGACTTAATGGCCGAGAAGATGAAACCAGATGAGGAATTTGCTACTTATGCCGACAGGTGGAAGCAGATGGCCGCCAGGGTGCCAGGCCATATTTCGGAGGAAGAAAAGGTCAAGCTACTTATTTCCAATGCTACACCGACCTTCCATAACATTCTGGCTATGAATGACATAGCCAACATGCACCAACTATATAGCCGGGTGCGATTCATTCAAACACAATTTAAGAATTCCCCAATTCATTCTCTCTTCAAGGCCCAAAAGCCCAAGTATAACCGAAAACCTCAAGGGCCCATCACAGAGGGAGTCCAAACCAATGAGCAAGTCCAAGCCATCACATTCCCCTCCGTCAATCCCTCTAACTAGATCTGCTTCTCCCAAAACCCCCGCCCTAACCAATCCATTCCACAGAACCCTCTACTCACTTTTTCCGCTCCACAGAACCCTCCGCTCACCTTCCCTACGCCACAAAACACCTTCTCCACTCCGTAACAACCCCAACAACCCCCATAAAACCACAACATCCCACCACCCAATGGCCACGACAACAAGCGCCCGCCTCCAAAGAGAGCCCAGTAACCTCCTTTGCCGAAAACTCTCATCGACATTTTTTCCACTCTCATGTTAGTTAGTGCTATACAGCTTCCTCCAGAATGACCCGTCTGGAACCCGGCCATCGATCAGACCAAGTACTGTATGTTCCATAGGCAACCGGGGCACACGATCGAAGGATGTTTTCAGTTCAGAGACCTGGTTTATGACCTTCATGAGGGGCACCGTATTGACTAGGCTGAGATGCACAAGGCCATTGTTGAAATTAAAGAGAAGCGAAGGCAAGTACCGGGGCAGCAAGTGTAGCAACAACAGGCACTGCCACCGCAGCAACAGTCGCAACAATAACAGTAGCTAGTCCAAGACTTAGGGATCCACCAGAACCCAATGCCAAACCATCCTCCCGCTCTGCAACCTCAGTAGCCGGCACCGGCTCAGGTTAACCTAGTTCAGCCCCCGACTCTCGATGCCGGGTGGTCCTTTGATGATGATGGTTCTACTCAGCAAGTAATGGCCCTCCACCACCGCCATCCATCTTCATCACCCGCTCCCACCACTCTTATGCCAATGCATCAATCCTCCCTTCTGCTTGCTAGACCATTCATCCTCCCATCCGCCACTCCTTTTACCCCCACACCAACACGGATGCCTTCATCCATCCTCCCATCTCACCCGCTACTTGTCACCCCTGTCGCTATCACTACGCATAGCCTTCAGCCCACACCTCTGCTAAGCTTTACACCTCCGCCCCCACCAACACCCACGCCTAACCCTTCATCCGCCATTCTTTCTCCACAACCCATCATTACCTCCACCCCCATCGTCTCCACTACACCTTCTCCCACGCCACTCATCCACCCCATCGGGCTAATTATGCCGTCAACTGGCGTCGTGCTGGCACAAAATCTCACCCTACGGAGCGGGTATTTATTTCATCGCAACTATGCTTCTATCTCCAATCCCCAGTCTGCCCAACCGGCCGACCAAGAAGAGGCTGACCCACTGTCGGGTACCCAATATGAACTGTTGCATCACTTAGACAGGGTACCTGCCAAAATATCTGTGTTGGAGCTTATCAAGAGATCTACCCTTCATCATGATGCATTGAGAAATTTCCTTCAGAAGGTGATGGTCAGTGAAGATGTGGCAACCGATAGTTTTCTGACAGCATTGGCAACAATCTCCAAAGGACCAGCAATTACTTTCTCTGAGACTGAGCTAGCACCTCCTGAAGATCGGCAGATATCGCTATGCATTACCATGATTCTGAACAAAGTTAGTGTGGATACAGCTTTGGTCGATACAGGGGCATCTATCAATGTTTGCCCGCTCAGCACACTCAGGGCCTGCAACTTGTCAGAAGAACACATTGTAAAATGTTAATTTAACTTCCTATTAATTACATAAACTACTTTAATTTTTGTAATTATTTGTGATACTTATGTAGTCTCCACACCATCCTTTTAACCCTTTCGAGTTTTCGTGCTCGTGGGTAGCGATTCGAGTCTCGGGTTATTAGGCCTTCCCGATAATCAGATTCTTGGGTCATTACAGTTGGTATCAGAGCGCAGTTGTGGGATTATACGAGAATCATAAGTAATTATAGTGGTCCACTAGTCCACAATACTGATGTATAGTTGACGCTGGCATCGGGCACCGTGTGTTTTTGTTGACCTTGTCGTTTCAGTGTTTCCTGTCTTTTGCCAGAGGAGTGAGCATGATGCCGAGACGGAGGACTCACTCTCAGTAGGGACAGTCGGCAAAGGTTTAGGAGATCCAATAGGAGGTTCAGCAGGAGTAGGAGGAGCAGAGCAAAGTGCCACCAGCGGCAACTGAGGCAGCAGATACTGCGAGGGTTTTGGGGGCCGAGGATTTCATTCATGGTATGTACCAGCTTATGTCACAGTAGTTCGGTGGAGAGGATAGTGAGGGCTCGTCGACTAGGGGTTGGCCAGGCTGAGCAGAGAGGGATTTCATGCAGTTCCATCCACCTTACTATGACGGCTAGCCAGACCTTGATTTGGCTCGGAGATGGATCGATGAGATGGAGTGGGTGTTCAATTCCATGTGGTGTACTGCGGAGGACAAGATGATGTTGGCCTGCAACTAGTTATAGGGCACAGCTCGAGAGTGGTGGTCTTCTGAGTGGAAGACGTCTTTTCAGTCTTGCCCCCTTGAGCAGATCTTGGGGAGTGACTTTTCCAGTGCTTTTGAGCGTGCTTACTACCCAGAGTATGTTGCCACGTAGAGGATGCGTCAGTTTTTAGAGCTGGTACAGGGCGACATGCCTGTGTTGCAGTACTGGGACCAATTTGTTGTGTTAGGTTGTTATGCACCTCATATCATGGAGCATGAGAGGGTGAAGACCGAGTAGTTTGTCTAGGGCTTGAGGCAGGAGCTGAGGCACCATTTGATCACGCACGCTGCCACTGATTTGGAGACGACTTCTCGTATAGTAGTGTCTTTGGAGCTGATATGCAGAGGACATGGGGACCGATTAGCCAGGGATAGTCCTTTTCAGGCCGCTGCCAGTAGTCGACTACCCAGCAGTAGAGCACGTTCCAGCTTCCTTCTGGTAGTTCGGGAGCTTCGACTCCAGCGGCTTCAGTGGCAGGTTCTGCATCTTTCGACACCAAGATCAAGAGGTTCTTTGGGAAGAGTTTCCTTAAGAAGAAGTATGGCTGAGAGCAGCGGCAGGCATCTTCGGGAAGTGTTTAGCAGTCGGCACCTTTGTAGCGGTACGGGTCAGTCAGTGGTTCTTGTGCGGGGTGTCCCTGTTGTGGCGAGTCACATCCAGGCAAGCAATGTATGACACTGGTGATCTATTTTAGATGTGATCAGCCAGGATGCATGGCGCATGACTGTCCGCAGTGGCCACATGAGCCACCCCAGTTTCCTCAGTAACAGCAGTAGTACCCATAGCAGCAGTTTCAGCAGCAGGGGCAGTATCCGCCACTACCACATTCAACGAGTGTAGGCAGGCAGAGAGCTCGAGGCCATGTTTCCCACATGACCAGGGCAGAGGCAGAGTCGTTGCAGCTTGTGGGAGGTACTGTTATGATTTTGGGTTGCACACCGTGAGTTTTATTTGATTCTGGCACATCGCTTTAGTTTATTTTGGAGGATTTCGTGCGGACTGTTGAGGACCCGATCTCCCAGATGTCTTGTGATTTGATAGTGTATTTACCGTCTGGTGACTTCATGGTCACTCTATTTTTCTTCGAGAATGTTTCGGTCTAGATCGAAGGGCGGAGTTTGCCAGGTAGGTTGTATGCATTACAGCTTTGGGACTATTATGTAATTTTAGGGATGGATTGGCACGAGGCCCATGGAGTGGTGGTGGATTGTGGAACGAAGAGGGTCTACTTTCAACATCCTCATAGGTCGACCTTCTACTTCCAAGGTATCCATTCTACCTCTCCTCGTTTCCTCATCTCTGCTATTCGAGCCTGTCATTTGCTTGATTCTAGTTGTTAGGGTTTTCTCGCTTTTGTGGTCTTGGTAGACCAGTTGTCTCCAGATGTGAAGGACATTCCAGTGGTGTGCGAGTTTTCTGATGTGTTTCCCGAGGATTTGCCTAGGTTGCCTCCCCAGCGGGAGATCGATTTCATGATTGAGGTTGTGCCTAGTACGGGACCCTTGGCGAAGGCTCCCTACTGTATGGCTCCCGCCGAGTTAAGTGAATTGAGGGCGCAGTTGTAAGAGTTGCTGGCCAAGGGAGGGACGTACAGTGCCTCACCGGTCGCGTCGTCGCCTTGGCACAGTTCCTATCCCGAACCGTCGAACGGTGTCTCCCTTTTTTTCGGTTGATCAAACAAGCCAATCGAGCACCGGAGAAGAAAGGACAGATCGATTGGGACCGGGAGTGCGAGCAGGCGTTCGAAGAATTGAAACGCTACCTGGCGACCCCTCCCGTCCTCGCCAAACCACAAAAGGGAGAACAGTTACTTCTGTACCTGTTTGTGACGTCGAGCACCATGAGCATCGTGCTCACACGGGAAGAAGCAGGGGTCATGAGGCCCGTCTACTATGTCAGTTGAGCGTTACAAGGACCGAAATTCTGGTACTTACAAATTGAGAAGTTCGCCTTGACCCTCATTATGGCCGCTCGCAAGCTGCGACCATACTTCTTGGCTCACCTAATCGTCGTCCTCACCGACCAGCCACTCCGACAGGTCCTCCAAAACCCTGACGCCTCAGGAAGACTAATCAAATGGGCTATCGAGTTGGGAGAGTTCGACATCAAGTTCTGTCTGAGAGCTGCGATCAAGGCTCGGGCTCTCGCCGACTTCATAGCCGAATGCACCATACTCGCTGAAGACTCACCCGAGTAATCCTCTGGGCCCACGTGGGAGCTATACGTCGACAAATCGTCCTGCACTGCGGGGAGTGGAGCAGGGTTGGTCCTACTTTCACCGGAAGGGCTCGAGCTTCAGTACGCCTTGCACTTCAACTTCTCGACCATGAACAACGTAGCAGAATACGAGGCACTCCTCTCAGGGCTACGCATGGCGAAACACTTGGGAGCAACCAGCGTGTGAGTGTACAACAACTCCATGCTCATCACCAACTAGGTGAAGGGAGAATTCAAAGCATGCGAGCCCTCCATGGTTAAATACTTGGAGCAAGCCAAGGCCGCGACAAAGGAATTCTCCCACTTTGAGGTGGTCCATATCCCACCAGAGGAGAACATCCGAGCAAACGTCCTGTCTCGCCTGGCGTCGGCCACCGTGGTTTCCAACTCGAGGTCAATCCTAATAGAAGAATTGTCGGCACCAAGCATAGACGAGCCAACACCCCAGGTAAACACCATCGACTATGAGCCCTCTTGGATGGACCCCCTCTTGGATTTCCTCCTTCGATAACAGCTCCCGAGCGACCGCGCTGAGGCTCAGTGCACGCGAGCAAGAGCAGCCCACTTCATAGTGGTGAACGACAGGCTATATCGCCGCTCCCTTTCAGTCCTACTATTGAATGCTTGTTCCCTACGGAAGCCAACCAGGCCATCCAAGAAATCTACGAAGGACTCTACGGGAGCCACGTAGGGGGACGAGCACTCACGCAGACGCTGATCCGGCAAGGATACTGGTGGCCCACCTTGCGGCAAGATTGTCTTGACTATGTTCGGAGCTGCCCTCAGTGTCAGAAGTTCTCTCACTTACACCACCAGCCGACTACACAACTACACGCCCTGATGGAGCCTCGCCCATTTGCCCGGTGGGGGGTGGACATACTAGGTCCCTTCCCCGAGGCTTAAGGGAGGAAAAAGTTCCTTATGGTTGCCATCGACTACTTTACCAAATGGATCGAAGCTGAACCATTGGGGAAGATCACAAGCGAAGTAGCTTAAAAATTCATGTTGTGGAGCATCATCTGCCGCTTCGGTATCCCAAGGGTTCTCACAACCAACAATGGTAGACAATTTGCGAGCACTGCCTTCCAGGAGAAGTGCTCGGAACTGGGGATTTAAAACCACTATACCTCGGTGGGACATCCCCAGGCTAACGGGCTAGTGGAGAACGCCAACCGAACGCTTCTCCACGGCATCAAGACTCGGCTGGATCAAGCATGCGATTCCTGGATAGACTAAATTTCGAGCATTCTATGGGCCCACTGAGCGACCGCGAGAGCCGCCACAGGGGAGGCACCCTTCCATCTAGCCTACAACGCAGAGGCGGTAGTCCCAGTAGAAATATCCAACCCATCTCTATGAGTGGGACATTTCGACGAGGCCAGGAACAACCAGGCAATGCGAGAAAACTTGGACCTGCTCGAAGAAGACAGAGCAAATGCCCAAGTGAAGCTCATGGCATATCAGTAGAAGCTAGCCCAATACTACAATTTTTGAGTTAAAGAACGACACTTCTTCCCTGGAGATTTGGTCCTACAGTGAGCAAGCATAGCTGATCCAAGAGGAGCCGCAGGGAAGCTCCCACCAAATTGGGAAGGCCCGTACAGGGTAGCGGAAGCACTCGGCGAAGGAGCATACAGGCTAGTGACGTTGGGGGGAGGAAGAGATACCCAGGACGTGGAACTCTGTTAACCTCAGAAAATTCTTTCAGTAAATCGTTGGACTTAAGGACTTTGGAAATAGCATATCTCGGATTCTCACGTACTTCACACAACAACCGCTCTGATACCAACTGTGACGACCCAGATCTCGAATACCAGATATACCCGATAGGACTATCGAATACACTTGATACCACTTGGAACCTGCGAGGCCTCCCAAGAGCGGTAAAGCTCCTAAAGGGATAAAAGGACTATCGTGTAGTACATTGAACTGATAGATATAACAGAAGCAATTAAATTTCATTAGATCAGGTTGCTAAAGTAGTCGAATAAAACTACTTTTTAATTAATAATTTAAGTTTAACAATTATAGCCCAGAGTCAAGTCCAAAGGAAAGACAACAAGTGCCAAGTACACTCGACAAAAAAGTAAAGACGTACTAGAAAGCTGGGGGAAGCCTGATGAAGGTACCAGCTGGCAACTACGAGCACGCTAACTCCAAAAGCCGCAGAAGCAGAACGAACGACCACCACCTGAAAAGCAGGGGTGAGTCTCATGTCACTAGCTCAGTGGGGGTCACGCGAATCCCCACTGGAAAACCCACAGTAACACGCTAAAACAGCAAGTAAACAACAGAACTAGTAAAGCAGGAAAGCTAAACTACAAAGCTGTAAGGAAAGGGTAGCAGGAGTAGAGAATAAACTAAGAGCAAGGGGAGCTAACAGGAAAAGGGAACAAGTCATACCAGACGAGCACGACTGTCAAACTAACCTCGACCCCCGAAACTACTCTGAGCAGACACTACACTAAGCAAGGACAGAAGGGTGAACTCTGAACTGGGAAAAGTTAGAAGCTTACCGAACTGTCGACACGACACCAGGCTCCAAATGAAGACTTGAAAGAACAACAACAAAGCCTAGGAAAAATCTGGACAGACTCTAGACAATAGGCAACACGACTAGAACGTCGTGCATACAGCCCCATACACGATCGGAACGTCGTGCAGGCGACAGACACTGACCTCGAGTACAGCCATGAGAGGGCTAACCCAGGAGTTCACGACGCACAAGAAACGCGAAGAAAATTGTGAAGGGTCACGTGTCACGTGACTGGAGTGCCCCACACTAGAAGAATAGTCAATCGCGTCCACTGACATCTTATGCTGCGCCTACAAGCATCTCATCTACTATGCCCACTGTCAGGCAAAGACCAAGACACTATCAGAACCAGAACAATAACCAAGTCGCGAGTGACTAGACAGGGGAACGCCCGTCGGCGTCAGTCCAAAGCCCCTGACCATGTGTGCACACACTGACTTTTGCCTAAGCCAGGCCTCTAGCTAGTTTTCTCCCCCGTAGGACGCAACGATAACTGCGGGAGCCAATGAAAACTAGCTTAAAAACCATGAACCAAAAGTGCCCCGCTGTAAAAGTCGTCACGCCGAAGCGTGCTGTAAGGCTATGACTAGTGAAGGCTCACAAGACACTGACTCCAAAACACAAGTGCTGACATATAGGCAAGAGTGCCCTGTAACACGTACTTCGAAGCACCAAAGGCAGCACAAGAGATTGCCAACTAACTCAGGACAAGGCAACTAGACCTACAGTTACAACGGTCCCTGAGTCCTACGACTCTGAGTCAGGATCATCGCACATAGCGACCGCTAATTGGTCTAATCCTAAGCCAGGGAAAATGACGCTCTGAGAAAATAACACACGGAGACCTGAGGAGACACCAAGAACCCTCAGCACACCTGGATACATAAACCAAGGTAGAACGATATCTCGAGGCATCCAAAACTAATGTCTCAAATTGGGCAAGGCTGTCGAGACACAACAAGACTACCTGTCAACCACTAGGTAACCCCGGGTTGACCGGAACCAGGCACGACGCCAACACACTAACGCATCCACCGCCACAGCAGCACAAACAAATAGAACCAACAAGGACAAGAGCGGCAGACGATGACAACACTCTGGGCAGAGCAACCTGTCAGTCAACTACTAGGGGAAACCCAACAGTCGAGAGATAACTGCTACACGACCAGAGACACGGACAATGGCAGCTTCTAGATTGAGTCGTTAGGGTACTTTCGTAGTCTAGGAAAAGACCACAGCTAGTCACCTAAACCAACCAATCCAAACAACCGCCGACAGACAGACACCGTCCTAAACAAGGACCTAAGATAGACGGACACACAATACAAAATCAACCAACGGTCGTCATGACAAACAAGACTATAACGCACCAACATAGGGGCGTTATACCCACATAACGCACCACAGGAGGGGCGTTATACCAACCAGACCTGAAATCACATACAGATGATATAACGCGCCAACATAGGGGCATTATATCAACATAATGCACCACGTATCGGGCGTTATGTCAACCAGACAAAAATGGAGTCGTGACATGTCCAATTGATGGCACCGCCGGGGGGTTGAACTCTACCGCGCTGTCCACGGCGGCCCATATCTCGGCATCCACCACGGCTGAAGAAGAGGGGAGCATTATGCTCAGATCACTGGGTCCCCCTACTTCGAAAGATAACCCCCGACCGGCTATCGCCAGAGGAGCTGTTGGAGCTGCAACCGGACCACCTCGCTCCTCTACCGCAAGGGGCTCCTCCTCCTTGCTCTCGGTCAGACGAAGGGCGGGAAACGGGGCTGGCTCAGGCACCGCTACTAAAGGCTCGGCCGCCTCTTCTGATAACGCCCCCTCCTCCCTGCGAATCGTGAGGCTGGCGAGCCTCTCCTCCAGAAGTCGGCCCTCCTCGGGTGTTATAATCGGCCGAGGAGGTGGGAGAGGGACCATGAGCTTTAGAGCGCTCCCCGACTGCAGGAACAATACTAGATGCTCCACCTCTGTCGTCGACAGCAGTCGCGGCTCCTCGGCTTCCGACGGGCCTGCTGTCCCCCTCTGCTTGGCTACGGCCTTCCGGGCCTTGGTCGTGCGTGCTTCGGGGAGCCCCCTTTCCTCCTAAAGCACAGAAAATAGGGTTAGCCTTCCATCGTTCGAGGTAGATTACTCCGAGCCACGAGGAGATATAAGAGGAGGTCCCGAAGGCCCCACCTTACCTCGGTCACCGAAACTATCCCGCCTTCCGGTGCTATCTCTCCCTCCTCTAGAGCCTCCCCGGTCGTCGGTGCGGTCCCCATGGCTTCTTCCTACTGCAGGACCTCGAACAAGGTCGCCAGCTTCCCCAAGCCGGCGTCACCGCCCCCGGGTCGCTCTGTCAGCGCATCCGGGGTGGGCACCTCCATGGTTCCTGGCTGGGTTTGCTCCTGCAAGTTGACCGGGGGATAAGAGACAGTGGGCCGAAAGCTAGTCACAAAAGGAGGGTCCCACATGAGTGGGCCCACACTTACAACATCCTCGCCCGAAGTCGCCTCGTCAGAAGAGTAGTCGTAATCTACCTTCTTGCTCGAGGAGGACTCAGCTGGGATAGGGTCCTCCCTTCTCGGAGGGGAGACTCTCGCTGGGGAGCCGACCGCCTCCTCCTCGCGCGGACTGGGAGACGGCGACTTCCCAGACTTCAGCTTCCTCCTCGTATAGATCAGCGTTGGCTCGAGGATCTCCCGGGCCTCTATCTGCTCAGGAAGGGGTGCGAGGGGAGCTGTTAAACGAAGAAACGTTCGGGTCAAACGAAAGTCCATGAGCCCCCAACAGAAAGTAAAAGAAGATACGTCAGCCACGCTAGTGAGAGGAATTACCCTGTTCGGTCTCCGCAGATGGGAACGGGCTGGGGATTGTCTCCTCTACGGAGGGGGCGACCCCAGGAGCAGCGGGTCCTCCCACATCCAAAGCAGAAGCAGGCGCCGGCTCCTCCGCAGGAACTACAAAAGGAGGCCGATATTAAAAAAAAAATCTGGTCCCATAAGGCGAGAAAGTGTCAGGTGGGACCATCAGTGAGAATCTCTAACCAGTGGGCTGACTGGACTCAGCCTGAGCAGCTGCGAGTGTGGCCACGAGCTTCCTGGCTTTAACTTTCCTCCACTCCAGTTCCTACGGGCTGACCGCCTTGCCACGGAACTCCACGGAACCCGCCTCCTTCGCTTCTGCTGGAAAAAGATACGCGCATGTCATGCAAGAGTAAAAGATTTCCTGGGGAGGGTGACCGAACCCCAAAAGGCGTTAACGTCTAAAGGCCTCACCTGTAGGGCGGCTCGGCTCGGCCCGAGGCATGGCAAACTTTACGAAAGAGGGATTCGACGGAGGTGGAGAAGCTGAGGCCGCCCGGAGGACCTCTGCTCTCTTCCGCTCGACCTCTCGTTGCGCCATCACTCTGGCGGCGGCCAGTGCCTCCCCCACTGGCAATTTTTCTTGAAGCTCCCCAGCACCTCCGGGCGAACGAGCGGGGGTCGACGGCAGCTCGGACCCAGCCCAAGGTTCACCCGCCACGTGGACCGGCGAAGGCGGAGGCCCCTCCCTAGCTGATGAACATGAAAGGTGCCCGGGTATGAGAATCCCAAGCTAAAGCAAAGATAAAGCCGTTTCAGGGACAAGCGTGACGAGGGAGATCTTACCGATTGGTCGGCTTGGCTCGGCCTGGCCAGCCTCGAACTCTTCAAAGGACGGGACGGGAGGCGGCGCAGGAATAGTCCTTGAAGGTTGGGCGGTCTCCGCTTTCCGACGCTTGGCCTCCCGCCGCCCGACAGCCTTCACCTCACCTAAGGCCTTCTTCACCGACGACCGCGCTTGGGGCCTCTTTGCGGGGGGAGGCAGAGGAGTTGTGGTCGGGGCCGCTGGCGCCTCCTCGGGAGATAGCTCTGCTCCTATCAGGGTTTCAGATCTGAGGGCCGAAGCAGACCCAGCCAGAGGTTCAGCATTTGTGCCGGCTGCAGTGATGACCATTGCACCCGAATCTGTGGTCCCTGCAGTATCGTTTATGGAAACTGAGCCTCCGCCGCCTCAAATCATGGCAGCTGGGACTCTATTGTTGAAAGGCGTAGCTGCTACTGAAGAAGTGGTCGAGCAGGAGTCAGTAGTCGCGACAATTGGTCCAGAAGAGACAGATCCAGCAATCACCCACTCTCCTCCTGCGAGCATTCAAGCAGTATCCATTAGGGAGGAGGTGGTAGAAGAATCTTTGATTCCGCAGGAAGTCACAGCAGAAGCTCAGTCAGACCTTCCAGCAGCTCTTCCGTCTTCTTCTTCCCAGCCAGACGTTGCACTATGGGCAGATATCGACGGTGAGGTGACTTTTGAAGTGGCCCCGTCTAGCTCTCTTGGCTTTGCTTCTTCTGAGAGCTTTGTCTGGCAGAACCTGGACATGCTACGTCAACTGGTCGAATCTCAGCCCGGATTGACCTACCCGCAGCTCAAAAAGATCGCCAACCGCTTTACTGTCGGCCTGCAAGCAATGGGCTGTCCCCTAGAAATATGGGCTCAGCGTGTATTATTACTGCTGAAATTCGTACATCGCCAGGATTTCCTGGCGCGTGTCTCATCCGACAAACTGGTAGCTTTAAAGTTACAGAAGGCAGAATGCAAGTCTGAGCTGGGGAAGATCAGTTCTGCCCTCCAAGAGCGCCAAGACTAGCTGGGGGCCCTGACTGAGCGGGAGCGATCCATTCAGGACCGAATCAACGTTCTAGAAGTGGAGCTGAATGAACTCTGAGCTGAGCTGCCTTGAGTAAGAACTGCCCGGCCACAACTTGCTGAAGAAGTAGCCCTATTGGAGGGGCAGATGGCATCTCTGACGGACGAATCTGTCTGGCTCCAGGAGGAGGAGGAGTCTCGCCTACATGAATTAGTATCTACTCCATACGTAGGCCTCCTGGATTTTGTAGATATTTTTCGGCGTCCATAGACGTCTCTTTCTTGTATATGCCTCCCTTAGGGGCACTTTTTTTTGTAACTCCTTCCTTCCTGATAATGAAATGATACTTTTCATGGTCTCATGTGTCTCTTTGTGCTTTCATATGGGTCAGTAGCAGTTTGGTACATCCTGTCGCGGATAACTCGTGTTGAGCAGGAGAGCGTCCACCCTTTCAGGGAAGGGGCGGGGAACTCGCTCCACCGCATAACGGTACCCGGAAGGGTGCTCAAACCGGGGTTTCGGCCACATGTGCTGGGAGTGGGGGTTGCAGAATGTTTGTTTAGAATGAACAGGTGGTTGCTTCTGGTGAACTGCAAGCTGGTTGGGGCAATGTGCCGCTTGACCAGTGGAAGGTTTCATCATCGATATCGGGTTCATATCGATGCAACAAAATGTCTGTAGGTCTCATCAGAATAGACGTAAGGTCTAGTCTGGGTAGGCTTCAGTTGTCATCATCGCAGGTGGGACGTGAAAGGATATACATAGGTTTCATCAGAACAGACGTAAGGTCTGAACCGGTTGGGTTTCATCATTGATCGGGCAAGGTGCCAATCGATCAACAGTAGGTTTAATCATCGATATTGGGTTTATATCGATGCAAAGGAATTTATAAGTTTCATCAGTTTCAGACGTAAGGTCTAAACTGGATAGTGTTTCATCATTGATCGGGCCGAGTGTCAATCGATCAACAGTTGGTCTCATCATCGATATTGGGTTTATACCAATGCAAGGAAGTTTTATAAATTTCATCAGTTTTAGATGTAAGGTCTAAACTGGATAGGTTTCATCATTGATCGAGCAGAGTGCCGGTCGATCAACGGTTAGTTTCATCATCGATATTGGGTTTATATCGATGCAAAGAAGTGTTGTAGGTCTCATCAGAATAGACGTAAAGTCTAAACTAGATAGCATTTCATCATTGATCGGGCAGAGTGCCGGTTGATCAACGGTTGATTTCATCATCGATATTGAGTTTATATCGATGCAAAGAAGTTGATAGTTTCATCAGAATAGATGTAAGGTCTAAACTAGATAGGTTTCATCATTGATCGGGCAGAATGCCGGTCGACCAACGGTTGGTTTCATCATCGATATTGGGTTTATATCGACGCAAAGAAGTTTATAGGTTTCATCAGATTTAGACGGAAGGTCTAAACTGGATAGGGTTTCATCATTGATCGGGCAGAGTGCCGATCGACTAACGGTTGATTTCATCATCGATATTGGGTTTATATCGATGCAAAGAAGTTTATAGGTTTCATCAGATTTAGACGGAAGGTCTAAACTGGATAGGTTTCACCATTGATCGGGCAGAGTGCCGATCGATCAATGGTTGGTTTAATCACCGGTGGGACATGTGGAGATATGCAGGTTTCATCAGGATAGACGTAAGGTCTACCCCGGAAGGGTTTTATCACCGGTGGGACGTTGAATGAGGTGTAAGGGCTTTATTGGAATAGACGTAAGGTCTATCCCAAGTGGGTTTCATCGTTGGCCGGGCAAGGAGCCGATCGACCAATGGAAGGCTTCATCAAAGGCGAGAGATGGAATTTTTGAATAACCACATTACTGACCCAGGCGCCCTTTCGGGTTTTCACCGGAGCCAGCCCCCTCTTGCTTTTGCCCACGCACCCTTTCGGGTTTTCACGTGGCGAGGTACCCAATTTTACCTATGACACGCTTTTAGGGATTCGCCATAGCCCAGTTATAGCCATTTTTGCCCTTACTCAGTGTGGCTGGGTAAGGCCAGCGAGGCAACTCTATTTTAAGCCTCATTTATTTTCATTTATTTTTTTATTCATCATTTTTTATCATAGCTGCCAACCTTTGCCGAAGATCTTTGGCAATGAGTTGTCTTATGGAATTGTTGCCAAGGCGAGTGGGGGTTTGTTCGTCGGCACTGGCTAAATGACGAAGCAAAGGGAGATTTGTTTGTTAACGAGGATGAAAGGTCTGGGTTAACGGAATACCGACCGGTCTTGACAATGATGACAAGGGTCAGAACTGGTTTGTTCGTCGACATTGGTTAAATGCCGAAGCAAAGGGAGATTCATTTGTTAACGAGGACGGAAGGTCCGGGTTAACGGAATATCGACTGGTCTTGCCGATGATGACAAGGGTCAGAACTAATTTGTTCGTCGACATTGGATAAATGTCGAAGCAAAGATAAGTTTGTTCATTAACGAGGACGAAGGGTCCAAGTTAAGAAAAAGCTGACTAATCTTGCCGATGATGACACGGGTTAGAGTTGGCTTGTTCATCGGCATTGGCTAAATGCCGAAGCAATGATGGGTTTATTCATTAACGAGGACGGAAGGTCCATGTTATGGGAAAGCTGACCGATCTTGCCGATGATGACAAGGATCAGGACTGATTTGTTCGTCAGTGCTCATGGGAATTTTCCATCCAGTGTTCCGTGCGGGTGAAAGTAGAGAGGAACTTTTAGTTACCACGTCACTGACTTAGGTGCCCTTTCAAGTTTTCACCAAAGCCAGCCCCCTCTTAATTTTGCCCACTTGCCCTTTTGGGTTTTCACATGGCGGGGTACACGATTTTACCTGCAGCACCCTTTCAAGTATCCACTATAGCTAGGTTATAGCCTTTTTGCCCATGCCCTAGTGTAGGAACAAGTCTGGCGGGACACCTCTATTCTAAGCCCCATTTTTTTTTGAAACATAGGGTAAGAGAATGAGGATGGGTCGACATGCAATACTTGACCCTAGATGATAGTATATGATAGTTGGCTAGGGCACAGGGCCTTGCGCTGATAAACGAGTTTATTCATTAGCAAAAAGGTAATGCTAACACAAAGGAAGATTTTTCATCGATTCGGACGTAAGGCCTGTAATGGCACTATTGTGTAAAAGTCAACTGGGACATGAAGTCTTACATCGAGAGAAGGGTTTATTCATTAACAAGAAGGTATTGCTAACGTAAAGGAAGAATTTTTGTGCCGATTTGGACGTAAGGTTCATAATGGCAATATTGTGTGAGAGTCGGCTGGGACATGAGGCCTTATGCCGAGAAAGTAATTTATTCGTTAGCAAGAGGATAATGCTAATGCAAAGAAGAGTTCCAGCGCCGATTCGGACATAAGGTTCATAATGGCAGCATGTATAGGAGTGGCAACCCAATGGGACCATGCGGGGTTTTCGAAGGATCCCAGGATTAGTATTTGCCAGGGATGTTTCTAGAATTGCAGACCAATGGCCTTGGAATCAGTCAGAGTTGACTGGATATTTTAAAGAGCTCAGCTAGGGTGGAGTGCCACTAGGCCAAGGTGAATTTCGGTCATTCTGTGAATGCCGGAGGGGCTGTGTGGTACTGCTTCAAGTGTTTTCCATTAAGAGGGGAGAACTGTACTACTCCTTTGTGGTCTATGAGGATGAAGGAACCCCCTTCATAGACCCAACAAACGATATATGGTCCGACTGAGTTTTGAACCAACTTTCCTTTGGTGTTGTAGGCCATCACTTCCCTTCTTTTGACTATCACTAGGTCTCCTTTCTTGAATGCTCGCCCTTTGACCAGTTAGTCGAAAGAACGGGCCATGTGAGCTTGGTATAGTTGAATATTTTGTTACGCTCGAAGACGCTTTCCTTCAAGCTCAGCGAGCTCTTCCAGTCTTCTTTCTATATTGGTCTGTTCGCTGCTAGTCAACCCAACCTGAATGGCAACCCGCAGTGATGGAACCTCTAGTTCAATTGGCACCACAGCCTCTTACCCGTATACAAGGGAGAACGGTGAACATCCAGTTGGGGTTTTGTAGACTATACGATAAGCCCAAAGTGCTTCGTACATCTTTTCTTTCCAATCCTTCTTATTAGATTTAACAGTCTTTGACAGCAAAGCGCAAAGCATCTTATTGAAGGCTTCTGCAAGCCCATTGGCTTAGGGGTTGTAAGGGGATGATGTCCTCTAGTCAATTTTGTATTTATCAGCCAGTCGATATACCTTCTGGTTTTTGAAATGACTACCATTATCGGAGATAATTCAGTTTGGGACCCTAAATAGGAATATTATACTCTGTCAGAAGAATCTGGCGACCAGCTCCCCCATTACTTCTCGACCACTGTTGGGGGTGCCAGGCCCGCAGCTTCAACCAGTGGTCGGGTTCGCCCGGCCATCTCTTCGCAGACCAGGGGTGTCAGGCCCTTTGTCCCAGCAACTGGCCGAGTTCGCTCGGCTGTCATGATGATGGCCGAAGGTGCCAGGCCTTCTGCCCTGGCAAATGGCCGAGTCTTCTCGGTCAATCAAGTCACTGCTAGCGTCGCTCCTGCTCAACGGGGGCAGCGCCGTCGCCGCAACGGCACCGATTCTACTGCGGCAACCCTCAGAGGTACTGCTCCTGTTCAATGGGGGCAGCGTCGCCGCCACAATGACGTCGCGCCTACGATTGACGTCACCAAGGCCAACCCTGCTCAATGGGGGCAACGTCGTAGCCGCCAGGGCACAAAGCCTGCGGCAGCTACATCCCGCTCCGGCAAGACTATAATTGTCGGAGACCTCTGCATTCGGCTCGATGGAGGTGAGCCGATTCTGCCTCGGGATCGACACGTCCTAACCATCTCTACCTCCAACCGCTTCGAGCTCCTTCGGCAAGTCCGGGAGGATGGAGCGAAAATGAAGAAGCCCGCCGTACCGGCAGCAACTCGGGGTCTCCTGTAGCGATCCAAGTCACAAGCTCCCCGGTCAAGGACAGGGGGCAATCCAGTGGAGGAGCGTCAGCTCCAATTGAAGAAAATATGGGTCACCAAGGAGGAGGCCTGACGTATAAGGCGAGCAAGGGCGGAAGCACCTTTCCGCATGGCAGATCTGCAACAAATGCAGAGTCCGACAAGCGTTGAAACCTCGGCATCCCCGAGGCTTACAACTTAGCCCCCACGTGGGCTAAAGCGCCGAGGAGCCGACAAGAAGGTGCGGCCGACCTCTCTGTGGGCCAGTTCAACACACACGGACGAGGATTGCTCTACCTAGGCTTCCATGTCCCGAGTATCTGTTTTTGACAGAATTGGGATGCCACCCAAGCCGAGTAGACAACCGCCCAGGAAAAAGTGGGTGGTTCAAGTGGCTAATGATTCTGTCAAGATGTTCACTTGTTACACTACCTCCGCCGACAAGCAGTCGGAGGACACTTCGGGCGACCTGAACCAGCCTCTTCAATACCTGAGGAGGTCCAGGCCTGTCTCCCGAATCCTGGCCCAGACACAGCAGGCTCCGACTGCAGGGGCATCTCAGCCCGAGCTGGCGCGATAAGAAGAACACCAGGAGGATGTCCACAATGTCTACGGGGATAACAATCCCGCACATGAGGAAGATCCTGGGAGAGAGGTGCAGACCCTCACGTTGGAAGAGCTCCGACGGGAGAACCAAGAACGCAAGAATCTCCTGCAATCGCTCTTACGCGAAAAGGAGGCCCATGTTCAACCTCGAGCTGCGCCAACTGGAGTGGAACAACAGCCTCCTCCCATTCTAGTCGCAGCCAACGCCTCTGTTACAGCGGCAAAATTGCCATTGGCGGTGGAATTTGAATTGCCACAACATGAAGCCAATGCGCGGTCATCTGCCACCCCTACCACAAAAAGCCTTATGGCGTAAAGACAGATAATTGAGCAGATCGTGGAGGCAAAGTTTGCCCAACATGGAGAGGGTGTGGCCACCGTTGACTTGTACAACGTCCCCTATCCCCTTCACCATCAATTCAAGAAGTTTCCGCTTGACTGCCCAAAAACCCCGAAGCTCCAGAAGTTCAACGGGCAGGGCTCGCCACATGACCTATTACATGACGGCCATGGGTGAACTGGCGTTGGAAGAGGCATACCTGCTGCGGTACTTTGCGACGTCATTGACGGGCACCGCCTTCTGGTGGTATTCAAGATTAAAGCCCAACTCAGTAGTTGATTGGGCTGACATGCAGAAAAAGTTCGTCGACCATTTCCAAACGGTCGAACGCAAAATCTCCTTGGCGGAGCTTTGTGCCCTCCGGCAGAAGAAAGGTGAGACCGCTTTGGATTTCATCAAGCGGTGGAGAGACATCAGCATGCGCTGCGATAATCCTTCGACGCCCGAAGACGCAATCACCATCTGTCGCAGGGGTCTGTCGGCGGAGGTTAGTGAAAACCTTCTGGGTTCAAATATCAGGAGCTTTGACCAGTTGAATACGGTGGTGGCTGAAATTGAAATGTTCTTCGCCAATCACCCTGCACAAATTTTTGCCAAAGACAAATCCTTCGAAGACTGCCTGGCCAGCGGCAAGGAGGTGAATACTGTGGACTTCTCCCCGACGAATGGAGACAAAGGGGAAGGAAAGTCAAAGGGCAATGGCAAGATGCCTGATACCAAGGCAAATGCGTCTCTCTTAGCGGAGCGCATGAAGACGCCCTATTCCTTTAGGAAGGAGCACACCAAGATGCTCTTTGAACCCGCCTCACCTAAAATACGGTGAAAACGCGTAGGGAATGAGCCTCCAAAATGAAGGCTCAGTAGGGATCCCGCGAGCCCCTACCTCGCACGAAAAATCGGATGCTACTACAGTAAAGCTAACCCTACAAAGCAGTAAAGCTACTCTAGCTTACAGGTGTACGGTAGAAGTAACGAGATGCAGAAAGTAAGCGGAAAAACTGTCTACTCTAACAGAACTGTACTACTGAACCTCGGTCTAGCATACTCGAGTCTGAAACTACCAGGAGACAGGAGCACTATCCACTAGAAGAACGACTGGATGCGTCCCCTGACGTCTTACACCGCGTCATAAGTGTCTAGCTACAGCGCCCCGGGCGTGAGACTCAGACACGCACAAGTACTACAACAAGGACTAGCTGGGGTCACGCTCGTTAGCGCGTGTCCTAAGCCCCCAACTACGTGTGCACACACAGACAATTTGCTCTAAGTTGGGTCCTCTAGTTGGTTTTCCCCCCTACCGGACTCTGGTGGCAAAGGCAAGGGGCCCACGGAGACCAGCCTAAAAATCGTCTAACTCAGGTCAAACTCTCCACCACTCCCAGGTGGGTCCGCATCCACGTGCGCAGGAAGCTACGACTAGTGAACAGGTCACTGGAAGGTAGACTCTCAAGTCACGGAAACCGACTCTGAAAGTAAATGAGTACAAGGATCGCTCCTCGTACAACACTGACTCATGGTGACGTAGGCCGAAGACGCCACATCCCGAGAACCCTCACGGCACCCGACACCTAGTCCCCACATGATGCCCAGCATCGGTCAGACCACGGGTCAGCACGTGGATCGAGGTCCACTCACCCGGGACTCGAATCGGCACGAAAAATCACCAGCTAGGCCTCAGACGATGAACGGTCCATCATTGGCCACTCACGGATGCACGACAAACTCACAGTCGTGCGGGGGGAGAATGGACGGTCCAACTTAGCCGTCCGTAACTCCCAATGGCAAATAGACTATAACGCGCCTGTCCAGGGACGTTATAGTGCTTAACGGACCAACAATGTACGTTAAACCCCAAGCCACGAAAGCGAACATAACGCACTCCTCTAGGGGCGTTATGTACATAACGAACCAGATATGATGCGTTATGTCACATAGTGAAACAGACTATAACGCGCTCCTCTAGGGGCATTATAGGCCTTAACGGACCAGCTCTGGCGCGTTAAGTGGAAGGCAAGAGCGTTAAGCCTGGGACGCTATAGTACATAACGGGCCTCCCTAGGCGCGTTATGTGACTAGGACCACCAACGGTCAAAAACCAACAGTCGGAAAACCATAACGCACTGGCACTGGCGCGTCATGTCTGACATGGCGGTCAGTCGCGGGACCGTTAAGCCCACGAAGACCAGACTCAAATCGCACGAAGCATAACGCACCTGCCTGGGCGCGTTATGCTCATAACGATTTCTGGGACGACCGCTATATCGTCCCGGCGGCAAAACGGTGAATGAAATCCAAAAATATCAACCACGCCCCCATACCTCCAAGGGAGAGGGGAAAATCCAGGGGGAAGCTCCCCTGGGACCCCTAGCATGCATCTAAGCCATCAGAACGTCGAATCGCGGCCTAAAATCATAGATCGGGCGAACTCTCCCTAAATCATGAAAAATCCTCCCCGGTATGAAAACCCCCTCTCACGGCCTCGCCTCGGCCTATAAACCACGGGAAAGGAACGCGGGGAGCTAGGGAACGTCACCCTACCTCAATGGAGCGAATGCTCCACCGAATCGACGCTGAAATCGTGAAGAATATTTTTAGAAGCCCTCGTTCCTCCACGAAATCCCACAATCTTCGCACCGCCACGACCGCCTCGCTGTCACCGTCGTTGCCACGCCGTCGCCCCACGCCGTCTGTAGCCGGTGGGAGCTCGCCGTACGATCGAACGAGAGAGAGGGGAGAGGGGCGCGGTCATGGGAGGAAGAAGAAGAAGGAAGAAGAAGAAAAATGAAAAAGAATAAGGGAAAATGTTGATATTTATAGAAAATCACAAAATTCAGAAACATATCGAAAAATAGAAAATCACGTTTCCGCGATCCTCGGAACGCACCGATCGCAACGGTACCACTCACCCCCGGGTGAACGACCACGTTCGCCCGCAATGGCGTGCCGAAGGATTTGCCGGAAATCGGGTCAGAAATTGAAAAAACACGCAGGAAAAGTCGTGGAACGCCTTCGGGCCTCCGAAACGATCCCGGATCGTGCCGATCCGAACACGAAAGATGTCCGAAATGAAATTTCAGACACGACAGTGCCAGACGCTCCGAGAAAGCAGGTCTGGGACCCAAAAACAAAGATCTGAAAGGGTCTGAGACGAAATGATAACTATTATTATAAGTAAATTCCACCAATGACAAATGATGACTCCACGAACCTTGCCAATCTAGGCAACACGATCGCAGCATATCTTCTAAAGTCTGAATAGTCCTCTCTGATTGACCATCAGATTGCAGATGATACGCCTAACTGAAGACCAACTCTGTGCCCAACACCTTTTGGAAGCTGCGCCAGAAGCCAGAAGTAATTCGTGGGTCACGATCTAACACAATGGATATCGAAATTCCATGCAATGGCACGATCTTTTCAACATAAAGCTCTGCCAATTTCTGAACACTTCAAGCAACTTTGATCGGCAATAATCTCGCTATCTTAGTCAGACGATCAACTAATAGCCAGATTCCATCATAGCCTTGTGAAGTCTAGGATAAACCCACAACAAAATCAGTTGTAACATGATCCCATTTTCACATTGGAATCTCTAAGGGTTGAAGCATTCCTCCAGACCTTTGATGCTCGGCTTTGACCTGTTGGCATGTCAAACACTTAGACACAAAATTAGCTACATCCCTTTTCATACCTGGCCACCAGAACTACCTTTTTAGATTTTGATACATCTTTGTAATACCAGGATGAATTGCATAACGGGATCCATGGGCTTCACGCAAGATGGCATTTCTTAATAAATCATCAGCTGGAACATACAGCCTGCCTCTGAAGCTGACCACTAACTCATCATTAAACTCCACATCATGCACTAATATAATGCGGGATAATTCAGAATCTGCTTGCTAAGCATCCCTGATCTATTGATATATAGCTGGAGTCATCACGATACTAGCACACACAGCTACCATCAGATCACGAGGAATTTCCATGCTGAATGTCTCACAAGGAAATTGTTCCCACAACTTCCATTCTCCAAATAACTGACTTGCACTTTCCTGCTCAAAGCATCAGCCACTACATTCATTTTACCAGGCTAATAGGAGAGAGTAAAATCATAGTCTTTCATATACTCCATCCACCTGCACTGACGAAGATTCAAATCCTTTTGAGAAAACACATATTGCAAGCTTTGATGATCTATAAAGATCTCAAATTTCTCACCATACAAATAGTGTCTCCAGATTTTCAGTGCAAAGATCACCGCTGCAAGCTCTAAATCATGAGTAGGATAATTCTCTTCATGCTGTTTTAATTGCCGAGATGCATACGTTATAACCTTGCCATGTTGCATAAGCACTGCACCCAAACCTACTCGAGAAGCATCTGTGCATACCACGAATCCACCCGAGCCAGAAGGCAAAACAAGCACTGGAGAAGAAGTGAGTAGCCTTTTTAACTCATTGAAGCTCTGTTCACATTGGTCTGACCATACAAATGGCACATCCTTGCGAGTCAGTCGAGTCATTGGTGTAATAATCCGTGCAAAATCTTGAATGAATCTTCTATAATAACTAGCAAGACCCAGAAAATTCCTGATCTTTGTCACAGTCTTTGGGCTCTGCCATTGAAGAATAGCTTCTATCTTTGCAGGATCAACTGCAACTTTGTCGCCAGAAATCACATGGCCTAGAACATGAACTTCTTGAAGCCAGAACTCACACTTACTGAATTTTGCATAAAGCTCGTGATCTCGCAGAGTCTGCAATACTACCCTAAGATGCTGAACATGTTCTTCTTTAGAAGCAGAATAAACCAGAATGTCATCCACAAAGATCACCACAAACTGGTCCAAGAAGGGATGAAACACACACTGTATCAGGTCCATAAATGCTGCTGGAGCATTGGTTAGCCCAAACGACATAACCAAAAATTCATAATGACCATACCTTGTGCTAAAAGTAGTCTTCTCCACATCAGATTCTTTAATCCTCAATTGGAAGTAACCAGATCAAAGATCAATCCGTGAAAAGACAGTCGCTGACTGAAGTTGGTGAAATAAATCATCAATCCTAGGCAAAGGATACTTATTCTTGATAGTTACCTGATTCAATTGTCTGTAATCAATACACAGCCTTAGGCTTCCATCTTTCTTTTTTACAAATAAGACGGGAGCACCCCATGGAGAAAAGCTAGGATGAATATAACCTTTTTCTAACAAATCTAACAACTGTGCTCTCAATTCTTTCAACTCTGCTGGAGCCATACGGTAAGGTGCCATACCCGGAATTAATTTAATCACCATTTCTATCTCTCGCTGAGGAGGTAAGCCTAGCAACTCATCAGGAAACATATCAAGAAACTCACAAACCACAGGCATATCACCTAACTCCTGCTGTGGTGCCTCGACAGCAACCACGGATGCCAAGAATCCCTAACAACCTGCATTAAGCAATCTACAGGCTCGAATAACAAAAAAAAGTAAGCGAGAAGAATGAGATCGAATCCTTCACTATCCCTTCGGGAGCCTCATCAGCTCCTTGGGAGGCTTCCCCAGTTCCTGGTATCGGTATGTCGGTATCATCGGTATATCGGTATCTCGAGCTCTGGGTCGTCACACCCATGGGCTTGGAAACCATCCTATCTCCTTCATTAGGCTCGAAGCCTTAGACTTTTATGGCACCAAAGTCCCGAGTGACTACCTAAAGTGGGAAGCCGCCATGGATAAACACTTTGATTGTCACCCCATGTCAGAGACCATGCAATTCTCCTTTGCCAAGAAGTGGCTTCTTCATGAACCCGCCGAAAAGTGGGACAACGTTGAACACTTGAGAGAAGTTAGGAGGCAATGGCCCATTGAGTCATTGTGGGATATGAAGAAGGAGCTTAGGAGGGTCTACCTTCCCTACTTGGTCCCTTCCAATCAGTCCCACCCAGTCACCTCCCACCAGGAAGGTCATCGTCGGAGGCAAAGAGCCCCGCTCATAGATGAGCCTAGACCCCAGACTAGGCCGAGAGACGTTGAGCGAGTCCACCGCGATGCCCCTAGTCCAACCTGCACCTTTGCCAAACTCTGGAAAATATTTTCAGACTGGTGGGATAGGATGGATAGGATGTATGCTCATATTGACAGACTCCTACCCGAGCCTAAGGAGGTCATGGTTGGCAATCTCAATTCGGTGCCATCTATGTAGACCCAATGTCCTCTCCCCATCATAGAGGACGTCCCTTCCCCATTTGAGGGAGATACTCTGCCACCCTCTGATCTTTTGCTAGAACCATACGTTCTTCCCAAGGGTGAATTTTTCATTGGAGAGCCTTTAGTTAGCTAGTTAAGGAAGGACCTAATTCTAGATGCTCTGATCACTTGCTACCCTTCAAAAGAGCCAGCATTACAGGTAGTGTCCACCACATCTTTTAGCACCACCTGCTGATCTTGTTACTTCGTGGACACCATGGATGACCTGCTTAAGAGATTAGGTTGGCAAATGGAGCTGACCAGCATGTTGGCTCTTAGGCCTGACCCACCCAGGTGCATTAGCTTCATTTACCCATCCTTGGGTTCTATTACTTCCGTCTGCATGGTGGGTCCATACACCACTAAGCTCATTTTGCTCTTGCCTCTACCCAACAAGCTCCACCACTTTCCCCCCCATGACCCCTTCTCTCCCATAGAGAAGTCCACACATCTTATAGACTCAGCAACTTTCTTGATCCCCTCAGTTGACGAGGAGCTGGCCTACACTAGGGATCTATACCCGAGGCCAAAAGAGAGCTACATCACCGGATCCCTAATGTTTCTTGATCATTTTGATCATTTCTCATGGGAATCCATCACAATAGGTCACACTTTCTTTGATCCTTTCGATCCCTTCCCTAGAGAGTCTCGTGACCCACCACCTCCCATCCACCTTGTCAAGAAGGTCCACTATCACACCTCTTCCCCATAGGGTAGTCAACCTATACCTCATCGGAAGGAGTTGCACACATCACCATCATCTAGGGATGGAGAAGGCAACTTTGGCTCTCCTAGCCCTCCCAAACCTCCCAAACCCAAAAGGAAGCCAGTGCACGATCGGTTCACCTTAGGATGTCCAGAGTCCTCCCAGGTTGATCGAGGTCCTATGCACCTTAAATCCACATTCAGATGTCTTGGACCACCATTGCATGGGTCTCTGTGGCATTAGGTTTGTCTAGGACATAGAGTGTGCTTTTCCCTTTATTTGTGCAGGTTGTTGCGAGTCTGCATACGTCAAGTCGAGTCAATCTAATACAAGCTCAAGGTGCCCATCCTTTTCAAATATTGAGGCGAGTCAGATCCAATGTGCACATTATGGACTTGCCTGAGGATTATGGCATCAGCTCCTCCTTCAATGTATTGGATCTAATCACCCATAAGGACCCAGTAATGATACCTAGCGAGACTTTGAGCCGTCTCCTCCCTTTATGAGTGACCCACCCCTGAGTGTCCACCACTATCCTCATTCCCACAATAGCGTGAGCATAGAACATATACGGGTTGAGTAGGTGATGATTACTAGGAGTGGAGCGTACCAGCACTACCTGGTATGGTGGAGAGCACGCACCTGGGCAGAGCTACAGAGGATGGATCGAGATCTGCAGGATCGATGAGCCACACCCTTTACTCGACGGGGTCAAGTGCTTCCCACCCGGGGAGAATTGATGGGAATCAACACCAGGCACTAACATTTTTTTTAGTTTCCATATGTGTCCTTTTATTTGCATTTATATCCTTGGGTTAATTGGGTTTACAATTGTATAGCATTATAAGCCAAAGGGTTAGTCGTTAGGAATTATTGAGTTTCTTTGCAAAAAGGCCACATAGGCCCAGCGGGCAAATCCCTTCGCCACTAGCCACACTCCATCGCCTACGCAACCGCCACAACCTCCTCCGTCACCACCTCATACCCCTAGGCATCCACCTTGCCCGAAGCGGGCTCCTCATCGTCCTCCGTTGTCGAAGTGTTTTACCAACATTTTTAGGGCTTTGATGGCCACTCATGCGCTGCAGCTCCCTCCGGTTGTGCCTTGTCGACCCGCGATCGGGAATATGATTCAATATTATGATTTTCATCACCAGCAGGTGTATTTGGTTGAATATTGCCCCGAATTCTGGGAATTTGTTGAAAGCTTGGAAGATCAGAAGAGGATCGATTGGGATGCCATGCATGAAGTTACTTTAGATCTTCATAGTAAGCAACGGCAGCAGCAAACGTCGCCCAGGCAGCCGTCACCATCACTTCAAGACCAGGGGCACCCCTGTGATTCTTCATCTGGCGCTGCGCCCACTCTGTCATCTACTCCATCACTCGTCCCGTCACGTGGGCCATCACCAACCTTATCGTCTCCACCTATTCCATCACCTACCCTGATACCTTTGCCATCTCCTATCCAATCTACGTAGCCTCCACAAACCTAAGCCTCTGCTCAGGCCAGCCCCTCCCCTTCTTCTCATGCCGCTGCTTCCACTACTTCTATCCCTCATGCCATTCGATGCGTTGTGTCAATACGTTGACGGTGGACACTGTGAACTCCCTCTTTACTCGCTCCACCTCCATGTCCACTACTGCCTCCATCTCCATTGCCATCATTACCATCTCCATCTCCGCCACCATTACCTCCACCACCACTTAAAAATGCCATACCCATTGAAACCTTCACACCATCTGAACCTATTCCTATTCCCTTCACGTCTCCACCTACTCCCACCCCACGAAGCGGGTGCGCATTACCGATGGTGCCCCTCGGGTCTGGTCCCCAGGGAGACGATGAGCCGAGTAAGGATAATTCATTAATTGTTATTCATTTCAAGATCCAAGATTACATTGGTCGAATGCCGATACATGTCCTGGTCCATGGCCATTTTGGGGAGGATGAGTCTCTACCACTAGTAACAGTTGCTAAAAAGAGTCCCCTTGCCTTGGTGCCAGCCTCTTCTCGAGCGAAGCCAGTGGCAATCTCTTTGCTCACCGGAGGTTCAATTATTGATGTTGTTATTACCTCTCGCTCCGTTGCTATTCAGTTCAATGGCCAAGAGGGGTTCTCTACTCGGATCATGCTAACTCATACGGCCGCTAAGCAGATTATGAGTTCCCTATTCAAGGGACAATTGGCCGTATCTTCTACACTTTCCAAGGACATTCTGTACATCCTATACAATTTTCCTCGGTTTATTGGTGAGTCAGCCACGTCAACGCCACGCATTACTCTCCCTCAGTTTTGTCCTGCTCTTCTGGTAAGGGAGTTATGCTTCGTGTCCAGTTGCCGAGTGGAGATGCTGAATCTCATGCTGCTAGTGCCAAGTGACAAAATTTCATGATTTTCTGATGTTCATTCATTTGAGGAGTTACCTGTTCAAGAATGTCTGCCTATGGCTAGCACTAGGTGTCTAGGGACAATCACCCCGATGAAGCTACATGTTCATAACCAGGCCAGGCCGTTTGCCAGGTGGGCCCGTTACTTAAGAAGATCAAGAAGCCCAAAGGTCCGGGTCCACGCCAGGGAGGCCCGTGTTCAAGAGATTTCAGCCAAGAAGAGGTAGCGGCGCAAGTACAAGGGCCGCATGTGGTGCACTCAGGGGTCGACTTCTTCTTCTCCTCCTTTCTATTCACCATTCCTTCTACTCAGCTCCCACCCTTGGGTGGTGTATCTTCCCTCTTCAGATCCAGATTCTATGATCTTCTCCTCTCTTCTGGGGTCCGCAAATCCCTCTTCCTCTTCTCCTCTTCATCTGCAGTGTCCGGATTATCCCTCCTCTCACGATTCTAGGCCTCGCCCTAGGCCCTTCTTCCATCCCGATCTCGGGAGATCACTTGATTCTTCTTCCCCGGGACTTCCGAGTGTTGTCTCTAATTCTTCCCCGAGACTTCCGGGTGTTGCTTTTGATCCTTCTCCGACCCTGTCAGATGACTACACCTCTCCTTCTCCGACCACGTCGAATGATCACTCTCCTTCTTCCTCATCTTCACAGCAATCCACTCGCTGTCTTTCTACTCTTTCCTCTTCTCACTTTCGGGGTCTTCGCCCTTTCTCTTGCTGCTTTCGAGGCTTTAGCCCACCTTGATTTCAGTTAATCCTTATTTATTCTATATTTAGTTCCTTGTCATCAGGGCCTTTGTGCCTTAACGAGAGAGTTCTAGCCCTCGTCTCTTTTCCTTTTTATTCTTCTTCGTCCAGTTTGATGTCTGAATTCATTTAGGCCTTTGTAAATGTCCAATAAATTCTAAAAAATTCTTAAATACTCCAGAAATAATTTATAAAATTTTGGGGCATTACACCCTCCCCCACTTAAGAGAACTTGGTCCCCAAATTCAATACATGGATAATATGGAGAGTGTACTTACAATCGAATAACTCTGGGTATCATTTGCGCATGGATTCTTCCGTCTCCCATGTCGCTTCATGTGGCCATGATTTCTTCCATTAGATTTGAACCATTTGAATGACTTTATTCCATAATTAACGCACTTCACGATCATGACTGGTTTCTGTTTGTACGTCATATCCTTCTGAATCTCCAAATCACCATAAGTGATAATATGGTAAGTATCATAAATATACTTCTTCAGTATAGAGATGTAGAATACGTCATGAATTCCTACTAATTGTGGAGGCAAAGCCAGTCGATAAGCCACTTCACCGACCCTTTCTAGAATTTCGAATGGGCCAATGAATATTGGAGTAAGTTTACCTTTAATGCCAAATCTTCGAATACCTTGACCTGGAGAAACCTTAAGGTAAACATGATCTCCTACTTGAAACTCCAAGTTGCGTCTTTTATTATCGGCATATGATTTCTGCCTATCTTGTGCCATCTTAAGTCTGTCTCGAATAAGCTTTATCTTCTTGGTAGTATCCCTGATGATATCGGGACCAAGAAATTACCTTTCTCCCACTTCATTCCAGCATATTAGTGATCTACAGCTTCTGCCATACAGAGCTTCAAATGGTGCCATATGTGTACTAGCCTGATAGCTATTGTTGTATGTAAATTCTACCAGAGGTAAGTGATCATGCCAACTTCCTCCAAAGTCAATAGCACAAGCCCTGAGCATATCTTCCACTACCTGATTTGTTCTTTCTGTCTGGCCATCAGTTTGTGGGTGAAATGTCGTGCTAAAATTTAGTCGAGTTCCTAATGAATGTTGCAGACCCTTCCAGAACTGTGATGTAAATCGAGGATCTCTCTCTGATATGATAGTAACAGGAACTCAATGTAATCTAACAATTTTCTTGACATATAATGCTGCTAGAATATCCACAGACCATCAACTTTTGATCGACAAGAAGTGTACATACTTAGTCAATCGGTCTACGATTACCCATATACCATCGTGTCCTCCTCTTGTCTTAGGTAAACCCATCATGAAATCCATTCCTATAGTCTCCCATTTGCTGGGACTCCTCTGGTCTGACAAGCAGCAGCCTTGTGTTGATTAGTTTTGATGATCGGCAACATTTGCTTTGATGATAGGCAACAACATATATTTTGATGCATTGTAATTTGTCAGATAATCATTCAAGGGTTGATTGCATGCTTTTACTTAGTTGTTGCATGATTTTACTTAGTTGTCTTAAATCACTGAGTCGGTGCATTACTTAGTCCAGTTTGCATTGAGTCGGTGCATCCATACGTGCTATAAGCAACTTAGTCCTTGGAGAATTCATGCATGCATAGGACTACCTCGGTGCAACAGTTGTCTAGTCTGCATTGCATCAGTGCATACCTTAGTTACAGCACGCAACTAAGTCTGAGAAGAGTCTATGCATTGGTTGCATCCCATGTATGTAAGTTCCTACATATACAATTGAGTCGGTGCAACCTTAGTCGTTACAATAATCGTAGTTGCATCTCATAAGATTGAGTCGGTGCAATGAGTCTAGCACATCAGTTATGTCTACTCAACACTTATCCTTGCATCTCACTGAATCGGTGCATATGCTTCGAATGGTGTCTAAGCTAAGTCTGTGCATCACATTCATCCTTGCACACACGTAGTCTTAGAAATATTATTCAGGGTTCAATTAAGTCTGTGCATATGCTTGCGCATGTTGATTGAGTCTGTGCATGTGTGTGTGAACATCACATTGAGTCCACGCACATCTAGTTGAACTATCTATTGACTCACTGCAATCCTTTTAAGTCTTCACTATATGCCTAACTATCTCGAGCTGATACTTTTGTCTGACATTTTGATAGATATCTTTTTCGTGGAAGATAAGAATGGCACGTGATCCAAGATTAGAGAATGTGTCAGGATCGTCACACGTGGAAAGCAATGTGCCAGGATGCTGCCATGTGGCCAAGACATTAGGGCGGGAATCGTGGAGAGCATACGCCCTACATATCTACTGCTTATATAAATAGGAAGCTTCTCCTTGGAGAGAAGACTGATCAAAGTAGAAGAGCAGATTCCGTTGCTAAGAGTTGAAGCAAAGCGAGCTAGCGCCTGCACGATCCAAAGAGAAAAAGAAGACAAAGAGAGCAGAAAAGAAGGAGAGTTTGGAGAGAAGAGGGTTTGAGAGATTGTTGAGTGAAAGGTCCCCTCCTCAAGTGTCTTGATGCTCCAGAAGCTCACCGAGCAATTGAAGAAGTCCACGAAGGCATCTGTGACATGCACTAAGGGGGACGGTTGATTACAAGGATCTTGTTGCGACAAGGTTACTGATGACCCGCTCCCCAGCGTAACACCTCAACTTACGTTCAGAAATGTAATCGATGCCACCGGTTCGATCACCTAGTCCACCAGCTAGTCTCAAAACTCGTGACCCTAACCAAGCCTTATCCCTTTGCTCGGTGGGGAATCGACATCCTAGGCCCATTTCCCATGGCACAGGCTCAAAAGAAGTTCTTCATTGTCGCCATCAACTATTTTTCCAAATGGATCGAGATTGAAGCCACCACCAAAATTATAGAAGTAGTAATCTGGAGTTTCGTTTGGAGGTTGATCATTTGTTGTTTTGGCATCCCCCAAGTGATCATGAGCGATGACGATCGGTAATTCAACTCCGCTTATTTTAAGACTAAGTGTGTCGACCTACACATTCGCAATCACTTCACTTCGGTAGCCCACCACTAGGCTAACATGCTGGTCAAAAATGCCAACAAAACTATCCTTAAAGGCATCAAGACCAGGTTCGAGAAGACGAAGGGTAATTGGCTCGAGGAATTGCCTAGCATACTATGGTTGTGCTAAACCACTCCAAGAGCTGCTACCGGTGAAACTCCTTTCCATCTGGTGTATGGCATAGAGGTTGTGATTCCATGGGAGATCGGCAGCCCTTCCCTTCAAGTTAGCAACTTCTCTACCAAGCCAAATGAGTAGAAGTTGCTAGAAAACTTGGACCTGGCAGACGAAGTGTGAGAAAGTGCGAGAATCTGAGCTACAGAGTATCAACGTCGCATGGTTCGCCACTATAATGCTTAGGTCTGAGATAGACACTTCCAACTAGGAGATTTCATTCTGAGGAAGGCCAAAGCCTCTCTACCGCTGGAGGTGGTGGGGAAGCTGGCCCCTAATTAGGAAGGCCCTTACCGAGTGGTCGAGATGCTTGGAAAAGGAGCATATCGATAATCTACCATGAAAGGAACACCCATCCCTCAAACTTGGAATGCAACAACAGTGTGAAAGTTCTATTTTTGAGCTCCTTCCATACATGTAAGAAACAAATTATGATAGTAATGCTCCTTTTTATTACATCAACATCTTTGTGCATCAGATTGGCCATAACTAGTACAATATGTATATATATAAAAAAATTGATACAAAACGAACTGATAACTCGATGCGGATGAGGTCAATAGCTCCAAATCGAGCCACTGACTCCACCTAGTGTGGAAACTGGCTCGGGTAGTAGGACAACGGACTTTATCTGCTCGGGAAGTTTGGAAGAGATGGTATCAGTAGATAAAAAAAGGAGCGTATGCCTGACCACTAACAAAAAGTAAGCACCCTCTAGGTGGTGCAAGCAAGGATAAGAGAAACAGAGAAAAATAGAAGCAAGCACCCTCTAAAGAGTGAGGGAAAAAATAAATAGGAAAAAGAAAAAGAAGAAGAATAGAAGAGGGAGAAAGATTAGAACACTCCCTTGGAGGGAGTGGGAGAGGAGGAGCAAGGATGAAAGAGAGGTGAGGTCATGGTGTTGCATGCCTTCTTCTCTCAACCATCCCCTCCTCCGGGTGTGGCGGCGGTCTGGAAGTCAGGAGGGAACACGTTGTAATGCATCCCTCATTCTTGTACGCCGTGTGCCCAACCGTCCCCCATTCTCTTATGTCGAAGCAATCCAGATGCCCCATCAACCGCTAAAGTCTTCATCTTCAGAGTCACCCTCCATGCTTCGCCATAGGATGATCACAAAGAAGGAGACGGTCGCTTCGCAGCAGAGGGAGGAAGAGGCAGAGATTGCAAGGAAAGCCTTAAGCAGCGTAGAGAGGAGGAGGCACCCTTTATAGGCCGAAGGGGGAGACTTCTTCCTTAATTGACCCTCCCCTCAAAAAGATGCAAGAGGCGAACAACTTTCCCTAGAAGCAGTGATGCCACCTCCCTCACGGAACCCTCCCACGGAAATTCCCAAAATGGCAAGTCATTTAGAGCGCAAAAAGATGAAAAGGTGCCAATTCAGCACCAGTAACTTAGTTGATTGACACGTAGCCTGATTTTTTGGCAGGAAATCATGCAAGATCTCTGATTTTCTGACATCTGCAGATACAGTAAAATCATACTCGGTCAAAGGTGGTAAGGAGCAGTCCATTGCACTTTGAACACCATTACCATTATATAGAAAGAAAATCATTGCATAGCCAAGTTCCAAGTAAAGATTATAACACAAAAAATTATTAAAAAAGAAAGTGGAAAATAGGGGGAAGGCCAGCAAAACAAGTGCCAGCCGAGAGTCTAGTCCAAAATAAAGACAAGCACAGTCTAATTGGAAAGAGAACATACATTGATGTCGGTGGAAGCCCGATGCAGGGAACACAGGCAACTACGAATCGACACCGCCCACGGACACGAGGAAGAAGCATGAAGACCACACCTGAAAAGTAGGGGTGAGCCTCATGTCACTGGCTTAGTAGGGGTCATGCGGATCCCCACTGGAAACAACGCAGTAACACGGAACAACAAAATAGTAGGTAGTAGTAGAGTAGGAAAAATAGTACTAAACTACACTAGGAAGCTATAAAAGAAAACAGTAGCTAAAGGAAAGGGGAAGGAAGCCATACCAGATAAAACATGGCTATTGAAGGAAGTACAGCTCCCTACGCTACTCTGAATAGCAACAGAAAGGCGAACCCTGGTCTCACAAAGTCAGGAGTTACCAATCCATTGACCAAACATCAGGCAAAGCTAAAGCCTACAAGGAAAAAGGTACAATCCTAGAACAAACCTAGACAGACAAGGGACACTAACACACACACTACTAGAGTGTCGTGTGCGTAATCCTAAGTTGACCGCAGGTCAGGCCAAGAGAAGGTCACGACACGAAGTATGAGAAACACGAGAGTCACGCGTCACGTGATAGAAGCACCTCCTCACTAGAAGAATAGCCAGATGCATCCACTGACGTCTTACACTGCGCCACTAGTATGTCGCTGCGGACGCCAAGGATGACGGAGACTGAGATACTCACTGAACGGAACCAGGAACTACAGTCACGAGTGACTTTTCAGGGTTATGCCCATCAGTATTCATCCAAATGCCCTCGACCACGTGTGCACACACAAGCTTAATGCCTTGAGTCAGTCCTCTAGCTAGTTTTCTCCCCCAATAGGACCCTACTGTCAAGTAAGGGAGCCTACGGAAACTAGCCTAAAAATCATCTGAGTCGGGAACTGCCCCGCCACCACTCCTAGGTGGGCCGACACTCGAGGTCATCTGGCTACGGCTAGTGGAGGCTCACAAGATATAGAGACCCTAAAACCAAAGTGCTGAGGTATAGACAGGCTGCGTAAGCACTATCTTGCGTACCACGAAGCACCATGCGTAGAACACAAGGTAGCATACTAACTGCTACCAGACATGACTTAGGATAACAACTAGACCAGCTGACACAATGGTCCTTGAGTCTCACGACTCGAGGTCAAGATCATCGCATAACGGCGGTGACAAGCTACCAATCGACCTAATCCTAAGTCAAAGGAAATGACACCTCCGTATAAGATGAATCACGGAGACCTGAGGGAGCACCAAGACTCTCAAAGCACCTGGATGCGCAAATCGAGGTAGAAGAGCACCTCAAGGTGTCTACAACCATGTCTCACTCTATCCAGAATAGCCGAGACACTCATGAGGTCACGTATCAACCACTGGATCTCACCGAGTTGACCGGAAACTAATAATGACTCTGAAGCAGCACGAGACATAAATCAACACAAAGGCACTCCTGGCTACCTTATAACATGGTCTCAGCCCTCATAGGATGTCAAGAGACATCCACGGAACAATGGGGAAACCAAAAGGTTAAGCCAGGATAATTAGAAGTCAAAACAATGAAAACAACACTCTGGGGCATAAGCAATTGATCGCTTCCCTGCTAGGTAAGCCATGCAGTCAGCAAAAGAGCCGCTCCTCCACACGGAAACCCCAGACTCTGGTGGTCATAAGTAGGGCCACAAGGAGACTATAGCGGTCATAGAATGGATCATGGGATTACTGTAACAAGCGCATAATAGGCCGCTAGAGCTAGTCAACCCTCAAACCGACATACCGAGCCAAACCACCTAGCGGTCTATACTAGACGTACTACACGGACTACGCGGTCTAAGAATGAACTGCTACACTAACCACCATAACCTATTGACCTATGTCAAAGAGATCGTAGTAGTCATAACCTGGGCCGCTACAGCAAGGAGGCGGTCAAAGGTTGGTCTGCCAAGGCTAATCGACTTAAAATTTTGACTTGGTAAATGAGCAGTGGCAGTCATGAAATAGGCTGCTACAAGACCTAGGCGGTCGAAGCTTGAGCCACTAGACCAAACTGACATAGACCCATTGACTATGGTCAATGACTCTTAGCGCTCCACTTTAGGGCCGCTAAGGAGTGCTTAATGGTCTATTGTAAGAGCACTCAGCAAAATTGACCAACGAACACAGTCTAGTGGTCGGCTAATGGGCCGTTGGACAAGGTATAGCGGTCCAATCATGGGCCGCTAACCGAAATAGATGGTCTATGTCACGCCCCGAGCCAGCGGAAGATAGAACCCGGATGTGGCGTGACGATGTCTATTATCAATCATGTCAATCAGAGTGGTATTATTTGTCTTTGTAGGCAAGTGATGACAACCGTGACTGGACTAATCGGCGTCAGCTTCAGGCCGTCGATTGTCACTGCTCACGTGCAGGGGTACCTGGCGGTGCCCACAGTGTTCGGTACCTTCCCTACTGCTGTCGGCTTCCCCAACTTCTTGGGGTTGGCCTTCATTGATATGCTGGAGGAAGAGCCCTCGGAGCCTACCAAGGAAGCTGTAAAGAAGATCGAGTCCTTGGAGGCTCGGTGCTGCGGGGACTCGCCCAAGAGTCCAACCCTGGTCGCTAGGTGCCTGGTGCACCATGCTATCCCTGGGGCCCACCCCGCTCTCATCAACAAGAATTTTAGAGGACGCCAACGCAAGGGCTTCCGAAAGAACTCTGCTGTGGTTACCGGATGCCTCTCTCAGTCTGGAAAATCAACGCTGATTGGTAGAGTCCGCATCTTCCTTGACGGACACAACACCCGGGTGGTCCCTGATCGGGTCATCCCCACCATTCCTGTTCGCAATTCATACCAAGCCCTTGTTGGAAGGCGGGCGGAAAGAGAAGAAGCCGGCCACTACGGCCAAGAGAAGTTGGCCCCAAGGCTAAGGAAGTTTAAACATGTGTGGGTCCCTAAAAGGGTCTAGCCTGCCCGCCAAGTTACTGCACCAGTCTGCTGCCGTCCTACTCATGACAGATCGGTAGTAAAGAAGGAAAGGGGCCTAGCCCCGAAAGAAGAAGAAGTGGTTGCAGACCCTCTGCGTCGTGGTAGATTTCAGGCTTGCGCCCACCAAGCCAATGTCCCTGCTGTGGGATGAAGATTTCAGCAACCGGCCGATCGGGTTTAGTTTGCTTACATCCCTCCTGTGGGAGGTCGACAACTGTCCCCCGTGCTACATCAAGAGCAGGGTCAAGAAGAAATGATCGCCTTGGTCAAGGATTATTTTCGAGGGCTAGGCAACCCCTCATTGGGACAACAACTGCTGATGCGAGCGACCGCAGTCAGAGAAGACCACTGCCCACCAATGGCAGTGGAAGAAGAAGAAGAAAGAAAGATGACGTCATCAGTTGATGACAATGGTTATGAAGACGGCTTCCATATTGGAGCTGATGACGCCGCCCTTCGACGGGAAGAAAAGGAAAGAATTCCCATCTTTGAAAGACTGACCTTTCCCGATCAAGCTAAGAGAAGGGTCCACTGGCGAGAAAGAAGGATGTAGGTCTTCACTTGCAATATGGCTGGCATATTCGACCAGTATCGAGGGCTCCCCGAAGACCCTCACGAGTTATCTCAGTTGGCCGCGAGGCCAGGGCCAAATACTCGGAGGACCAAGGCCGCAAAAGAACTGCTAGCTACAGCTAAGGGAACACAATCCCTAGTTTGCCATCGGCCCGATGATGGATCAGCTGTTCTTACCGCCAATGTGGTGACATCGGAAGATGAAGATGAAGCTCTGTTTGATATTCTGCTGGAGAATATACCCGGGGGCGCATCGGAGGCTATCCCAAGCAATGCAGCCATGGACCCGATGGTCCTAATGCTACTTCAAAAATATCGACAGGAGATAGACCTACTGAAGAAGCAATTAATGGAGAAGATAGAACAATCCTCAGCCTCTAAACTGCCCAAAGTCCAGGGCGAATCGTCGCGGGGAGCAGTTCATCAAGTTGACCCTCCGCTACTTTACATCGCTCCTCCACCATCGGAGCCAAGCCTAGTGGCAACACAACAACGTTAACCGCAGCCGCTGATGCCACCGGTGCTCCCTCAGGTGCACCAGACCCCTCCGTTGCTGCGACCTCTGCAGGCGACCACCCTGGTCACCCCGTACCTGCAGCCGACACATTTCTATTCGGAACCTATTGACCCCACGGTCATGAACCGGATGATGGTAGAAAAGATGATCGAGATGAAGCTCACTAAAAGGGGCGAAGGCAACTATGTCGCATTTGATGTCTACTGGGTGCCATACCCACCGCACCATGCTGCCAAACGGCTTCCCCCAGGGATCAGCAAGCCGCCCAAGTTTGATAAGTTCAATGGGAAGGGGTCCCTGAAGGAGCATGTCGCATATTACATGACCGTCATGGGTGATCTGGCCACCGACGAGTCATACCTGTTGAAATTTTTCGGGTCCTCATTGACAGGGCTCGCATTCGAATGGTACTCCAGCCTCCCGGCCGGGTCGGTCAGTGACTGGTCGGATATGCAGAGAAAATTCAGGGAAAGATTCCAAGTTACAGAGAGGGAGGTCACAGTGGCTGAACTCTACTCAACAAAGCAGAGGGTTGATGAAACGGCCCTTGATTATATTAAGAGGTGGAGGAACCTCGGCATGAGATGCAAGCGGCCCCCGCATCAGGAGGCTGAGCTCTGTTCTTTATTCATCAATATCATCAAAGAAAGGAGCCCGAGACAAGCCCTCGGGCTAACTAAGACAAGAGTGGGCAAATTATAAAAGCCTTGCGTACAAGAATGTGCCAAAACTCATCAAGTACCAAACTTGCTCCTCCTCAGGTCAGTAAGGCAGGTCTCACTCTGAAGAGTCTCCTCCTGGAGCCCCTCAACCCTGCAGCGGAGAGTATCTGCCTTAGCCCGCAGACCACGACGTTCCTCCTCAGCCTCCTGTATCTCCCTCTGCAGCTCCTCTACCCGCAAGGAGAGTCCGGTCGCACCCTCGAATAGCTACAACTCGAGCCTCAGCCTCCGTCCGAACTGCTCGTAGTCCGCCAAGCCACTCCTCCTGCCAGATCTACATCTGGGTCCTCCATCTCCGTTCTTGAATAGCGTGAACGCAGGCGAGCTCCTCCCACAAGGCTGCGGTCTCGGCCATCCAGGCGTCCCGAGAAAGGCCAAATGCACGGTAACCTCGGGTGCAACACTTCAAGTGTCCCCTCGTGACCTCAACGGTCAGAAGGGGATCAACCTGTAGCAACAATTGAAGGTTCTTAATAAGCCAAGCGCCCATGTCAACATCTGGCAACGCTACACCAAGCTGAGGACCATCAGCCCACTCTATCCCAAGAGCCAGAAAACTCTGAGACAACTATGAAGCCTCACCAACTGAAACTAAAACAAAGAAAGGAGACAAAATCCAATGAGTGCCCTTACCAAACAAAATGAAATGTACAGAATTTTGATGTACAAGTTACGACGCCCTTACCTAGGGTGGTATTACGCTCGAGTCTGCGCTGGATGGTATCTGCCTCAGCCCGTGCACGACTGGTCTATATTAACTCTGGCTATCACAAGTCAACGGTTAGGCAGCTTTAACCTTCGGCTACACACCTCAACTGTTAGCCGACACATCTTTGGCGACATCCTAATGGTCAGTCGACACATCAACATATTCGGCTACATACCTCAGCGGTTAGTCGACATATCTTCAGTGACACCCCAGCGGTCAGTCGACACGACGACTTTCGGTCGACGCACCTCCAAGGGTCGGCCAATGCCAGTCTTCGGCTATCACAACTCAACAGTCAATCAACAATGACTCAGACGGAGGTGCCTCTTTGAGACAGGTCCACATCAACTCTAGGCCAACAAGCCTCACCGAGGCAAGCCTACATCAACTCCGGACCAACAAGCCTCGCCGAGACAGGTCCGCATCAACTCTAGGCCAACGAGCCTTGCCGAGGCAGGTCTACAACAACTTCGGGCCAACAAGCCTCGCCGAGGCAAGTCTACATCAACTTCAAATCGATATGCCTTAAGGGCCGGCCCGCATCAACTTTGGCTAATGTAGTCCCAAAAATTGGGCAACATCCAATTTCAGGCCAATACGTCCTAGGGGACGATATACATTAGCTCTGGCCAGTATAGCCCTAAGGGTTGGTCGACATCAACTTCAAGTCAAAGTGCCTTATCGTGGTAGACCTACATCACTTCTAGTCTGTTGCGCCTCACTGAAATAAGCTTGCACCAACTTTCAGCTTCCTGAAAGAATCTCTGTCTCTATCGTGGCGAGTCATAACTGCAAGTGCTGTGAGAACAAAACAATGGAGCCAAAGAGTAGAATAAATATACAGGAATAGCAATGAAGTAGTGAGGCGTAGTCCTACAATGATCTCCCCATGTCATGAAGACTCGGGAGAAATTTTAAAAAAAACGACGGAGAGTACGGACCGTCCGCCTCCAGCTTCGACGAACGCTCCGTGGGGGGCATTTGTTGGCAACAATTTTTGCCTACCTACATGTAAGGGAACTATTACTTAAGCTCACCACGGTAAAAAGGGGTGACCAGAACTCTCCGAGCGGACTTTGAAGGGGGTGACTGGTCCACCCAACTCAGCAATACTGCTGAAACCTCTCACGGGTGAAACCCCACCGCAGTAGGGATAGAGTGAAACCCCGCAACAGGGACCTCTCCGAGGTGAAACCCCACCTCCCCGGAGTGAAACAACAACGGATGGATCTCCCCGGGGTGAAACAACAGCGAGGATGGACCTCCCTGGGGTGAAACAACAGCAACGGGGACGAACCTCCCTGGGGTGAGCAACAGCAGACAACAGCAGTGGGGGGTGCAATAGCAGACCCGTCCGGGGTGGCACTGATCTGTCCAGGGTGGTGCAGATCTGCCAGGGACCTGTCCGGGGTAAAGATCGGGACCTGCCCGGGGTGGCCAACCACCTTGTTGTGCATATGTTGTCTAGCTTTGATGTTAGCAACATATACTATTCTGTTTTGATGTTAGCAACAAAGTAACAAAGTAACATTCAAATAATGGTGAAAATGAGATTTGTTCATATTAATGCACAACTTTATTCATTTTAATGCACAAAGATGATAAATATAATGCAACTTATGGTATGAAATATAGCATTTATCACTCTCTCACTCTCTCTTCTCTTGCTCTGCTCGCTGCTCTGCTCTTCATCTTCTCCTCTTTCTTCTCTTGCCCTTTTTCCACGCACGCAGTTAGCCTGGATGAGGAGGGTCCCTATTTATAGGGAAAGCAGGAGCTCCGGAAGCTTGAATCCAGCCTGTCATTTTTGGCGCGAATCGTGTGGTCCCCGGTTAGATAATCTTGAGGGCGAGTGGAGGGAACGTTCCAGCTAAAATATCTTCTGGAGAGTGGTGCTTCACTGGTAGTTCATGTGTAAGGAAAGAAGATGTTCTGTCCACGTGGCAGAGTCTCCAAAAGAGATCCTAATCTTGGATCACGTGCCAACAACTTGGATCATGTGCTTGAGCCACGTAACTGAGCCCAATGAAGGCGTGCTGCTCTTCATAGGTTGATTCTAGGTCCCTGTGACTTAAGTTCCTGCTAATCAAAACAAAGTCAATTTGTCAAACACCTTATGTGCTTGAGTTCATTTCTGAAAAATGCTAGGGGAAGTCATATGCTCAGACTCACAATGCATATGCTTAGACCTGGTGCAACATGTGCTCTGATTTAAAATGCATGTGTGCTGACTCAAATGCATGTGCTCAGACCTTATGCATGCATGTGCGTAGACCTTAGTCGTCAGACAATGTATGGGCTAAGACAGGTGTGCAGACTTTGTATATGCACAAGGAACAATGTGCATAAGCCTTAGAAGATGCATAGACTTATGTGCGTAGACCTTACCAAGCACATTTGAGAAATGTGCATCGACCTTGGTGTGCTAGAAGCAAGATGTGCTTCGACTCTAGGATGCACAAGCAGAATGTGCATCTACCTTAACATACATGAAGCAAAATATGCTTCGACCTTATTATGCATGAAGTAAAATGTGCTTTGACTTCAATAGCTTGTGCTCTGACTTGATGCCTTCATATGCACAGACTATGGTAAAGGTGCTCCGACTTATCTTAGTAAGACAGCAGTAGATGCACCGACTTGTTAGACCAAGGTAGTGCATATGCACTGACTTGTGTGAAGGTGCTCAGACCTTCATGTTATGAAAATGAGAATGTGCACCAACCTAGAATGGAGGTGCTCTGACCTTATGCTGCATGCATTGCACATATGCTCAGACCTGAAGGATGCAACTTGCACCGACCTTGGACCTACTCAGACTTGAATAAGCCCAGAGCAAAAATGTGCATAGACCTTATATATACATGATCAGAAATGTGCACCAACCTTGTATGCAGTCATCCAAGATGTGCACTGACCTCATATGTAGACACCTAAAATGTGCACTGATGTTATCAACATGTTACTCAACCTGTTCCGACCTTATGTGCACTGCTACAGTAACATGCATCGACGTTGTATGCAATTTAGAAAACATGCATCGACCTTGTATGCACTGCTACAGTAACATGCATCGACCTTGTATGCAGTGCCATAGAAACATGCATCGACCTTAGTGAGATCAAGGTGGATGTGCTTCGACCTTGAATATGCATGAGGAAAAAACTACACCGACTTTATATTGCTCGAAGTAACAAGTGCATCGACCTTAGTAAGATCAAGGTGGATGTGCTCCGACCTTGAATATGCATGAGGAAAAAACTGCACCGACTTTATATTGCTCGAAGTTGAAAGTGCATCGACCTTAGATATCATATAGGAAAAAGTAGCACAGACTTTATGAATAACAAACACAAAAGAGCGTCGACCTTAGTATGAACTATACAAAACATGCATCGACTCTACTAGCTACAAACTGAACTATGTATTGACCTTACCTTCTAAGGAGAAGGAATATGCACTGATCTATAAACTTTAATGCAATTTCTACTTGGCGTTGACCTATTGACATCTTGAACAATAGCATTGACTTTGACCAGTGGCCGTCATAATCAAATCATGAACAATTTGCCAGCATCAAGATATATCAAACAAGCAAACTTTGTTACCAGTATCAAAACCTTGTCAACACATATAAGGGAGACAGAACATTCTCCCATTTCGCCACTCATCAAAAACAGAAGAGGCATAACATTCTCCCCTTTTTTGATGATGGCAGCATTTGAATGTAGCATGATGCAATACTTCCAAAACATTGACAATACATACTCAAGCTCATCTATCTCTCTCCCCCTCCCTCTCACCATTAGTTCTAACCTTATCAACTCTCTCCCAACTCATCATTCCAGTTTACCAAATTCTCTCCCCCTTTGCCATCAGCAAATTTCTCTTCCCTCTTCTCTCTCTTTTTTTCTGCTTTTTTTCTCTCTCTCTTTTTTGTTTCTTTTCAGAACCCCTATAAAGAGGGGGCGCGGGTGAGACGGCCGAGCCACCCCACTCTCTCATTCAAACTCTCCCTCTCCCTCTCTTTTCCCTTCATCGCCCGCGACCGAGCTCCACCGCCGTCCCTCCTTCCTCTTCTCTCTTCCTTTGCCGCCGCCGAGCATCACTGTCGCCACTGTCCTCGTAGGGGTGAGGAGACAACGGAGCCCCCCCTTTCTTCTGTTCTTCTTCTCCTCCTCCTTCTCTTTTCCTTTCTCCTCCCTCTTCTCCTCCCCTTCATTCGGGGACGACGGATCCCTAGGCTCCTTTCTTCATTTCCTACATCCTTTCTTCCCACTCCTCCCCTCTCTTCCCTCTCTCGTCCTCCCCTTCTTCCTCTTCTTCGCATGGCTGGATGAGGTGGGGCATTGTCGGTGGGACTGGGTCGCGGCACAGGGTGCGCCAGGAGAGGGACGCTTGGTGTGCCGTAGACGGGAGCGCCGGGCGTGCCGGCTAGCGAAGGGCACGGGTGTGCCAGGGGAGATCTCCACAGGTGTACCGGGTGAGGCACCAGGGAGTGTGCTGGGGAGGGTAACTCCAAGTGTACCGGGTCAGGCTCCTCTGGGTGTACCAGGTTACGGGTGAGGCAGGTGTGCCGGGGAGGACCACTGCGGGGTGTACTGGGGAGGAGAGCCACTATCATGCTAGGTAGACCTCCAGGGCGTGTGCCGGGGAAGGCACAGAGGGGCGTGCCAGGTAAAGGCCTCCAGAGAGTGTGCCGGGTAGACTCCTAGGGCGTGCCAGGTAGAGGCTCTAGGGGCGTGCTGGATAGAGGCTCTGGGGCGTGCCAGATAGAGGCTCCGGGATGTGCCGGGCTGGAGGGGGCTTCTTCAACCAGCGAAACATCCAGTGTCGCCCTTGGGGCACATCGTGATTTTGTTGGGGCTATCACTCCTTGTGGACGTGCACCCGTGTTCTTTCCTTACACCTCTAGCCTAGGAGAAACTCTGTCACAATTTCGTCAGAACTTATTAATGTCTTGTTCACTTCGATTGTAGTATAACCCCTTTATAGCTTCCTTCTTCTTCTCTTTGCTTGTGGCTTATCCTGACTCTGAGTTTCTTGCACCTTACAGATAGATGGCTACTCCAAGTGGTTCTTCGGCTTCTGTTGCCACCAGCACCGGGTCTGCTCCTCTGCCCATTGTGCCAGTGGTCACATGGCTCAACATTGAAGATTTGGATCGCGAGCACGCCAAGGTGGCTGCCTTGGCCGAGTCGTCGGGCTTTGAGACTGAGACTATTGAGTTCCATCGGGTTGTCCGGGCTGAGAGCGGACTCTCCTTCGACCAGGTCAGAGATTACAGGAAGGTCTACCCGAAGGACAAGCACCTCATCCACTTCCTAAAGCATTTCCGTTCTTGGGAGAGGCGGGACCTCCAAGCTGTGAGGGAGGTCGAGCACGCCATTCTGCAGTCCTGGGATAGCTTGCTGTACAGTGTCCCCAGGAGCATCCCCATGTACCTGGTGGGGGAATCAAGGGAGTGGAAGCCCATATTGGGGATCGAAGCTATGCTGCCGACGGAAGATAAGTTGGTGCGAGCTCCCGACTTCACTCCAGCTCGGTGGGATATGATTGCTAGACGGGTCCAGGGTGAGCAGCACCACTTTGGCCTATTCTTAGCTCCACTGAAATGGGGGTACAGGGAGGAGCCTTTTCTATTGGATTGTCTGGCCATCCGCTTCAAGCACGAGTTGGCCCTGGGTTGGTTTGTGGAGCTCAAGGTCCAAGACGCGCATACCTTCCGAGAGGGGGCGGTGGAATTCACGGAGCACGTCCTGTTCAACTATGCTCCGATACTTGTTCGGGCTGGCGTCTATCACAGTGTCTACGCCTCTCGGTATAGCTATCCCATATCTAAGGGCCTCTACTACGGGATGATTGAGGTCTTCAATGCGAAGATGAACACTTTCTACACAGCAGAAGGTGCGACCTCATTGGATTTGTGGAGCCTCCATCAGCTGAGTGGCCTGCCCATTGACGGGGTGCCCTACGAAGAAGTGTGCCTCCCCGATCTTATCAAGGGCGAGACTAACGGGGGTTGGTTCTATTCACTTGGCTACTCCTACCGGTACCTCATGAAGGCATACCGAGAATTATATCAGCTGACTCATGGCGGGAAGTAGCCTCCCCGCAGAGATCGGAAGAGGGTCCGCATGACCCTGCTGTTGACACCCGTTTTAGCCCATAAGTCGTGTTATTTCTCTTATTTATCTCTGTGATGTCCTAAATTAACTATTATTTTGGAGTCATCAGGCTGGTGAGGGCTCGTCGACCAGGGGTGGGCCAAGCCGAGCAGTGAGGGATTTCATGCAGTTCCATCCACCTTACAATGACGGCCAGCCAGACCCTGATTTGGCTCAGAGATGGCTCGACGAGATGGAGCGAGTGTTCCGTTCTATGCAGTGCACTGGGGAGGATAGGGTAATACTGGCTTGTAACTAGTTGCAGGACACGGCTCGAGAGTGGTGGGCTTCCGAGTGGAAGATGTCTTTTCAGTCTCGGCCCCTTCAGCAGATCTTGTGGAGCGACTTTGTCAGTGCTTTCGAGCGTGCTTACTGCCCAGAGGATGTTGCTACGCAGAGGATGCGTCAGTTTCTGGAGCTGGTACAGGGCGACATGTCTGTCTTGCAGTATAAGGCCTGATTTTTACATTGGATCGTTATGTACCTCATATCATGGAGCATGAGAGGGTGAAGACCGAGCAGTTTGTCTAGGGCTTGAGGCAGGAGTTGAGGCACCATTTGATCGTGTACGCTACCACTAATTTGGAGACGACTTCTCATATAGCGGCGTCTTTGGAGCTGGATATGCAGAGGACATGAGGATGGATTAGCCAGGGGCAATCCATGTCAGGCCGCAGCCAGCAGATGACTACCCAGCAGCAGAGCACATTCTAGCTTCCTTCTGGTAGTTCGGGAGCTTTGACTCTGGTGACTTCAGTGATAGGCTCTGCATGTTTCGGCGCCAAGATCAAGAGGTTCTTCTGGAAGGGTTTCCGGAAGAAGAAGGAGGGCCGAGAGCAATGGCAGGCTTCTTCGGGTAGTGTTTAGCAGTCGGCACCTTCGCAGCGACAGGGGTCAATCAGTGTTTCTCGTGCGGGGTGTTCCCATTGTGGTGAGTCGCATCCAGGCAGGTAGTGTATGACGCCAGTGATCTATTTCAGATGTGATTAGCTAGGACACATGGTGCGTGACTGTCTGCAGTGGCCGCGTCAGCCACCCCAGTCTCCTCAGCAACAACAGCAGTACGCACAGCAGCAGTTTCAACAGTAGGGGCAATATCCGCCTCTACCACGATCAGCGAGTGTGGGTAGGCAGAGAGCTCGAGGCCAGGTTTCCTACATGACCAGGGTAGAGGCAGAGTCGTCGTAGCTTGTGGAAGGTACTATTATGATTTTGTGTTGCGCGACGCTGGTTTTGTTTGATTCTGGCGTGTCACACTCATTTATTTCAGAGGATTTCGCACGGAGAGTTGAGGACCTAGACTCTCAGATGTCTTGTGATTTGATAGTGGAGTTATTATCTGGGCACTTCATGGTCACTCCATTTTGCTTCGAGAAGGTTCCGGTCTCGATCGAAGGGCAAAGTTTGCCAGGTAGGTTGTATGCGTTGTAGCTTCAGGACTATGATGTAATTTTGGGCATGGATAGGCTCGAGGCCCATGGAGCGGTGGTGGATTGTAGAATGAAGAGGGTCTACTTTCAGCATCCTCGTAGGTCGACCATCTACTTCCAAGGTATCTGTTTTACCTCCCCTCGTTTCCTCATTTCTGCTATTTGAGCCCCTCGTCTGCTTGATTTCGGTTGTCAGGGTTTTCTCGCTTCTGTGGTCTTGGTAGACCAGCCGTGTCTAGATGTCGAGGACATTCCGGTGGTGTGTGAGTTTCCTGATGTGTTTCCCACGGATTTGCCTGGGTTGCCTCCCCAGCGGGAGATCGTTTTCATGATCGAGGTTGTGCCTGCTACGGGACCTTTGGTGAAGGCTCCCTACCAGATGGCTTCCGCCGAGTTGAGAGAGTTGAGGGCACAATTGCAGGAGTTGTTGGCCAATGGGTACATTCGTCCCAGCTTTTCCCCTTGGTGTGCGCCAGTCCTCTTCGTCAAGAAGAAAGATGGTAGTCTGAGGTTGCGCATTGACTACCGCCAGCTGAATGAAGTGACCATTAAGAACAAGTATCTATTGCCACGGTTTGATGATTGTTCGACCAACTTCAGTCTGCTTGGATATTTTCGAGGATTGACTTGCGGTACGATTAATATCAGCTGAGGATTCGCGAGTTCGATGTGGAGAGGATTGCGTTTAGTAAGAGGTACGGGCATTATGAGTTCTTGGTGATGCCGTTTGGGCTCACCAATGCCCCTGCAGCCTTCATGGACTTGATGTAGAGGGTGTTCCATCCCTATTTGGACCAGTTCATGGTAGTGTTTGTGGACGACATCCTTATTTATTCATGGTCTACCAAGGAGAACACGTACCATTTGGGTGTGGGGCTGCAGAAGTTGCGAGATCACCAGTTGTATGCGAAGCTTAGTGATGGGGACATCACCTCCCTTGCCCACACTCATGGCTCGTCTCCTCACCTCGGACGCATCTAGCATGGTCTATAGTACATTGAAGCCACAGAGATATAACAGTAAGCAATTAAATTTCATTAGATCGGTTTGCTAAAGTAGCAGAAATAAAAATTACTTTTTAATTAATAGTTTAAATTTAACAATTATATACCAGAGTCCAGTCCAAAAGAAAGACAAGTAGTCTAACAGTACAGTCGACAAAACAGAAAAGACGTACCAAGAAAGTCGGGGGAAGCCCGACTAAGGTACCAACTGGCAGCTACGAACTTGCACACCAGGAACCGCAGAAGCAGAACGAACAACGGCCCACCTAAAAAGTAGGGGTGAGTCTCGTGTCACTGGCTCAGTAGGGGTCATGCGGATCCCCACTGGAAAACACGCAGTAACACGGAACAAGTAAAACAGCAGGTGTAGTAAAGCTGGAAAAACTACACTACAAAGCTGTAAAGCTACGCTACGAAGCTGTAAAAGAAAAGATAGGGAGTAGGAGTAGGGAATAGTCTAGGAAGAGGGGGAGAACCCGTACTAGACAAGCGACTGTCGAACTAACCTCGGCACCCCAAACTACTCCAAGTAGCAACAGGAAGGTGACTCTAAGCTGACAAAGTCAGGAGTTATCGATCTGTCAACACTGTAAGGGACCAGCAAAACAAACAAAGAATCCTAGGAAAAACTGAGATAGACACAGACCCAGACGACACGACTAGAACGTCGTGCGCACTGTCCCACACATGACTAGAACGTCATGCATACGATAGGACACTGACCTCGAGTGTAACCACGAGAGGGCTAACCTGGAAGGTCACCATGCATAAGAAACGCGAAGAGAACCACGAAGAGTCACGTGCCACGTGACTAGAGTACCCCTCACCAGAAGAACAATGATGTGAGACCACTCCTTGGACCTACCAAGCAAGCACGAATGGAATGGCGGACTCACTCAAGCGGGTTCTCCCGCGTCACACACACCCGGGTCCATAGGTGGACCGGCGATGAGGATGAGGGTCCAAGGTTGGCCCTTGAGGTTCCAAGGGCTTGGCTAGCTTGGGTTTGAACCCCCAAGGGTCCAGGGATGCCCACTTTCGCAGGCGGCCAGCACGCCGAGGGCGTGGGTTGTAGGGTTGCTCTCTCAACTCACTCCGCGGTGGTCGCTCACTTTGATGGATTCCAGACCGGGCACTCGCTCACCATCCGATGGGCAATTGAAAGCAATAATAAGCCAGCAAAGACAATGTTACCAGCAGAGGAGAGTGATCAGGAGCTCACCTGATCGGCGTGAAGACGCCGATCCTGGCTGGAGACGGGGCGAGCGGGGAAGCATGGGTATTTCCCGCACGCTGTGTCGACGAAGCTTGGATCGCTAACCTACTAATACATGCACTACGCCCTCGCAGAGGAGGTGGATTAGGGGTAGGGAGAATCAAACTACAACCAAAACTACCTCCACGTAGGGAGGGGCGGTCAGCCAGCCAGGCGGGGAGGGGAGGGGAGAATGGAATTAGAAACCGAGGGGATGAAGCTCGTCGGTTCTATCTGTTCTCTGGAATAGAGGACAGACAGGCGGTGTTGTCACTGCTGCAGCCACTCACGATTTTTTCCAGTGACGAAACCAGTGGGAGGGTCTTCTTAACTGGATCAGGATGACGCGTGATTTTTGTAGAATTCACTGGTTGCTGGATCCGGTCTGGGGCTGGCCACAAGCAGGGCCCTAGGTTTCTGGTTCAGTCCATAGGAGTACCTCAGTATCAAGAAGAAGTGGCTGCCCCAAGCGTTCCTGAACTTGGAATCGAGCGGGGCTGGAGTCTTTGGAACCGTTGACGAGTCTTCTTCGAAACGGAGCCTGCGGGGATGTCAATGGTGGTCAGAGCAGTCCGGGGCAGTCTGAGCGGGTGTCTGCTCAGTCCAGGAATGGACAGAACGGAGCACCTGAGGGAGAAAATTTGGAAGATGCTCCTCCGGATGCTGAACGGGACGTCACTTTTTGTTGATGGACTTAGACTAGTTGTAAAAGCTCTCGGCCAAGCGGCGCCTCCAGAAGCCATGGTATGTGACTGTGGGAGCTCCAGGAAGTCGCCTCAGGTCAGTGGCTGGGCCTGATCTGCGCAGTCGGGGAAGAACGGATCCTCCGGGCAACAGGAATGTCAGATACTGGCAGGACCACCACGGCTGCAAATCAGCCTTGATGAGCTTTCCGGCGATGTATGGCATGCCACCTGAACAAGCCCGAAGACTCCAGGGCAGGCTCTGCAACTCGTGCCTTCTCTGCTGCCAGTGAACTAAGAACTGCAGGTTGAAGAAGGGAGGTGGGGAATGAGGTAAATTGCCAACACGGCATCCTAGTGGGAATCCCAGGCTCGCGGTGACTTACGGAGTCCTTGAAACCAACACACTTAGCTTTGGGGGGGGGGGGGCTACTGATGAGCTCCCAAAGTTGTGGCTGGTGCAACATAGGAGGAAGCAATGGCACTCCCAAGAGGCTTAGCAAGGCGCCAAACAGTTAGAGGGGTAGCTGGAGCAGCATGGTGGGAGGGGCAAGCCTTAGTAGTAGGAGGAGGGACACAGCCTTGAGCAATAGTTTTGGCAGGATGGCTAGCACTAGCATCAGGCTTCTTCTTGCATTTTGAAGACGAATGACCAAGCCGTTTACAATTGGAGTAGAACAAGGGAGGGGCGGGATAATGCTGTGGCTGCCACGCCCCACCAGTCCCAATGCCAATCCAGACATGGTGTGGTAGTTTCTTGGAGATGTCCAACTGGACACAAACATGAGCAGCCACCGTGCGTGTCAAGCACAGTGTGTTTCTGTCAACTTGAAGGACCAGGCCGATGCTACCAGCAATAGAACGTATCATGGCTTCACTCTAGAAATTGGCTGGCAAACCCAGCATCTCCAGCCACACAGGGACGAGGAGGGATCTTCATTTGGTGATAAGGCCATACTCCATTTAGAGAACCAGAAAGGCTTCCCCTTCACATACAAAGACTCCTTAAGCAAGACTTGCAAGTAGCCTTCTTGGTTCTGAAATCGCAGCAACAAGTAACGCCCATCCAACGCACTAAGAATGAAGTCTTGCTTCAATTGGAATTGTTGGGCAAGGTGTAGCCGAATGTCCTCGAATGGTGGTCTGTCTAGAGGAGTCTTGGCTACAATGGCATGCTCCAGTGGCTTGCAGGACATGTTAATTTCATCCAAGGAGGAGAAAGCTGTAGGCTCTCCTGAGTCTGTACATGCTGGGTTGTGGATAGCAATTGGAGGGGCTAAAGGTGGGAGAGAGTTGAGCAGCACATGGGCAAAAGATTTAGGGGTAGCATGAGGCAGGTTGGTGTGCGCATCCCCTGCAGTCAAAGATAAACAAGCCAGACCATGGCCGCAAGCAGTAGCCCAAGGTGACTCGGCCTGGGCGCTAGGAGGGGGACCAGCACGACTAGGTTGCACCATGGTGTTGGCATGTCCAGATGCAGGAGCACTAGGTCTTGCGAAGGCTGGAGCTCCCCAATGAACTGCACCAGCAAGAGGAGCCTTGGCAAGAGCAGCACAAAGTGCACCACTGGTAGGAGGATGCTGCAAGGTGCTAGCAGCAGCATGGGGCAGAGCAGCTCGGGGGGCAAATCTGCCAACAACAAGAGGAGGCACGGCCTAGCCAGCAACAACCGATGGTGAAGGGGGCAGACCAGATCCGCACGCAGTGGCAAGAAAGTCATCATTTACAGGAGAAGGCTGCAAGGCGCCAGCTATAGCACTTGGAGGAGCAGCACAAGGTACAGAACTGCTAGCAGCAAACAGAGGCACATCCAGATCTGCAACCACCACTATAGGTTGCAATGGAGCTGCAGCTATGAAGGCCTGGGCCTATGGGCCAGCAGTAAGGTCTCCACTAGCAGCAGTGATGAGGCCATTTACGCATGCAGGACCAGCAACTATGGTGGACGGAGGGGACAGCAAGGGACCACCACCAACACCTTCTAGCAGACTTGCAAATGGAGGACCCGAAGAAGGCAGACCAGATCTGTGCACAGCAGGTGGGGAAAAGCTTGGCTTGGCGCATGGAGCAGAAGATGTTTCTCTAGTAGGTCCAGCCGGAGGGGGACAGCCACTAGTAGCACCGATCTGCCCATGTGCAAAAGCAACACTAGTAGCTTGGGGGGACAGAGGGGACACCAAGGGGACACCATGTTCAGTGCTATGCACACCTGCAGATGGGGGACCCGAGCTAGCAAAAGGAAGAGCTCTAGGCTGGGCACAAGCAGCAGATGGCACGGCTGGCTGTGGCAGACAAGATGGGCCACGAGCAGCAGCTACATATGGAGGAGATGGGCCAGCAACCAGCAATGGATCCATAGGCTGGGAGGATGAGGGGACTGTAGCTGAAATCGATGGATCGCGAGTAAAGGCAGCCAAAGGGTGGCCAGCCATAGGAGCACCACAAGGAGGAGGGACCAGCCGTGGAGGAAAGGGTGGATATGCCCCCCCATGGCCAGCCATGGTTGGGGAGGGCCTCGACTAGTAAGATCTAGGGCACGTGCTCCAACAAGCAGAAGGGTACTTGGCGACCTGTTGCCCCTCCCCAAGATCGCATTAACTGTTAGACGTAGTGGTAAGCTCTGATACCAATGATTAGATGATGGAGTTGGAACAATCGTGGATCCAGAGGGGGGGTGAATGGATCCTTTTAAAAATTTAGACCAGATCAACAAAATTCTGATTCAAATGAAGTAAATTCACTCGCTCAGAATTAGTAATGCAATAGGGGACTATAGGGATCGGGATACTTACCTGACTTACCTGACAGGGATGACGAGGTGGATGATGTTATGCTGCAAGGTAATTTGTTAGCAATATATATGAAAAGAACATTTCAATCATAATAACTGCAGCTTGAAACATGAACAGTAAGCTCGTCATTAGATGGCTATCTCATGACTGTTTCAAACATTTACACAGTTATATCTTGACCGTTCCAATAAAGTAACCGTTAGGATTCAAACGGTTTACTGTTGACCGCTTCACTAATACGACGGTCTAGTGATAGACCGTCCTATACCTGTGCATTTCAAAATAAAAAAACTTGCTCGTCTTCCTCCTCCTCACCGCAACCGACGGAGGAGGGAACCAAACCGAGCACCAAAAGCCAGAGGGAGAGCCAACGCCATCCCCCGCTCCATTCCAATCCACCCATCGACCCTCGGTCTTCATGCCCGTGAAGCGCCACGTGCCAAGAAGAGGCGGGCATTCGATGGCCGAGGAGACGACGTCGTCACCGCGACCGGCAATGGAGTCCACCACGGAAGGAGGAAACCCGACAGAGGAGAGGCCCGTGGAGGAAGCGCTCGTGACATCCGCGGCCGAGGAAGAACTAGCCGGAGCTGCAGAGGCCATGGAGGGAGCGCCACCGGCCGCAGAGGCGACGATGAAGGCTGCCCGGAACCCGGAGGTAGGTGGCCAAAACCCTAGTCCCACACTTGTTTGTAGGCCATGCATGTTAGTTTAGGTGACTGGGGAGGGGAATGTGATCCTCAGGGGCCAAAATGGTGGCCATTGAGCCACCCACGGCGGCGGGATACGCCGTTGGGGAAGACAAGATAAAATGGTTCCACAGGGACCGTTCAGTTACACCAAGCGGTTCACATCGAACCGTTCCACATAACACGGCCCAAGTGTGGCCATTTGAAACCTCCAAACCGACATAACCACACGGTTCACATCGGACTGTTCCAACAACAGGACGGCCCACTCGGGACCGTTTAGAATAGGAAGGGACAGGAATGGAACAGTTAATATCAAACCGTTGAACGATCGGGTGGTCATGTGGGGACCGTGATAGGGGGAGTGATGCTGAATTTGAACAGTCTACCTCAGGCCGTGGATTATGTAGACGGTCTACCATGGACCGCTCTACTGGGGAGTGAGGCATGGGAAGCTAAGCGAGTGGTGGATCAGGTGGTCAATCCCAAACCGTCCAAACCTTAAACAGGGCAGAATAGGGCGGTTCAGATGTGACCGCTGAGGGTCAGGGTGGTTCATGATGAACCATTTATAAGGCAGAGTGTGGAACTTCATTCTTATTTATTGAGATGTGGACTGAATGCAGGGGAAGCGATGGACCAGGATTTCATGGCTGTAGGTCCGGGTGGTGTATCTGGCACTACCGGACTTTCAGCGAGAGAGGCTAGAGGCGATAGGATTCGCCGAACTCCTAAGCATTAAGGTGTGTTGCTTTGACACACCTCTACTTTATGCTCTGCACGACCGCTGGGACCCGGTGAGTCGGTCCTTCCTCTTCCCGTAGGGGCATATGGTCCCCACGTTGGAGGACGTAGCCCGAATCACGGGCCTGCACGTGCTTGGGTCTCCGGTGACCGGGAGTACTTATCCTGATTACCGTGATATGGCCCGAGAGTTGCTAGAGTTGGACCTGCTGCATCCGGAGCGGCAGTCTACCACGGTGGCGAGAGCAGCGCTCTAGGACAACCTGGGGCTTAGAGGTGCAGGGATAGCGACTGGCGAGTTGCCCGAGCAGCACCTTCAGAGGCTCGTGGACCGAGCCAGGTCGAGAGTTGCAGCGACGGCGGGGGCAGAGGCAGACAGAGTCCTCCGATGGTTTCTGATGCTGCTATTTGGGCGGCCCCTTTTTATGACATGGGAAGACGTGATCAGCTGTAGGTTCTTTCCACTCCTCGAGGACCTCTCCCACGTAGGTGACTACGCGTGGGGAGCGGCGGTCCTCGCCTTCTTGTTTGACACCCTCAGCTCGACGACCCGGCGGATGATGCTTGGGGGCTTCTCTCCTTTTCTCCAGGTATGACTCTGACCCTAGCTTGGTTTCTATGACTTCTAGATGCTTTCTAAAATGCTGACACGCTATTGTGATGCAGGTCTGGGCCTACGTCTGACTACCCGGGCTCGGGCGAGGGGAGATAGCCTTCCCCAGTGCGATCCCAATCGCGAGGCATTGGGTTGCGCCTCGGGAGACAGGAGGGCTTAGGAGACAGGTCCGTGCCCTTCAGGACAACCTGGACACCCTACCGTACACCTCGGTACACTTCTAAACTTAGACTTCTAGCTAAAAATTCTTCATGCTTATGATGTTAAGCATAATAAGGGAAATGGACTAACAACATGACTCAATTAAAGGAAATTACATAAGACATGACTCAATAAAATGGAAATTACACATGATAACATAGTCGGACTCCTCAAAATGATGCCGGCGATCCGAGCCAAAGAGAGCGCTGTGAGATGCCCTCATCAAACCCCCATCAGCCACTCAGTAGCACCCTGGTGGTAGTAGTGCGACGGAATCACGGCCCAGCGACTGTACTAGCTCGTGACAGTCTACCTTATAACTCCATCCAGCATGTTGTGATCATCATATCCCTCTCCAGCATACTGCAAGCCCGCCGGCTCCAGCACCAGTCCAGCGGTCCCTTCTGTCTCAGCGCGATGGTGACCGTGCAAGTCCTAGGAAGCGGGCCCCAGCAGCCCAACTCTGACCCCTAATTGCTCTGCCCTCCCAAAGAACCCCAGGCACTCAGCACTGGGAAACTGGCACTGCCTCTAGTAGTCCTCTAAGAAGCTGGGGTAGCTGTAGAAGGCTACGCCATGTAGGCTATCCCTGCCGATCAAGATGGCCCGCTCAAGCCAACGGCGGGCTCCCAGAATCCGTGAGTCATCCTCCTCCATGCCAGGTGAAACATAGCTCCGGAGAAACTCAAACAGGGGCCGATCGAGGGGAACTCCAATGGATACCCTCCGCTCCTGTCATAGGTGTACATGTCGTCGGCCTCCTGAATCCTAGCCACCTCTACGGTCCCGACTCCAGCGGCTCTCTCGCCAAGGGGACCCTCAGGCACTACTGTGTGTCCACTGTCCAACTGTTCTGTGCTAGCCACGGTAACCACTGGCGGGCCTAGAGGAGGGAGATATCGATCAGTCCTCCGCACCCAGTGATCCTCCTCTCGGGCCATCCGCCTTGGGACCCATCCATCTCTGTCAAAGTGTGCCATAGCTACAAGACAAGGCGTAGAAAAATGGTCATAACACCAGTAAATCACCAAACACGACAATAGCAAAAGCATATGATGTGTCAAAATAGAACTACAATAGCCCACAGAATAGGAGTCTCACGGGCCGTACGCCCTCATCTCCGCCTCCAACACACGACCCATGGGGGGCATTTGTTGTACCCAGACTATTCCCCGACAAAATCACGAGAAATAAGGGTTCAAGCATTTTACCGAACACCTTCCAGGCATGGGCCATCCGGCCCTCCCTACAGCCCCGTGGGTCCCTACAAGGGCCTTGACCAGCTTGTCACGACACACGGCGACACCAGCAACTGTCCGGGATCAACTCCGGCCACTCACATATGGGCCTTGCCTGTATCCTTCATCGCCGCCCGGGCCAACCCGGGGGCACCCCGATGGCGAGCCACGCCATGTGGCACTCAGCAAAATGGGCCAAGGGCCCACCGAGAGACACATCTGTCAACCCTCCAAGGTCAAAGGGAGGCCTAACTAAGTCAACCACTAGCTTCGAAGGCCCGCCGCACGCATATACGGCTCACACGGGTATGTTCGACATTCCGTTGAAAACCTTGTAGGCGCATATGTCCCAGCCCTTCTACACCAAACCACGGGCCACCCTATGGTTCCAGCCCCTCAATTGGGTCCTACAACGACCCTCCAGTAAGTCGGGGCCAACCCCGACACTCAGACATGTGGCAATAAGCCACTTAACTCTAGCACTCGGGCCAACCTGAGACTACCTTGACAACCCACCGTACAACATGGCACACAGCCCGAGGCATGGCCCACGTCCACAAAATGCCTCCCCTTAGCTCCCATGAGCTACCATCGTCAACCCAAGGCCCGCCGTGTGGCCCCTCAGCCATCCATTCAAGCCGTTCGGCAATCTGGGGTGTCTCGGGCATTTACCCGAACACCTTGCGGGCTTCTATGACAACTCAAAGAACGGCAGCCCCCACAGGCCCATTCTAGCTTCCCAGGGTCCAAAGTCCGTCAAAGGACAACCCCAAATGATGCAAGAAGACCCCCGGGGGCCATCCCCCAAGGTTATGACCTCCCCTGGGGCCAGTTCGCCCCAAGGGCGGTCACACGCCCTAGGGAGGGTGAACCTCCTTGGGGGCCATGCCTTCCCTCCAGCTCGGTGGTCCCACGACCCCACTCAATCCTGGTTCGTCCGATTTACGATCCTACGACGCGGTTCGGGTGCCGTACCAATTCGAGAAGCCGACACGTGGGCGCGAGAGCACAAAGCGATAGCACAAGGGAATTCCTCAAGTCCAACACGCTTGCAAGCTTCCACGTATCCTCCCAGTTAATTGTCCTTTTCTTTTTTATCCAAATTAGGAAGAAAATAGGGACAAAAATAGAATTTTATAGGGTGGGATTGCCCCCCTTTTCTCCCTTGGAGCCCAGGACTGTGAGTTAGCCGTGCATCCGTGAGTGGCCAATGATGGACCGTTCATCGTCTGAGGCCTAGCCGGTGATTTTTCATGCCGATTCGAGTCCCTAATGAGTGACCTCGATCCACGTGTTGACCCGTGGTCTGACTGATGCTGGGCATCATGTGGGGACCAGGTGTGGGGCGCCGTGAGGGGTCTCAAGATGTGGCATCTTCAGCTTACGTCACTATGAGTCGGTGTTATACGAGGAGCGATCCTTGTACTCGTTTACTCTCGGAGTCAGTTTCCGTGACTTGAGGGTCTGTACTTCCGGTGACCCATCCACTAGTCGTAGCTTCCATGGCACGCGCGTGTCGGCCCACTAGGAGCACTGGTGTGGCGCACCCGAGAGATATGGTGAGTAAGCTGGTTACCATAGGGCCCCCACGTACCGTCGAGTTTGGGCTGGTGGGGGAATTACCAGCTAGAGGACAGACCTAGGATGTATGGTCTGAGTGTGCACACGAGGCTGAGGGCTCGAACCCGCGCTGACGAGCACGACCTCAGCTAGTCCTTGTTTGTGGTACTTTGGTTACTGTGCGTGTCTGAGTCTTGCGCCCAGGGTGCTGTAGCTAGACACTTGTGACACGGTGTAAGATGTCAGGGGACGCATTCGGTCGTTCTTCTAGTGGGAGGTGCTCCTGTCTACCGGTAGGTGTGGACTTGAGTTTTGATGGATCGAGGTTCAGTAGTACGATACTGTTAGAATAGATGATTTTTCATTTATTTATTTCAGCTTGTTGGTTCTACCGTACTCCTGTTAGCTGGAGTAGCTTTACTGCTTTGTAGGGTTGGTTTTATTACTGTAGCACCGGGGTTTTTCCGTGCGAGATAGGGTTCGAGGGATCCCTACTGAGCCCGTGAAATGAGGCTCATCCCCTGTGTGTTTTCACCGTGTTTCAGGCGAGGCCGGCACTTCAGGTGGTGTGGCAGGTGCTCAGCGTGGTTCCAGTAGTCGAGTTTAGTGCCAGTTGCCAGAGCCGGGGTATGTCCCGTGTACTTGTACTTTCTTTCTGTTGACTGTACTTTATTTTGGACATGAGATGTACTGGACATTGTAGCAGTTTATTTATTTAATTTTTGTATTATTATTTTATTGTATATTGTGCTATTCCTGCAGTTACTTTAGCTTCTTACACACCCTCACACCATCCTTTCTTCCCTTCCGAGTCTTCGGGCTCGTGGGAGACGGGCCGAGATTCGAGTTGCGCCGGTTCCTTTCCGGTACTCGGATCCCGGGTCGTTACACCATGAGATACGTTATGCCCTTGATGGTCCAGGACTAATCCGTTATGCTCTATAGTGGACCAACCCTGATCCGTTATACTCTCTGCTATCCCAAAGGTAATAATTTGATATTCTAGTGCATTTTTTGCCCAGTTTAAGTTATTTTATGAATAAAAATGCATCTTTTAGTCCCAGTAGAATTACTTCTTCTTTCCTCGTGATGGAGACACTAGTCGTAGCCCAACGACCTTAGTGTCGACCCACCTGGGAGAGGTGGAGGCATATTTCCCGATTAACAGTTTGTAAGCTAGTTACCGTGAGCCCCCGCGATTACCGTAGCGTCCTACGGGGGGGGGGACTAGCTAGAGGCCAGACCCTTGGCAGGGGTTGGTGTGTGCACACAGGGTCAGAGGCTTGGACTGACGCTAACGAGTGCCACTCTGACTGGTTCTTGACTAGGTACTGTTTACGCCTCTCGCACATTGTGTCTCTCTGACTTGCAAGTTGCCTGAAATGCAGTGTAAGCCGTCCGTGGATGCTTCTGGTTTCTTCCTTCTAGTGTGGTCTCTGTCTCTCATTTCACCTGGATAAGTTGAAGTTTATTCTGCTGGTAGATTTTGCCTTTGTCGCTATTAAATTGTATTAATTCGGTATTTAGATAGTTGTTTAAACTGCTTAGCTAGACTTTACAGCTTTATATCCCATGTGATTCATTTTATGCCAATGCATGTTTAATTGCATAAATGCATGCTCTAATTACCTGATATTCACATGCTTGCTTGTTAGTTGCGTGGTGGGGATCCGCGCGACCTCTACTGAGTCTGGCTGTGACTCACCCTTCTACTTTTCAGGTGAGTCACCCCAGCCTTCGACCACCGCACCGCGTGCCTTTCCTGATCGTGTCTAGCTGCCAGCTTGAGTCGGTGTAGTTCCTTCTGTACTTTTGACCGGGGTATGCCCCGTGTAGTTGTACATTTGGACCTTGTGTAGTGTGGACTTTTGTTTATGGCAATTCTGGACTAATGTATATTCAATAACACTCTGATATATAAATATTTTAATTACTTCCGCATTTCAGTTTATAATAACTATTCTATTTGAAATTTTTATTCCTATCTTTTACCCAGATAGCTACACCCTCCCCCACTTAAAATAATTAGGTCCCCAAATTCAATCACATAGACATGGAGGGTGCAGAGTACATACGAATTTGGAATAAGTCTGAAAATCTCTTCTTCATAGCTTCTTCGGTCTCCCATGTGGCTTCTTATTCTGAGCACTTACTTCATTGTACCTTTACCATGGGAATAGTTTTGTTCCTCAGCACACGATCCTCATGATCAAGGATCTTCAAAAGTCTTTGTTCATATGTGAGATCCTTTTGTATCATCAGGTTGTTGTGATCTATGACGTGAGACGGATCATGAACATATTTCTTGAGCATAGAGACGTGAAATACACTGTGTACTTCGGACAGTTACGGTGGCAAGGCGATCCGGTAGGCAACCTCGCCAACTCTTTCTAGTACTTCAAATGGTCCAATATATCTTAGTGCAAGCTTTCCCTTAACACGAAATCTTCTAATGTCTCGTCCAGGGAAAACTTTAAGGAATACATGGTCTCCTACTTGAAACTCGAGGTCTCTTCTTGTAGTATCTACATAAGATTTTTATCTAGACTGAGCCGTACGAAATCTTTCTCTGATTACTTGTATCTTCTCGGTGGTATCTCGTACCATATCCGGACCTAGAACTTGCTTTTCCCCAACTTCGTCCCAACATAATGGTGAATGAGAACTCCTTCCATACAATGCTTCGAATGGTGTCATTTGAATACTTGCTTGGTAACTGTTATTATATGCAAACTCGACCAGGGGTAGATGATCATGCTAGCTTCCACCAAAATCAATAATACATGTTCGTAGCATGTCTTCCACAACTTGATTTGTTCTCTCAGTCTGACCATCCGTTTGAGGATGAAATGCAGTGCTAAAATTTAGTTTAGTCCCTAAGAAGTGTTGTAAACCTTTCCAAAACTGTGAAGTGAAACGCAGGTCTCAGTCAGACATGATCGAAATAGGAACTCCATGTAATCTAACCACTTCTTTGATCTATAAAGCTGTTGGGACATCAACCGTCTATCGGCTCTTAATAGGAAAGAAGTGTGCTGACTTGGTCAGTCGGTCTATGATAACCCATATTCCATCATGTCCGCCCTTAAACTTGGACAAAGCCATGATGAAGTCAATTCCAATATCTTCCCACTTCTAGTTGGGAATGTCTAGAGGGTGTAATTTGCTAGCGGGCTTTTGGTGTTCCGCCTTGGCCTGTTGACATGTGAGATAGCGGGGAACAAAATCTACTACCTCTCTCTTTATATTGGGCCACCAAAAAGTCCATTTCAAGTCCTGGTACATCTTGGTAGCTCCTGGATGAATTGTGTATCTTGATCGATGTGCTTCTTCTAAGATTTTCTTCTTTAATTTGGGATAATCCGGTACACATGTCCTTTCATGGAATAGTAGCCTTCCATTAGATGCCAGTTTGAAATCTGGTCGTTCCTCCAGCTTATCCTTGATCTCTACTAGTATTGGGTCTTCATCTTGTAGCCCTTTAATCTCAGAGAGTAAATCTGGTTGTATCCTTATATGTGTTAGAGTAATACATCCATTCTCCTTGTCTGTGCTTATATCTAGGCTAGAGAATTGCTCTAACATCTTCCATTCTTGGATCATACAGCTGGCTAATAATGCTCTCGGCCTTTGACTGAGGGCATCATCTACGGGATTACCCTTTCCAGGATGGTATTGTATAGTGAAGTTAAAGTCCTTGAGGTATTCTAGCCAATGTCTTTGTCTGATATTCAATTTCTTTTGTGAGAATAAATATTTGAGACTCTTATGATCGGAGTATACGGTGAATTACTCTCCATAGAGATAGTGTCTCCAGATCTTTAAGGCAAATACTACAGCGACCAACTCAAGGTCGTACACCGGATAGTTCTCCTCATGCTTCTTTTGTTGCTAGGAAGAGAAAGTAATGACTCTCCCTTGTTGCATTAACAAACATCCAAAGCAAATGCTAGATGTATCGGTATATACCTCGAATTTCTCTCCTTCAGTAGGTAATGCTAAGACAGGGGCAATGGTAAGTCGGTCCTTTAGAGTTTGGAAGCTTCCTTCACAATCATCAAACCATAGATACGGATTCTCCTTTCGCATTAGCCTTGTAAGAGGGATAGCAATCTTGAAGAAATCGTAAATAAATCGTCGATAGTAACTAGCCAGTCCCAAGAAGCTAAGGATCTCGGTAGCATTCGTGGATCTCTCCCAATTCTTCACCGCCTCTACTTTTGATGGATCCACAGAAATTCCATTCTTCGAGATCACATGTCCTAGGAAAGACACATCCTCGAGCCAAAAATCACATTTGCTGAGTTTGGCATAGAGTTGATTATCTCTCAATATTTGCAACGGAATTCTCAAGTGCTCTTCATGATCCTCCTTGGTCTTTGAATAGATTAATATATCATTAATGATGACCACAACGAACTGATCTAGATGAGGCCTGAATATACTGTTCATTAGCTGCATAAAGACTACAGCGGCATTCGTTAGTCCAAAAGACATAACAGTAAATTCATAATGCCCACACCTACTCCGAAATGCAGTCTTATGAATGTCCTCATCCTTGATCCTCAATTGGTGATATCTTGATCAAAGATCGATCTTTGAGAAATACTTAGCTCCAAAGATTTGATCAAATAACTTGTCAATCCTTGGCAGTGGGCATTTTTTCTTGATGGTAAGTTGGTTCACCTGCCGATAATCGATGTAGAGTCTCATGGACCTATCCTTCTTCTTGACAAATAACACAGGCGCTCCCCACGGGGAAGTACTTGGTCTAATAAATCCCTTCTTCAAGAGTTCCACCAATTTCTCCTTGAGTTCCTTCAGCTCGACAGGGAACATTCTATACGGAGCCCTAGAAACAAGACCAGCACCCGGGATGAGGTCAATAGTGAATGCCACTTCCCTTTCCGGGCGTAGTCCAGGCAAATCTTATGGAAATACATCGGGAAATTTCTGAACCACGCTGATATCTTCTAACTTAGACTCCTTAGCTTCTTGCACAATCACCAGAGCTAGAAAGGCCATGCAACCTTTCCTTATGAGTTTACGAGCCCGAAGGGTTGAAATAAGGGACGACTTGTTCCGACTTCGAGGACTAGTGTATACATGGTCTGGAAGTTCCTTGAAAGATACTATCCTGTTCCAGTAGTCTATGACAGCCTTGTGTGTAGAAAGCCATTCGGCTCCTAGTATAACATCGTACTCCTTCATATCTAGGCATTTTAAATCAGCAGGTAAATTTTGTCCCTTTATTAACACCTCACTAATTGGATAGTGGAATGTGATTTCAGTTTCTTCTCCAAGGGGAGTGGAAATAACTAAATTTGTTAGCCAAGTAGGTTCCATAGATAGTGTAGCAGTAAATTTCTTAGAAATAAAGGAGTGACTCACTCCGGTATCAAATAAGACTCGAGTAAATTTCTACGATACCTCCTTCATTTGCCTTCGCCTCTTGCAGTGCTTGGAGACGACCTTGCTTCTTGACCGGACGCTTGTCCTCCATGCTGGTTTGTTCGGACAATAATGGACAATCGGGGATCCGATGGTCCAGACTTCCATATCGGAGGCATGCTCTCAGCTTCCTCTAGCATTCTTCGACCTTATGCCTGAACATATCACAGTGGGTGCAAACCATCTTGGTTGGTGTAGTCGTGATGGTGAAAGGTTTGTCGATCTTCATGGTCTTTTTGTCCTTGGAGGACTCTCCTCCATTATTGGATCTCTTTTTGGTAAATGGGACCTTGAATGTACCAGAACTGATAACTTGTTCCTTCTTGTCCTTCTCACGGATCCTGTCAGATAGTTCCGTGGCGTCTTCTAGCAGTTGGGCTCGCGTCACCATCTCCAGATAGATTTGTATATCCATTGGCGTCAGTTGCATGATGTACTATGGTCGCAGCCCATTAAGAAATCTCCTTACTTTCATCTTCTCAGTGCCCACTAGATGTGGTGCATACCAGGACAGCCTAGAGAACTGGGCCTTATACTCAGCCACAGATAGAGTTCTTTGTTTGAGCGCAGCAAATTCTGTGGCTTTCTTCTCCTGGACACGATCCGAGAAATATTTGTTGTTGAACTATTCAACAAATTATCCCCATGTAACTTGCTCATGGGGTATGGTAGCTTCCACCGACTCCCACCAGAATCGGGTGTCACGTTCCAATTGAAATATGACTAATAATACTTTATCCTCGTTTGTGCATTGCATGACACAGAAAATTCTTTCTATCTCCCTTATCCATTATTCGACATCATCGGGATCGAATGAGCTAGCAAATCTTGGTGGGTTCAAATTATGGAAACTCTGGTGTAGATCACCCGCTCCACGTTTCATTCCTCCTTGTGCTACCTATTGTAACGCCTGAGTGAGGTCTTGTATGGTACGCTACATCTCGCGCCATTGCGCAAGTTCAACGGCTATGATCCTACAAGATTTTGAATAACAAAATTAGTGTACATTAATTTTGAGAGTTTTATCTCCCTCAATTATCTTAACCCGTGCTTCTACCCATCTCACCAGTTAAGGGTATAAACCTATCCTTAGACTTGGGTTCTTAGGAATTTGAAATCCTAGGCTCTGATACCATAAAAACTGTCATACCCTGAGCGCGGAAGGAACCCAGAGTGCGTGACAAGTTTATATCAATAATGTCAATCAGAGCGAGAGGAATTCGACATATAAACTGAGTGTGCATAGATAATAACTAAAATCTAATTTATTCATTAAAATCCCAAAGTACAAGCATCATTGCATAATTCACTTGACTCGTAGTGCTACTCTAATGATGACTATACTCAATAAGAGGAAAAGTACAATAATGACACAAGAAAGATAAAGGACTCGGTGTAGATGGTCTTGGACATCTTCTAATCTCTTCACTCACGGTCATCCCCATCCGTTGGTGACTCGCTATCGGAATTACCTGAAAAATAGGGAAGAAATATTTGACGAGCAAATGTTCAGTAGGAATTATATCTTTAGACTAGGCATTTATTTAAGTAATTAACCAATTAAACTATGGTGGCATGCTCATGTATACAAGATAGCAAGAGATAATGAAATGAAGATTGTGAATATCAAGAAGTATGCTAGAAAAATTTACACCACATGTTCACTACATTGATTTACCCAAAGGGTGGGAGTAGAAATGAAGTGACTGAGGTTCATTGATTCCTCTTTTACCATGTCATGAATGGGAACTCAGTGAATATGGGTCGGCTCATGACCAATTTGATTAACTCATGTCGAACCCACTTGGGGCGATCTCTACCTTATGCAGCACAGTTGACAGGAGTATTTATCTATGCTGGGGTAAATTTGGCAGATGAGATGTCCATTCAAGTTCGCTAAGATGACATCTACAATGAATATAAGATTTTTTTAGATTTTGGATATTACTGGGGTGAAGATGGTGAGCTTACCAGGGATGTGCCAACCTATGCAGAACAATTTGCCAATGAAGAAGAGCCACCACAGCAGCAGCATGATCAAAGGGAAGTTCCCCCTCTAGAGGCTGCAGAGGATCAGCACCTTCCACCTTCACCGCATCCCATGGATACTGAGATGCCTCCACCACCACAGTTTTACCACGGGGAGTCCTCTACTCAGGGTGCTGGACAGCCCATTTGGGGGGATTATGAGGCTCTTGATAGGCGTATCTTAGGCATGAAAACTCAGATTGACTCCTCCCTTGGGTGACTAGACACATTCATGGACACCATGACTGGATGGATGGACTCTTTCACTCATGCTCTGGATTCTCTCTCTACCCACATGGCCACTCTCACATCCAGCCACGAGGATAACCGTGAAGCTTTTGGGCTCAACAACCATGACCTTCTTAGCATCAATTCACAACTGTAGCATCACAATCGTCTTCTCCATTCCATTGAGGACCATCTTCCTCCACCTCTTGCTCCAGCTCCTCCTGCTGCTATCTCCGACAATGATGATGGTGCTTCTGATGAGGATGACTACGAGGGGACTCTGGATCACCCCGCTCCATAGCTGTCCTTGTGTTTCCTTCATGTCATTTCTGTCCACATCTCTTGTATCCCACTCCCCATTTTGATGATGCCAAAGGGGGAGAAGTAGTTATACAGGTCCTTTATAGTTATGTATGCATGTTGTCTTGTTTGTATGCATGATTATTGAGTCATTGTGAGAGTCATTTGCATTTTGTGAGAGTCACTTGCATCTTGTGAGTCCTTGCATCTTGTTCATGTCATGTCCATCTTTATGCCTTGTACTCCACCAATGAAAAGAAATGAAATGATGAAATGCACTTGGTATTGGCACCTATATTGGTTCTACTTATTTTATTTCATCTTAAACGTTGGGCCCCACCACGCCGCTGCGGCTCCCGCCGCACCACCGCCCGGACGCCTCCACCGTCGCAGCTGCCACGGCTCCCACGCACGACGCCACCACTACGGCTGCTGTCCCCCCCCGCTGAACATCTTGCCGTCGCGACGATCGCCGGAGTCGTCCGCCGTTGCTGCCCCTCTGTTCTGCACGATCGCCCGGGACGCCCGCGCTCGAGCCACCGGACGCACCCGCCTCGCCACCGCTGTAGAAGCCGGTGCAGACGGCACCCCCTGCGTTGCGGCCTCTCTCGCCCGCACCGCCACCCGCACCGCCGCAGCAGCGGCCCCTCCACCGCAGCGGCCCCCGGACGCGGCCGCACCGCCGCCCGCACCGCTGCAGCAGCTCCCCCTCCACCGCTGCTGCCGCTGCCGCTGCCGTGCCAGCATCGCCGCCCCTCCCTGCTGCAGCACCCCGATCGCATCGCGCCCAACGGCACCGCCATATTTTTTCTCTGCTCTGCCGTCGAGAGAGGTAGGTGGCCCTCCACCATTTAGTTTAAATGAAGGGATTTGGGGTGTGAGTCGTACGACTGTCGGCCACATGATACAATAAAAAATATATATATTAAAAAAAAATGGGGGGCATACATATGTTCTCAGACGCACACACTATATATATATAATAAAAGTTAGATGAGCCTCCCATACGTGGACAACCATTCACTTCACGTGACCACATGAATTCATAAAAATTCCAATTGCCTGCCATCGGTCAGACATAATTATAGTAAGGTAAGTCTCTGACCAACAGCCAGCTCACCCACTTGATTGTGTCTGCCATATTGATTGGAGAATAGTGTGCAAGTAGCTGGCATTTGTCAGAACTAATAGAAAGAAAGGTCCCATTGTCCACAGAAAACGTAAATCAATTCCTGTGAGTTATTTACGTAATAAAAGATGCAATATTAAAAAAAAAAAATAAGTGACCTCCTATCTGTGCAAAGGATATACAGAAGTGTCAACCCATGCGATGGATATTCTTCTATATTGAAAAGGTAATTGATAAAATATATAACATCATCACCTTTGTTTAATGTTAACTGTATTTACAATTTGTCTATATATATTCTATTCAGATAATAACTACACTTTCCAGTTCTAATTTGGGTTGTGTTTTTTCTGTTCTCCACGTTGTTTTGCAGGTCAGCATCAGCACAACACGAGGCCCATCCCCTCTGGCTGGCCGGAAGGGGTGGAGGATAAAGTCCCACGACTTGAAGGTTGGCGGCACTGTGCAGTCTTTTTCCGTCCATCTGCAGAGGAGAACGGTCGTCCACAAACTGTTATGGTCCTGTCAACGGCCTTTCTTGAATCGCTCCGTTGCTAGCCAAGCTTCGTCCCACTTTCCTTTTTAACATTGGAATGGTGTATCGAGTGGCCATGCCATCCACAAAGCGGCCCGTCCTAGACCGTGTACTAGCGTTGCTTCTTCCAGGCGAGTGTCCTCCCTTTTCCAAGGCACGTTGTGCCATCTTGTGGCATACGCATGTCTTGGTGGCGATCACATCCACACACATCCTCCTACCCCTTTAGCATCACTTTTCATTCTTCATACTAGAAAGATAGAAGAGGCACAAAGGAAGGAAAACATGTCTATATTCCTGAGGCCACAGAGATATCTGTGCACGGCCTTGGTGATGTCTTCTTCTTCATAGTTATAGTGGTCCGTGGGTGGCGGCACCCTTACTTGTGCTAGGGGCCGATAGGCGAGCCAATCCCTCTTGCCAATCCTACCGTGTTTTTCAACATGTAAAGAAGTATTCTCCTATCCGATGTAGACTTGGACAAGTGGCTTGCAAGACGCCCCTACTGGCATCTCGTTTTTCTTCATTCTTTCCTTCCTGGGCTTGTTGGCCTCAACAGGTCCCGGCCAACTTGACATCGGGACCCGAGTGGACTTGGGTACCCAAATTTGCCTGGCCTTAAATGGCCTGAGGGTCGGCTCATTCTTCGGCCGACGGGCCGCTCATTAAACGGTTAGAAGAAAATCACCCCAGATTTAAATTAACATAAGCATAGCGAAAATACAATATTCAATTCATAATTAAACGGACAAGCTGCCGAACTAGGGCCGCTATAATTTTAGTCGGTCGAACCACGAACCACTGCGTGCTACTAAACGGCCTGGCCGTGAAGCCCCCGCCGCTATGCAGTTTTCTAAAATCTTTCCCGCAGTCGAATCATTGGCCGCTAAGATCAACAGATGATTTATGGCGGACCGTTATAAGATTTATAATAAATTACACACTGCCATTAAAATAAATTTGACACGGTCCTTACCGGAGAATCGCGTCCACGGGAATCATAACCAGATCCCCTCCCAGCCGACTTAAATCGACGGGAATTACTATTTTCAACCTGTTCCCTGCCAATCCATCATCTCAATATAATAATTTATCATCTATGAACTCAGCGACGATGGGCATGCTGTAGTTAATCTATGAACTCAGCGACGATGGGCATACTATTAAAACATAAATGACAATGGGCATGCTGTTAAAACATAAATGACGATGGGCATGCTATTAAAACATAAATGACAAAGGGCATACTTTTTAAAACATAAAGACGATGGGCTTATCATTTAGAACAATTAAGCAGGCTAGGGCATCGGTCCCCCTACCTCAATCGGGCTGAAAATGCCCGATTCGACCGCAAGTAAGCCGAGGGACGTCGCGGTTCGTCCTTTGCCCGGTCGTCTCTCCACTCCTTGGTTCGTCCCTGGTTGATACCTTCCCGCTCCTTGTGTCGTGGCGAAATCTCCGCCGGTCCTCATACGAGAGGAAGGCCGTCGATGCCACCGTGGGGGCACACCACCACGTTGGGGTCAGAGCCGACGAGGGTGCCGCCGTGCTCCTCCTCCTCTGCTGGCCCGCCGACAAGGCTGCCAAACTTCTCCACCGTGGCCGATGGCGTCGCCACGCGCTGAGAAGGAGGAACGGGAAGACCGGGTCGCGATCTCTCCCCGCCTCCGTGCGTAGTGAAGGGAGAAAGGGGGCGAGAGAGGGGGAGGCCTGTCGCGGTTTTCCTCCTTGCACCAGCTCACTGCCGGAGCTCCTCCACCGCCTTGGGCCGCCATTCACTGGGAAGAAGAACGGAGGGGGGGGCAGAGGCCGCGGCATCGCCGGTGCGGACGCGCCCGCGGGCTCGCCTGCGCATTCGGCTGAGAAGAGGAAGGTGAGGGGGAGGGAGCCGCCGCCGCATCCACCGCCCTTGCCAGCACGTTCGGCGAGGCCGCCATCATCCTCCTCCATCCGCCGTCGCCGTCAGGTTGCCGCGCCGCGAAGGAGAAACGGGCGAGGGAGGGGGTTCGCGTTCGCGGCCACCCCCCGTTTCCTGCGCGCTCGTGGGTTCGGGAGAAAGAAAAAAAAAGGGGGGCCACGGTTTCCACAAAATAAAAAAAAGGGGTTTCATATATTATTACTTTTTTTAATTGGGTTTATGGAGTGGATTGGTTGTTGCGGGGGTGCTGGGAGAAGTGGATTTGGTTGGGTGGATTGGTAGAGGGAAATGTAACGGCTTGGACTTGTTCGTTTGTCTGGACTCCCTCTGTGACGGGCCCCTGAGGTTTTCAGTTGGGCTTCTGGGCCTTAAAAAGAGAATGAATTGGGGAATCCTTGAATTGGGTTTGGATAAACCCCGCCCGACTATACAGTTGGTGCATGTTTGCTATGTCGTTCATTGCCAGGATATTGCGGAAGGTCGGAGTAGCATTAGAAATAAGTAACTTGACCTTCTCTTCCTCTGGAATATGGCCGGGCACTCGGGCGGCCATTTGCCTCCACCTATCAGCATAAGTAGCAAACTCCTCATCTAGTTTCATCTTTTCAACCACCAAATCCGTGAAAGAATATTTTGGGCTGACCATGTCTTGAAATTGCTGAATAAACTTATCTTTCACAATCTTGAAACTCTCGGCTTCTTCTAATGGCAGAGAAGAAAACCATTCCAGTGCAATCCCATCTAATGATCGGTGGAATAAATACGCCATGATGCGATCGTCATACTGAAATTGAGCCGATTCATATAAGAAGTCCCTCACATGGATGAAGGGATTGCTATTCCCATCATATTTTCGGTAATTGGGGAGCTCGGATTGCGGAGGGAACCAGATATTTTGAAAACTGGGGATTGGAACATCTGCCAAGGATTGTGGGCTAACCCATTTTTCGAGGAAGTCAAGTTGTTGCGACATGGCGGCCCATTTATCTAGCAATTCCTTCTCCCTGGATGGAGTAGGGATAGTGAAAGAAGGAGGTTGAATCTAGGGAGCTAAAGGATAGACTGATAGAGGAGTAGGAAGCCCATAAGAAGTGTATTGGGCCGGAGGATGACCCAAACTAGAATGGACTTGGGCTCCCCCTTGATGAGGGCCCATGAAATCAGCCGAGCCAAGGAGGACTTGTGGCCCAGATGGAATAGCCTGACAAGGGTCTACTTGCATAGAAGGAGGGAATATGGTCTTTACCTTATCAGAAGATGGGCGGGTCAATCCAGACGACTAGCCCGATTCCAGAGTAGAGAATTGAATGGTCCGAGGTCAGATAGGAGTGAGGTCAATTGGAATGGGCTGGATGGCGGGCCCATCAACCCTAGGCTAAATAATGGAAGCATTGGATAGGCCCTGCGTAATCGTGGGAGGTGGGGTATTGGACCTCTGCATGGCCTGGTAGACGGCCTAAAGTTGGGCCGGATCCAACTGAGCCATCATTTGAAGAATAGAATTGGCAGAAGGAGGAGGAAGGGATTGAGTGGACTGGGCGCCCTCCATAGAGATGGAGGACGGAGGAGGAGCGGACCCCTCTCCAGATGGGAACGAGATCACCCTAGAAGAATCCTCTAGAAGCCCTTGGGGAAAAGACTCCTCTTGGGAATGGGGGAGATTGAAAGAAGCCATGGTGGACTCGAAAAGAGGATTGGAGTAGAATGTGGAAAAGGAATTGCCCCTAGGAGATGACTTTACCGAATGAAAGCAACTCCACATGCAAATTCAACACCTTGACAAAATGCAAACAACACAACACAAACATACAATGAGCAACTTTGAGTCTCAACTAGATGATTTTAACTAAATGAAAGTGACAAGGAGATAAACCACCAAAATCAACCAAGTTATTTAGATGATGCTCAAAGTTTTTTGCTTGTTTCTCCCTTTAGAACCTTAGTGATTTGATTAAAATTGTGCTCTCAACAATAGGTTCCTAATAGGAAAAGGAGATACGGCTTGGTTGACTCTAAGGGTAATCACTCCTTCACTTATGCAATCCTAGACACGGTGTGGGAAGAGGTACAACCGGCCCGACATCTGTGTGGGAATCCACGGCTCGCGGGGACTTATAAAGGTCCATGATGTGATCTCCTAGTCAGCCCCAAGGAATATGGAGATGAGAGGTTGACACACCAAGGTAGGAAAATGTGATCTAAAATATGAATAACTGCATGAACCTATGTGCACCAGAGTGCATGAAAATTCTAGCCTAGAATCTAACAATCAAGCATGAACACAATGATATGAATATGTAAAGTAAGTAAGGAGGAGACCAAGTAGCACCCAAGCTTAAAAATCACAGCAGAAACTTAAATGTACTTCGGGTTGTGTACCTGTGCTGGAGTAACAGTCAAATATACCAACATCAGAAAACCTGACGGTCTAATAATAGGCCTCTATAATACTGTAACGTGTGAAGGTGTGACTGCCAGAAGACCCAGAAACCAGAAACAATAGGAAATAAATGGGAAATCCAAGGAAAACCAGCAGGGCAACTGGGGTAAAAGATGAACAGCATGTCACTTGCGAACCAGAGGTCACGGACCTCTCTTCCTCCAAGCGGAGGGAAAAACACCAGTGATAGACAATCACTGGCTACCAGAGACTCACGTCTCTCTTCTCCTGAAACCACAGGAGGAACACCGAAGAACACTAAAAGTAATGTGCCAAAACCAAAACAAAAAAGGGAAGAAAAAGGACCATAATAGATGTTGCTCCGTAGAGACAAAAAGGCTTGGATCTGATCCAGAGGCCGATACAACACTCAGATCTTTTGTTCTCTACTCAGATGAACTCTCCTTCTCTTTCTTTTCCTTTGTTGCTGCTCACTAGATTGCAATTTGCTCTATTCTGGTTTTTGCTCTCTTGAAATTCTGCTCGATTCCTCACGGCCGGAAGGAGTGAAGAAACCTTTTATATCCGCAGCATGACGGCGTGTGTCCTCCATGAATTTTTACCCTAGAGCGTCGACACGTGTCATGATCTTGGCAGGGCATCAGTTCTTGGAGCACGTGCCACCAGAAATTAACATCTGTTAATCACAGAGACAGATATTAGATTTCTCTAACGATAAAGCCCTATCATAGAATCTGCATGGACTTGTACTAATGAACACGGCTCAGTTGGACACAGAAAAATGTGCACGGGGTATGTTGAAACGTGCAAGAACATTATTTTAGTGAGAAACCTGCATGGGGTATGAAGTCCACAGACTTTATGTAAACGTGTAGAGGCTTGTTAAAGACAAGTGAAAAACTGCACGGGGTTTCGTTTGCACGGACTCTATGAAGGAATGAAAACAGTCCGTGTCAATGGAAAACTTGCACGGAGTATCATGTCCATGGAGTTTGTAAAACATGCAAGGACATTGAAACCTTGAAGAAATATGCACAGGGTTTATAAAGATGTACAGAGACTCGAAGAGTAGAAGAAATGTGCACAGGGTATCATGTGCGCGGACATGAAGTGGTAGAGGTTTAGTATGCACTGACTTGGTTGCTGAAAAACTACACGGGGTATGTTGAAAACATACACGGGCTTTGTTGAAAAACATGCATGGGCTTTGTCTGAAAAATATGCATGGGCTTTGTTTGAAAAACATGCACGGGCTTTATTTGAAAAACATGCACGGGCTTTGTTTGAAACATGCACGGGCTTTGTTTGAAAAACATGCACTGGCTTTGTTTAAAAAAAGCATGCACGGGCTTTGTTTAAAAAAGCATGCACGGGCTTTGTTTAAAACATGCACAGGCTTTGTTTGGAAGACATGCACGGACTTTGTAGACTTGAAATATGCATGGACTCTGATAAGGAAAATCTACACGGACTTCATTGCTTGGGTAAACATGCATGGACTTTGATGTGCCCGGACAATGCACGTACTTAACCATTTGAAAGACACCCCCGACTTATGCACGGACTTAAAAGAGAAAACGTGCACAGACTTTGAACTGCACGGACTAAGCATGAACATTGAAGTTCATGGACTTAAGTTTAGCACAAAATGCACGGCTTTAGAAATGTTCACGGACTTGTGAAGTGAAGTTAATACATGCACGGGGTTGACCCCAATGAAAAATGTGGACGAGATTAATGTATGCACGGACTATGATCAAGCCTGGAACCTGTATGGACTTATAGTGCATTGATGAAAAGATGCATGGACATAGATATGAATGGATGCAGAAGATTATGGAGTAAATAAATATATGAAAACTTATAGTGTAGGCCATCACCAAAACCATCGAGGATGTAACACGTTATATTGTCCATTTGTAGTGTTCGGTCTGGTTGGCATAACGCCCCTCCTATGGTGCGTTATGTGGGTATAGCACCCCTATGCTAGTGTGTTATAGTCATATCTGCTGTGTCGACCATTTGCTTGTTCTGTGTTGTGTGTCTGTCTATCTTAGGTCTTTGTTTAGGGTGGTGTCTGTCTATCGGCGGTTGTCTAGATTAGTCAGTTTAGATGACTGGCTGTGCTCTTTTCCTGGACTACGACAGTACCTTGATGACTCAATCTAGAAGCTACCATTGTCCATGTCTCTGGATGTGTAGCAGCTATCTCTTGACTGTTGGGTTGCCCCCTGGCAGTAGAATGACAAGTTGCTCTACCCATAGTGTTGTCATCTCTCGCCGCTCTTGTCCTTGTTGGTTCTGCTTGTTTGTGCTGCGGTGGCGGTGGATGTGTTAGTGTGTCGGTGTCGTGTCTGGATTCCGGTCAACCCGGGGCTACCAAGTGTGATGGGGACATCACATCCCTTGCCCACACTCATGGCTCGTCTCCTCACCTCAGACGCATCTAGCATGGTCTAGTTATCTATTTTGAGTCATATGATGTATTTTCTTATTTTATGAGAGTCATATCATTAGATATATTGGGGCCTGAGCCCGTTCAAAAACCTCTTTGCCTTCATCTTCTCGGTGCTAATTAAGTGCTTAGCATACCAAGACAATCTAGAGAACTGGACCTCGTATTCTACCACTGAAAGAGATCTTTGTTTGAGGGTGGCAAATTCTGAGGCCTTCTTCTCCTGAACTCTATCTGAAAAGTATTTATTGTTAAAGTGCTCGACAAACTCTTCCCACGTCACCTGCTCTTGATCTTGAGTGGCTTCCACAAACTCCCACCAGCAGCAGGCATCTCTTTCTAACTGGAAGGTAGCTAACAGGACCTTCTCCTGGTCCAAACATTGCATTACCCTGAATATCCTTTCTGTCTCCCAGAGCCAATGCTCAGCATCGTCCGGGTCTGTGGATCCCGTAAATTTAGGAGGGTTCATGCTCCTAAAACTTTGGTGTAGGTTTCCCACTACCCGTTGTGCACCTCCCTGTGCGACTTGCTGTAAGGCCCAGGTGAGACCCTAGACCATCCTTTGCATATCGCGCCATTGGGCACGTTCGGCGGCCATTATCCTACAATAATTAAATGGTCGTTAGATCGGGATTTATTTTCTAAGGACTTTATTAACTTAGCCCTCGGTTCTACCCAATTCTCACCGGGTAAAAGGTTAAACCTATCCTTGGACTTGGGTTTCCTAGGAATTAAATATCCTAGGCTCTGATACCACAAAAGACTGTCACGCCCCGAGCGCGGAAGGAACCCAGAGAGCGCGATGAGTTTATATCATTCATGTCAATCAGAGCGATAAGAATTTTGACAACAATAGAGTGCGCAATAAATAAAGACATCACTAACATTCAAACCGATACCATCAATACTAAATCACATAACCATGATGTTAACAACATCCTTAACTAATACCAGTATCCAATGATCAAACTTTACTAATAGCGGAAGACTTGAAGGAAAAATATCTTGAGGACATAAGCCTCTTACATCACGACTCCATTAAATGAAAAGATATCGTCTGACAAAGGCACCAAAGGGAAGACATGACGCGGTGGGACTTGGCATGATGCTTGAAGGTTCTACGCTCATCACTCTTGGTCATTCCCATCTGGTTGTGAGTCAAAGTCTGAGTTACCTGAAAAATATTGGAAAACACTTGATGAGCAAACGCTCAGTAAGAATTATATCTCTAGACCCAGACTAACTTTAAGTGATTAATACATTATGCAATATGGCATGTTCGTGCATGAGATAAATGCAAGTAATATGATGAGAGTGGAATTGTGATGAATATCATGAATGAGCTAGCATGATATCGTGTATATCAAGTAAAATTAACAAGGGGACCACGCAAGTAGTATCAAGTCATATCACGAGATAGTGGCTACTTATTTATTCAAGTACTTGCCCATTCCGGGCCACACAAGTCAAGCAAGTCAAGCCAATCATGAGAGAGAGAGATTGTGGAAAGTCATAATCAAGAAAGTCATGCACTCTGGTGCAATGTCACACCATAATCATTCATCTCCTTTGGGCACAAGTACTTTCGGGTGCTCCTCCCAAGACCAGATTGGGCCCTATATGTACAGGCATTAGTTGTGTGATTTGACATCCACTGTAGTTTTAGTAGCCAATAGAATTCCAAGGAAAGTAGATCATTGTAACATAATAAGTTAGATTCACGGAATTAGGAATTCAAGGCCGATATCACGTGTAAAGATGACTTAGCTAAAAATCTAAGACATTTCAAAACTGGGTAAATGGCATCCATTAAGATAGCTGCAAATTAGAATTGGCGTCCATAGTAATGGGTGCTCTTTCTGGAAAGATAATAAGGCACGACTAAATAGCATCCACTAAAAGGGGCGCTATTAACAAATGGCATTCACTATACTAGATGTAATTTCCAGAAAGTGACAAATTTTTCAAAAATGTCAGAACAGCATCATTTGAGGGCTAGGTAATCATGTTTTCTTCAGAGGGACATGACTATGACACGGTGTAATAGATTTTTACGGTACAACCTGCTCGGCTGCCTTGAGGAAATCCAAGACTAGCGGAGACTAACGGAGGTCTCTAAGATGAAATCGCCAGTCCGAAGGAACGGAATGTCTAACGGAGGGCTCAATCACCTCGGAGAGTTGAGGGTAATTAGTCAAATCAAAACAGGGGCCTCATCCACGAAATGGGATGAGAGTGCCAAGCGGTGCCCCACGATGGGGTTGAAAACTCAGGAAAACAACAGAGCAGAGTAAATAGCGTCTTGCCTGACAGGCACTATATCAAATAGTGTCTGTTAGGACAGGTGCACATTTGTTTGTATAATTTCATTTTTAACATAATCAGCATCCTTCCAAGAAGGTGTTGAATACCTGTGGCATCGGATGTGGGCGCGATCATTGGCTTTCACGTTTGCTTTCTCCACGCCATTCCTTCTCCATTCATTTGTTGACCTGTCATGAACAAAACATCATGTATGTCAGTCTTATGAGAGTGAAAAAATAACAATGACTTATAGTGTTAGCTATTATCAAAACCACGAGATACATATGACTAATGACCACAGGGGCACAACATACCTCAGTGGACATCCCTAAGCCAACGATCTAGTAGAGAACGCTAATAGGACTCTCCTTCATGACATCAAGATCTACTTGCAGCAAGTTGATGAGTCATGGGTGGACACCATTTCAAGCATCCTGTGGGCACACTCCACTACTACCCGAGCAGCCACAAGAGAGACTCCATTCCATCTGGTGTACGGAGCTGAGGTAGTCATACCGGTCGAGATATCCAATCCAACTCTCAGAGTCAGCTAGTTTGACGAAACGCGCAACAACTAGGCACTACGAGAAAACCTGGATTTGTTGACAGAAGATAGGGATTGCGCCCAGACCCAATTGGCCACCTACCAGTAACGACTAGCCCAGTACTACAACACTCAGGTCAAAGAGTGCATCTTCTTCCCTGGGGATCTCGTGCTACATCGCGCCAGCGTTGCTGACCTGCGAGCAGCTACAAGAAAATTGGCTCCAAATTGGGAGGGCCCATACCGAGTTATAGAAGTGCTTGGAAAGGGAGTATACAAGCTATCATCCCTTGAGGGGCACGAGATTCCCTGCATTTGGAACTTTGTAAATCTCATACCTTTTTTCCAATAAAAGAGTTGATTGGATTACAGACCTTCTTCGTTTTGTCCCATCTCCAGTACTCACAAGGACACTGGTGGCTTTTTAGCTTCTAAAAGGTGAACAATGCTACTCTCCATTTTAGGAGAAAGACACACATTCCCCTAAAAAATACTATGGGTTGCTTTCTACCTTCCAAGAGGCAAACAATGCTCCACTCCATTTTAGGAGAAAGATGCACATTTTCTCGAAAATACTAAGGGTGGCTTTTTAACTTCCAAGAGGCGAGCAGTGCCCCTCTCCACTTTAGGAGAAAGATGTGTATTTCCATCGAAAATATTAAGGGTGACTTTTTAGCTTCTAAGAGGTGAGACGTCTCCTCCTCTTAAGGAGAGACCAACTCTCTTTGAAAAGGAGCTGGTCATTGCATGCTCCCACTTATCATGAGTACGATAGTGGACCACTAACTACTCCATAGGTGTACCCTTCTTGGTACTTCCTAGAGGATGACACGCAAGCATTCCTCCTCTTTAGGAGAGAGTTGAATACACCCCTCAGAAACTGGGGATGGTCAGTTCATGACCCACTTTACTCTTCCTTAGAGGAATCATAGGGAACAACTGACCACCCCACTGGTGTACCCTAGAAGGTATTTCCTAGAAGACGACATGCGAGCATTCCTCCTCTTCAGGAGAGATTCGAATACGCCCCTCAAAAACTGGGGACAGTCATTTCATGGCCCACTTTATTCTTCCTTAGAGGAATTGTGACGAACCACCGACCACCCCACAGGTGTATCCTAGTAGGTACTTCCTAGAGGGTGACAAATGAGCATTCTTCCTTTTTCATGAGAGAGCTGAACATGTCCCTCAGAAACAAGAGCCGGTTGTTTCATAGTTTGCCCTACTCCATTTTCTATTCAAAAAGGCCATGGTGGACCACTGACTACTCCCCCATCAATCAGTCTAGGCTTAGCCCCATTGTGGGCTAATCCTAGCAACTAAGGCCGTGATTGCCATGCGAACACTCAGAAACGAGAACAAGAACAAGCATACACAAAAAAAGAAGTAAGGGAAGAAGTCTTATTATTTGCAAGCAAGGAGGGTACAAGGGATGTTAGTCATCATCCCCAAGACGGTACAAGTCTGGAGTGAGGCTCAGAACCCCCTTGATGGCATAGAAGTGATGGACCTTCACCAGCACATCCTGCCAGCCTTGAAGGTAATCCCTTTTGTAGTCCTCCAAGGCCTCGACCTTCCTCCTGCCCTCCGCTGGGGGTTTGATCATCTTTGGTAAGGCCTCCTTGTGAAAGTAGAGACGCTTGGGGAACTTTCCCTCTGAAGAGGCACCAGAACCCTACTGAGACATTGCTTTAGGAAGGCGAGTTTGAAGGCATGAAGGAAGGCAGTGCATACTCAAGAATCCCCCTGTCACGCCCCGATGCGGAATCTCGGGACGTACGGTTAGGGGCACGCGAGCAAGAATTTTAATAATATTCCGAACCATTGCAAAACATTGCACAAAAGGTTGGAAAAGATAAATATCAGAGTTTTATTGATAATAAAATGGAGTACAACTTGGGTAGAACGACTACACCTTTTGAATCATTATTTTTGGGTCCCAGACCTGCTTTCTTGGATTATCCAACTCTGTTGTGCCCGTAATTACGTTTTGGACATCTTTCGTGTTCGGATCGGCACGATCTGGAGTTGTGTCGGAGGCCCAGAGGCGTTCAGCGGCTTTTCCCGTGCATTTTTCTAATTTTCGACCCGATTTTCGACAAATCCTTCGGCACGCCGTTGCGGGCGAACGTGGTCGTTCACTCGGGCGTGAGTGGTACCGTTGCGATCAGTGCGTTAAGAGGATCGCGGAAATGTGATTTTCTATTTTTTGATATTTTTTTTTCAAATTTTTAGATTTTTTATAAATATCCCATTTCTTTTCTTTTTCTTTCTTCTTCTTCCTTCTTCTTCTTCTTCCTCCTGTGAGCGCCATCCCCCCCTCTCCCTCTCGTTCGATCACGCGGCGCATCCCCTCCGGCTGCAGACGGCGCTGGGCGACGGTGTGGCGACGACGGCGACGGCAAGGCGATCGTAGCGGCATGGAACTCGTGGGATTTCATTGAGGAACAAGACTTTCTAAAAGAGTTCTTCATGATTTCGGCATCGATTCGACGGAGCATTCGCTCCATTGAGGTAGGGTGATGTTCCCTAGCTCCCCGCGTTTCATTTCTGTGGTTTCTAGCCCGTCGTGAGGCCGAGAGGGGCGTTTTTGAGTGAGTTAGGGTAAAATCATGATTTGGGGAGTGATCGCCCGATCTAGCGATTCACTGCGTTTTTGGCCGATCCGAGGTCGTAGAATCATGCGTAGGGCTATTGTGGAGCTTCCCCCTTGATTTCCCCCTCTCCCGTGGAGGTATGGGGGCGTGGCCAGCATTTTTAGGGCTAATTTGTCGTTTCGCCGCCGGGACGACATAGCGGTCGTCCCAGTGACCGTTATGTGCATAACGCGCCTAGGGAGGGGCGTTATGCTCCGTGCGTTTTGAGTCTGGTCTTCGTGGGTTTAACGGTCCCACGACTGACCGTTATGTTCCACATAACGCCCCTGCGTTGGTGCGTTATGGTTTCCGACCGTTAGTTTTTGACCGTTGGGAGTCCTGGTCACATAACGCGCCTAGGGAGGTCCGTTATGGCCCATGGCGCCCCAGGGAAGGTGCGTTATGCTCAACGCCCTTGCCTTCCACTTAACGCACCAGAGATGGTCCGTTAAGGTCTATAACGCCCCTAGAGGAGTGCGTTATAGTCTGTTTTCACTCCGTGACATAACGCACCATGGTTGGTCCGTTATGTACATAACGCCCCTAGAGGTGTGCGTTATGTTCCCTTTTGTCGTGTCTTCTAACGCACCAGTCCTGGTCCGTTGGAGGCTGTGACGCGCCAGGGTGGGTGCGCCACAGCCAGGGTTACCCTTTCGTCTAACGCTCCTGAGTTGGACTGTTAGGAGGCCGTAGCGGCCTAGCTTTGGACCGTTACAGGTTGTGACGGCCCAAAGATAGACCGCCAGGCGCCGTTTTGCACCAAAGTGGGTCTTCGTGCTTGTCACGTTCGTTTCATGTTGTATGAATCCTTGGTCGACCCTGTCGTGACCCAGTGGTCGACTAGCGGTCTCATGAATGCCCCAGACACCTCGAGGATTTCGTGCTCGTGTTTTGAGGGTGTTGGGAGGACCGTGCTACCTCGGTTAACGTGCTCGTGAGTCCTAGGGTCTGAGTGACCCCGTGCGTGTTCCGAGTTTCGAGGGAGGAGCCGTGTGTATGGCCTCGGGCTGCGAGCCCAATTGACCAGCATGGGGCTGGGGATTTTTCGGGTGTCACCGTGGTTTTGGACCTAGGGATTAGGCCAGATTGACGGCTCAGTACTGTCACGTGCAACAGTCTTGACCCTGAGTTTCGTGACTCAAGGACCGTTGAGTTTAGTAGGTCTAGTGGATTGTCCAGAGTCAGGTGGCCTCGAGTCACCTGTTACTTCGTGTTACTCGCGATGCGTGCGTGCGTGATTTTCTAAGTCCACGTTCCGTGACCCATCCACTAGTCGTAGCTTCCACGGCATGCGTGTGTCGGCCCACCGAGAGCAATGGTGTGGCATACCCGAGAGAGACGGTGAGTAAGCTGGTTACCGTAGGGCCCCCGCGTACCGCTGGGTTCGAGCTTGTTGGGGGAATTACCAGCTAGAGGACAGACCTAGGACGTATGGTCTGAGTGTGCACATGAGGCTGAGGACTCGGAATCGCGCTGACGAACGCGACCTCAGCTAGTCCTTGTTTTGTGGTACTTCTGGTTACTTGGTGTGTCTTAGTCTTGCGCCCGGGGCATTGTAGCTAGACACTTGTGACGCGGTGTAAGACGTCAGGGGACGCATCCGGTCGTTCTTCTAGTGGGCGGTGCTCCCGCCCCCAGCAGTCGCTGACGACCCATAGGGGTGCTACCCGAGCCTCTAAGGTAGTTTCTCATGGCCTGCTCGATCCCCTCCCACTTCTGGTCGGGGAGAGTGGCCAATGGTTGTGTGTCGGTGGCGACAGTAGGATAGGTGTAAGTTGTGAACGCCGGGCGGTCAGCATGGTGACGACACCTGCGATGTTGGCGACAGGCATTTTTGGGCAGCCCTGGCATAGCAGTTGCCAGTTGGTAGGTCGTGGCCATCACCATGACCCTTTCATCTCTTCGCCCCTTTTTGTGGCGGGCGTAGCTGGGCCCCGCCTGGGCAAGTGCCATGAGTTGGGCTTCCTTGGGAACCCAAACTTGCTTCAGCTTTGTCGATTTGTGAGCCAGTGTGTCTTTCGGCGCTGCGGCCGGAACGACGGGTGCCATCCTTTCTTTCTTCTTCTCCAATCCTTGGAAGGAGTTGCGGACTGGAATGGTCGGCATGATACGGTCTAGGATTACTTCGGACCTCTGTCCATTCAGATGGACTTGGATGGTTCCGACAGTCATGGACTTGCAGGAGCTAGAGATTCGACGTCCCGTGGCAGCGCCAGCATAGTTCCTTCGGAGCCTCCTCTGATGGGATGCCGACCCCTGGTGCGATGCTTTAGCAGTCTGGTGCACATGGTGCACGTTGCAGCCCAACATCCTTGGTGAGACGATGTTGTTGTTCTTGGCCACAACTCGGTCAGTGACAGCTTCAGTGACTCCCTGGGTGGGAGTGTTGGGCTCAGGCTCGTCGGACGCCTCCATGTCCAGGATGTTAACGAAGGCTACCCCTAGGAAGTTGGGGAAGCCCACGACCAGAGGGAAGCTCCCGAAGCAAAGTGGGACGACGAGATAGCCTTCCCGGATGTGGCTCTCCGTGACTTGCGAGCCAAAGGAGACCTGATGTGACACCACTCCTTGGACATAAATTGTAAGCAAACAACTGAGTTGGCGGACCCACTCTAGCGGACTCACTCGCGTAGCGCACACCCGGGTCCGTAGGTGGACCAGCGATGGGGATGAGGGTCCGAAGTGGGACCTCGCTGTTCTGGGGTTTGGCTTAGCTAGAGATTGAACCCCTAAGGGTCTGAGATGCCCCAACCAATGGGCGGCCAGCACGCCGAGGGCGTGGGTTGTAGGGTTGCTCTCTCAACTCTCCCCGCGGTGGTCGCACAATTTGATAGAATTTTAGACCGGGCACTCTCTTACCGCTGACGGCACTAAGATGCAATACTAATTAAGCAAAGGAAACCAGCAAAGATAAGTGTTACGAAACTCACCTAGTCAGTGTGAAGATGCTGATCCCGGCCAGAGATGAAGGCGAGCGGGGAGGCGTGGGTACGGACCCGTACGTCGCGTTTATGGAGCTTCGGATGGCAACCTGCTAGTACACTCACTACACCTCATGCAGGAGGGGGATCTCGGGGTGGGGATTAACTTAAATTATAATCAAAACTACCTTCTCATAGGGAGGGGCACTAAGCCGGCCAGGCGGGGTAGGGGAGAGCTTAAAAGAAACCAAACCGGTGAGTGATGTCGGTTCTGTCCACCTTCAGGAATGGGGGATAGGCAGTAGGGTTTGTTGCTGCTGCAGCCACTCACAATTTTTTCCACGGACGAACTAGTGGGAGGGTCTTCGTAACTGGATCAAGATAGCGCCTGATTTTTTCAGAATTCTTTAGTCACTAGGTCCAGACGGGGGCTGGCTGCAAGCAGGGCCCTAGGTTTCTGGTTCCGTTAGCAGAGGTACCTCAGCAGCAGGATGAAGAGGCCGCCACGAGTGTTTCTAGACTTGGATTTGAGCGAGGCCAGGGTCGTTGGTGCCGTCATCGAGTCCTCTTCGAAATGGCACTGGTGGGAATGCCGGCGGTGATCAGAAATGACCGGAGCAGCCAGAAAGGTGGACAGGTGTCGGTTCAGTCTAGGAGTGGACAGGACTGAGCACCCGGGGGAGAAAATTAAGAAAATTCTCTTCCAGATGCCGAATGGGACGCCACTTTTTGCTGATGGACGCCAACTGGTTGTAGGAGTCGTCGGACAAGTGGCACCCTCATAAGTTGTAGGATGCGATCGTGGGAGCTCTAGGAAGTCATCTCAGGTTGCCAGCTAGTCCTGATTTATGCAGTCGGGGGAGATCGAGCCTCCCGGAGAGCAGGGAGGTCGGATGCTGGCAAGACCACCACAGAAACGAAGCTATCTTGATGAGCTTTCCGTCGATATATGGCGCACCTCCGATTGATGCCGAATGACTCCGGGACAGCTTCTGCAAGTTGAGCTCCCACTGCTGCCTGCGAACTGAATAGGGTCTGCAACTTGTTGATGAGAAATGGAGAGTGATCAACCTTAAATTTCATTTGATGTCCCTTGTCGCACAGCTGACTGATGCTTAATAGATTGTGCTTTAGCCCTTCTACATATAGTACTTTCTCTATGCATTGGAAAGATTTAAGTCCTATTGTTCCTATTCCTTTGATCTATCCCTTTCCATTATCTCCATAGATCATTGTTCCTTCATTTTTGCTTCTGATTGTTGTAAATAATGACCTATCCCCTGTCATATGCCTTAAACAGTCACTGTCGAGATAACATTTGGTGCTACTATTTTCAAGGCACTCCTGATCTGAGTCAGATTCATGGTTAGCCATTAAGGCCAAATTTGCTTCATCCTCTGAGCTTGAGGTAGAGTTGCTAAAAGCTACATCTTCATCTTCCCAAGCTACTGTCATGGCCATCTTGCCAAGATGTTTTTTATACTTCTTTAAATTTACTCGTTTCCTTGCCTTGTCTTCTGCCTTCTTGAGCTTTGGACATCTTGTTCTTAAATGCCCCTGTTTGTTGCATTCATAATAGATGATTTCCTCTTTTTTGTTTGCTTCATTTCAGAACTGCGTTCTTTTCTTCTAAAGCTTTAGAGGTTGGCTAAATTTCTGTACTTTCTTTCTCCACACGATCCTTTGTAGTCTTCTAGATAGCATAGCTACTTCATTTTATGAATCTACGAATGTTTCTTCTATATTAGATTTTTTCTGCCTTGAGAGCATTGGTCTTTCTACTTGTGGAGGTCTCACCCAATCTTTGCATGTTGATCTCATGCGCCATGAGAGATCCAACTAATTTTTCTAGTGACATTTGATAGATCGTTGGCTTCTTCAATAGCTGTTATCTTGGGAGTTCAATTGCACAGCAGAGATATGATAATGTTCCTTACCATATCTCTAGATGAATATTCTTTACCAAGTGCTACTATCTGTTTGTGATGTCAGTCAATCGGCAATACATCTGAGAAATGGTTTCTGTAGGTATCATCTTGAATTGCTCATATTGAGATACGAGAATATCTATTCTCATCTCCTTCACTTTATCAGTTCCTTCGTAGGTAACCTTTAGTTTTTCCCAAATTTGTTGAGTCATTTTGCAAGCTGATACTCTATTGAATTCTGTTCTTGATAGTCCACAGCACAGATGATATTTCACTCTGACATTCAAAGAAGTATTACTTTTATTAGTAATAGTCCACTCTTCTCTGGGTTTAGTGATGAAAAGATCACCCTCCTCAACTATCATCCATAGGTCGTAGTTCTTGCTTTTTAGGAAAAACTATATCCAAGTTCTCCAGTAAGCATAATCTAAACCATCGAACAATGGAGGATGGTTGACGGATTGACCTTCACCCATCTCAACTGTAGAGAACTTTTACTCTAAGATTATGGGATCTATACAATATGAGAGCCTAGGATCTGATAACACTTGTTGCCCAAATATGACTGTAATCCCAAAGGGGAGTGAATGGCTTTCAAAATAAATCACAACAAGATAGGCTTAAAACTTTAGCTATAACAATAGATTAAGCAGATTAATGAATATTAGTAGAGATTATGTGTATTGTAAATGCTAGTAATATAGAAAATAAAATTCAAGAGCAATCACACAATGGGATGCAAAGATTTTACACTAGTTCAACACTAATCTCTTATCAGCCCTACGTCCAGTACCCAGCAATAGTTGGGATTTTCACTAACTCCCCTAACCGAGATTTAATACAACTACTATTTTGCTCAGGTGTTCAGGTCACCACGGATATCCCTTCACTAGGATCCCAACTAAATTCTGAGTTTAGCCAAACTCAACCAATTTCCAAGCTTGCCAAACCTACAAGATATCAACCTCCTATAGGTACTCTTGCTCTCAAGTAAGGACTTCTCCCCACAAGGAGAAGAATACCTCTTAAAATGAGGTTACACAGATAAAGCCTTTATAATAGGTAGTGTATACCATTAAACACAGAGTATTCAAGATGAAGAAAATAAAGAGTGACAATATAACAATCTTGAATGAAAACACTGAAAGCCTAAAAGGAAGATCAGAGTGTTGCAAAGGCTTTCGAGGTTACAGCAGAATGATTACGTAGGGCTTTCTATTCTTGAGCTCTTTCTTGTAGAGGATTTGGTTGAGGAAGATTGCATCTCTAGAAACTCTCAATGCTTTATAATGGAAGCTTATTTGCTGGTAGTACAAAACCTCACAAGAATGCTCGATTTGTATTTTGCTCTCTGCTTATCTGCTTCCTATATGTCTTGTAAATTTATAGCTTTTTTCATACTTTGGTTCCATTAGATATAAAGCAATGCACATTAAAACTAAATAATCGTCAGTCACAATATGCTATTCGTTAGACTTGAAAAATAAGCCTTAACACATGCTTGCTTGACTAAATCCCTTGGTATATTAAATGGCATTGCATTGAAGGCCGGGTTATTCCCGACTAAAAGCTTTCACTGTGTATGATGGTGGTCTCCAGGCCTAAGTTCTCCGCCTTATACCGAGGTTCATATGTAATGAATTATCCTTGCCCTGCATGAATAAGTTGATAAGTAAACCCCTCACATAGTTTCGTTAATTTCACTTAGTTTCTATTCCCGTTCGTATTCATGCAGCCCCGGTGGCATCCTATCTTGGCAATTAATCAAGAGTTTTCCTCCCTCTCAGAGGATGTAATTAACGCCATGACCTTCATGGTATGGCGGACTTCCGGTCCTGACCCGAACTTCACAATCGATTGACCAAGTCAGATCGAGCGCACAATAAATTTGTCACATATGTAACTGGCATGTCTTTTTTTAAATAAAGAAAATAATCATTCCCACAAGCTGGAACGCCCGGTTGGATCAAGTCTCCCTTCTTCTTGCCAAGATAAGGCACCTTCCGGGGCTCTCCCAAAGAATACTAATCATTTGCCTATTTGCTTGATTGTAGGAAGGAAAATGATAATGACAACCGGACTTGCTGCGCTGACTTTTGATCTAGCGATCGTCACCGATCATGCTACACACGTGTACCTGGCAGTGTCCACAGTATTCTGATCCTTCCCTCCGGTGGTCGGCTTCCCCAACTTTTTGGGGCTCGCCTTCACCAACTTACTCCAAGTTGAGTCTCTGGAGCTGACAGGGACAAAGATCGACAAGGAAGTCAGGGTTACTGAGACCCTATGTTGTACGGGCCCGCTGAAAGGTCCAACTCAACCTATTAGTTGCATGGTGCACCATGTCACTCACGGGGCCCACCCTATCCACAATAGGAAGCCCGACAGCCGACAGCAAAAGAGCTTCCGAAGAAAGGTAGCCACCACTGTTACCAGGCGTCTCTCGACGTCCGAGAAATCTATGCTTATTGGAGGTGTTCGTATATTCCTGGATGGCCGTGACGCCCAAGTTATTCCAGATAGGGTGGTCCCTACCATCCCCACACACAACTCCTTCCAGGCCTTGTCTGGGGAGGGGTAGTTGAGAGAGATGAGGAAGGCCACCGAGGCTGGAAAGAACTGGCCCCCCGGCCTAAAAGGTTCAAACAGGTGTGGGTCCCAAAGCAGGTCCAACCCGCTTATGAAGAAGCACCCATTCGCCACTACAATCCTAAGCCAGAGGGGGTCAGGAGGAGAAGTAAGAGGGGCATGGGCTTGGAAGAAGAACAAAGGATCGTAGAGACTCCACGCCATGAGACTTTCAACGCTGATGCCAAGCCGGCCAATGTTCCGACCACCAGAAGAAGATTCCACCAGCCGACGGAGATAGCCCGGCTGGCCTACATGCCTCCAGTGCAAGGCCAACAATCATTTCTTGTCCTCTGCCAAGGACGCAACCAAGAGGAAATGACCGACATGGTCAGATGCTACTTCAGGGGCCTCGGGAACCCCTCGTTAGGCCAGCAGTGTCTATTATGGGCGGCTGCAGTCGAAGAAGAAGAATGCTCATTGATGGAGATCGAGGAGAAAGAAAGAGAACTGGCATTATTCATGGATGATAACAGACGTGAAGATGAGCCAGAGTACGAGGCTAAAGACACCCCTCACCAGTAGGAGGAAAAGAGAAGAAGAATTTCAACTTTTGAAAGACTGACCTTCCCAGGTCGAATGAAAAGAAATGTCTCCAAGCAGAAGAGAACTTTGAAGATTGTTGCATGCAATATGGCCGGTGTGGTGGAAGATACGGGAGCCTGCCAGAAGAAACCCAAGAGTTGGCCTGATTGGCCGCAAGGGTAGGGCCGAACACTAGAATGAATACAGCTGCCAGGGAGAGGCTGCAAATAGTTGAAGGAAAATGGGCGATGCCAGAAGAAGTCACTGCGATGGCTGTCAATGTGGTGACGACAGAAGAAGGAGAGGAGGTTCTACTGACCACATCGCCCGAGGGTGCTTCCGGGGAGGCAGTTGAGGGCACTTCCAATACGACGACCTTAGATCCGTCCGTGCTAATGCTACTACAAAAGTACCAACAAGAGATAGAACTCCTAAAAAAGTAGTTGCAGGATAAGAATGAGCAAGCATCAATATCCAAGCAGCCAGAGAGGTCAGGTGAATCTTCATGGGGAGGAGCCCATTCGTGCGACTTTCCGCCATTATACACTTTACCTCAGCCAGCTGAACACAGTCAAGTTGCCCCTCCACAATGGGCACCCCAGCCATTGTTGCCGCCTGTGCTACCCCAGTTGCATCAAGCAACTCTACTGCACCCGTCGCCGCAGGTAACTAACCCATATCTGCAGCCGGCTCATTTCTACCCCGAGCTGGTTGACCCCGCCACAATGAATTGGCTCATGGTCGAGAAAATGATAGAAATGAAGCTGGCAGAGTGAAGAGAAGGAGAATATGTGGGTTTTGATGCCTACTAGGTCCCCTACCCACTTCACCATGCTGCTAAGTGGCTCCCTCCTGGGATCTCTAAGCTACCAAAATTTGACAAGTTCAACGGGCAAGGATCCCCAAAAGAACATATAGCTTATTACATGACCGTCATAGGCGATTTGGCTTCAGACGAGTGGTACTTTTTGAAATTCTTTGGGTCCTCTCTGACGGGACTCGCATTCGAATGGTACTGTAGCCTGCCAACAGGGTCGATCAACGACCGGGTAGACATACAGAAGAAATTCAGAGAATAATTCCATGTAACCGAAAGAGATGTCACTATGGTTGAACTATATGCAACCAGGCAGCGGCCAGATGAAGAGGCGTAATCTTGTGTTGAAGCCCGAGCCATCCGATCTAGTGTGGATGCTTGATGATAGCCACGCTAGTGCAAAGTCCTGCAAGGTAGGAAACAGATTAGGGGTACCTAGGGTGATGGCCTTGGGGAAAACCCTCTGATGCTTAAGTCAATAGGCAGTAGAGCTTGCTGCAGAGGAAAAGAAGAAGGGGATGGGCACGAGATTGCTCTCCACCAATGAGGGTGGCAAAGAGTGCCCAGGATTGCTCATCTTTTTGGAGGGTTCCCATGGTTTATATAGTGACTTGTGGCCATTCAGGAGTAGGGGGAGAGATAGCGATCGAGGGACGTTATCCCCTTTAATGTGGGTTTTCTCCCTTTTTAGGGCGCTTGCCCTTCTTAACTTATGTCCCCCAAGCTTCCCTTGGTCGATTATACTCGGCTATCGATTGGGCTCTCCCGAGTGACCGTTACTCGGCCGTTCCCAGGCACAGAGGCCGCTTAGGGTGTGATGGTCCAAGCGATTTAGGCTTCATGGAGAGTGGGCCAAGTAGTGGGGCTATCACTCACAGAGTGAGCTTGGTTGGGTCTGGTTGAGCCTAGTTGGGCCTGGTTGGGCCATATGTATTTTGGGCCGCTGATTTGCCCCTCTCTAAAATAAACAAACAAAAATAAATGAAGAGATAATTTTCAATGCGTCCACAATGGGTAAGTGGTTATTTAATTAGGCCATTGTGAATGCGTGGAGAACCACTCACTGTTCCATCTCTTACCTGGCCGTGATTTCTTGGTGTTCTATCTAAGCACCGACTGCAGATTTACAAGAATTTTTGCAAGAGTTGATCATGCCTTGATCAACAACTCATTTTCTTGATCGTCTTAGTGTTGTTAAACATGTTGTCCTAAATCATCTTTGAACTTCTCCTACAACTATTTGTGATTCTTGTACTACTCATTCCTTGAATGATAAAATTTTCTAGATCTGTACTTTATTCATGAGCTTACCTTGAAATTATTTGGCCATACATACTATGTGGATGTCTAAATAAATACTTAGGATCGATGATCCATAACTACACTGCCTGACATTAATGGACCCGATCTAGTCCTGGGGGGAGCATCTGAAAGTACTTTTACCTATGAGAGCTATTATTGACCTGGTGTGGGATTGCACTGAGTACTTACGTGCTAGATTCATTTACGGCATTCTACTTATTTGTGAAATACTTGACTTGTTTGAATTACTTGAACGTACTTGAATTACGTGAAATGCTTTACTTGTACATGCTTGCGTGAAATTACCAATTCTATGATAATTCTTACTACATGATCGTTCTCTACTTGAAATCTTACTCTTGATATCGTGTCTACTTGTGATTCTATATACTCGCATTCCCTTTACTCTCTCACGCTCATGTTCCATGTTTTAGTTACGTTTCTCGTCATAGCATATTTACTTTATCATGAATGATAATTACTTAAAGATGCCTGATATAGAGATATAAATCTTACTAAATTTTTTGCTCACCCTGCATTTTTGGTTAATCTTTCAGGTAGTTCCGTTGAGGAACCCCAAACAAACGGAGAGGGGCAAGAGTGAAAGAGGGATCCAGCTTATCTTAGATACCTTAGGTTTAATTTGTTGCTCTTGTTAGAATTAAGTGTATTTGGATGTTGTAATTATGTCTCTTGAGGCTTAGTGTTATTGTAAAACTTTATTTTGACGAAATAATAGTATCCTATTTTTGTTATCTCCCATTGTGGTTGGACCCCTTACATGCATGCTCTGATCGACACGAGTGACTGTGACTCGTCGCGCCTTGATATTCCACAGCGGGGTGTGACACAACCCCTATAAATGGACCTTCATCAGCGAACAAGGGGACACGAAAAAATGAACCTACATATACGGCGAGAGATACTCCGACCCACGAAGCCTTGAGTGTAGATTCCACGAAGTAGAGCTTCGGTCATCTTCTGAGCATCCTTACCGCTCAATGAGCACTCCCCTAGCGCTCACTAGATACGGCGAGCACTCATGCGGAAGTTCGACCACCCCTCTAGGCTTGCTCAATCAACTTTCGTCTCCCTCTCTCTCCCCTCTGTTCCTCTTTAATCTCCATCCTCCAAGATCCTGACTTAAGCATCGGAGGGTTGTCCCCTGGCGTAACGTCTAGGACTCCTTTTGATATCATTTCTCTGGTGTTTACATGCTTCCATAGGTGGTTGGATGATCTTCGCCCAACAAGCAAGTCTTAAAAGTGTTGTACGAGGACTAGGAGCTATTTTTCTACCTCTACACTTTTGTTATAAGAATTTAATAAAATATTTTTTAATTTTACACTTGCGAAGGGGAACAATGACTATTTTCTCAAGGATTTCAAGGGTATTACTGTAAATACTATAAAGATAGAGACATAGTGGTAATTTTGAATAATTTCAGGGGTATAGGGATAATTTACCCTTTTATGACTTTCAACCAAAACGTGCTTAATTCACATATGCATCACGTTCTGTTCAGAGAACAGATATTCATTAATATAACAGGTAACCCTCCAACAACAATACTAAAAAGATTCATGGTAATACCTCCGCACTTCCACTTTCAAGGAAGACCCCTTTTAATCTGCTATCTGTAGCAAGGAAATAACGTACATGAGACTATTTTAAAGAACATGATGTATGATAAGAAAAGAGAGCCTTCTGCAAGAAGGCTATTGAGAAGCTTCTGAAAGATGTTTTACCAGAATCAAGCCAGAATGCAGCCATCTTCGGATCAAAGTTTCCTATTTCGACTGTATCACCGACTGCCAAAAATATGAAAGAACGGTTGAAATTTGTAGAAAGTGGACGGATGCCAGCTAGATCACAATCACATTATCAGTGAATGAAGTTAATGTGTGGAGCATACTAACCATTGTCACCATAAAATTGCCACCAGACTTTTCTTGAACTTCCTTCATACTCAAAAACCCTAGAGTAGAAAAAGGGAAGGTAATCATACCTGGACAGCAAGAGTGCCATTAGTATAGAAAAACAAGCCAAAATTGGGGAGCATAAACCACACTTACGTAATGATGGATGCAACTTACGGGTGACTTTGGGCACTTAGGAGTGCCGTAACACAATGATTTGCTGATTTGCGAGCATGATCAACATGTTCTACCCGTGCCATTCTGTCATATATCTATAAAACTAAGGCTGCATCATCATTATGTCATATATAAGAGTAGAAAAAAGATAAGTATGCCATGTGCAAGTGAAGTTGTTTAAGCATAGACTTTGGAACTTACCCTTAATGGAAATGCTGCCACATCTCCTATAGCGAAAATGCCAGGCACACTTGTCCGAAACTGACCATCAACCTAGCAAAAAATGGGTTCAGAACATGTTTGGACACTGGCTGGTTTTGGGAATATATTTTAACTGCCTTGAAGAACATCATTTTGCATTAAACTAGCTAATGGAATAATTTCCAATTTACACACTCAATCACGTTAAGTTGCACTACAAGTAAATAGGGACTCCCAGATGCTAAATTCGACCTTTCCATGAGTCCTAAGATACAATCCATTCCTACAAGTATGAAACACAATAAGTGACTAATTAACCAATCCTAGATAAATAAGAAAATGATTTAACATTGGGCCTGCCACCAACCTGTATTCCTCCAACAGAGTCACTCAAACCCACTGCCTCAAAAGGACTGACAACTGGCTTTGCACCAATTCCAACAATCACCTATAGGTAGATAAGCAAATCATCTCAAGTAATTTGGCATGGTCTTCCGACTTGATATATTAAAGAAAAATGGCAAAGCTATGAACAAGATATTCAACCAAATGCATGTGAATAGAAAATAAGTCGCAACAGCAAACACTTGCCAACAAGGAATTACAGAATCTCAGAACAGTAAAACTTTTTTATGCTGCAATTGACAAAGATCTGGTCTATAAAACTGAATACAAACATGTGTTCCATAAAAAAAGGCTGTGTTTTCTTTTTCTTTCTACCCAACCAACATTTGAAGAGAACCCTTGGTGTTGGCTGATGATCAGTTCAAGGTAGGCCACACATCAAACCTGAAGTTTGTTTTGAGATATCTGAAACAATGTTTCATGTTGTTCTCCTAGACATCGCTAAACAGTTCCAATGATACTATTTTCAGGAAGATAATTTAAGCCCAACATCAGTAGTAGAAGTGGAACTAATCTAGTAACTGTTCAAATACAAAGTTTTAACATTATTTCCAGAGTTAGAAAAAACAACAGAATACCGTGTCTGCTTCTATAACTGAACCACTTTTTAGTCTGACAGCTGCCACTCTTCCATCAGAACCAGCCTCAAGTTTGTCAATTAGAGCACCCTAGAAAATGCATCTTTTTAGTATTTTCCACATACATCAGGGCTATTGTGTAGATTTCCCAGGCATAGCATACCTTCAAAAACTTCACACCATTCTCTTGGTAAAGTTCTTCATACTTTTGGGCAATTGAAGGAGTAAACAACCGCGGCATAATATGATTATCTGGAAATATAATCTGTAGATACTTGTTAGTTCAGCAGAAAAGTTGAAGGCAGAGTGCTAAAAACTCTTAAGACGGTCGGAGGTATGTAAGACTATAAATGCTCGTTGTGGAGGAAGCAGATGATGTCACAAGATGAGCAAACATTTAAAAGGCAACCAAAAATTGAATAGATTTTATCATGGGATTACCTAAGGCTGCATTTGGAACGGAGATGGGCTCCGTTCCTTCACGCAAAACCTCCTTTCTGTGCATTGTCTAGGGTGTCAGAGGATTTGTAATGATGCATAATCCTAAGAAGTAGGTCTCCAGTTGCTTCTAAAGATTTCACGTATTTAGAGTATTTGTGTCACACTCTCTCTCCATTTGAAAATTTGCTCCGGGGCAAAAGTTGAGACGCACCATTCTTATTTGATAAAAATTAAACTCTGTCGGGGATTCCAATGATTGGAATCCCCGTAGAGTGTGTTCTCAAATGGGGCCTTAAAGCAGGTCCACTGATTTCAAGACTATGTCATCAAAACAAGGAATTGGCAATTAATGGGAACTTTTGACAGTCACTCACCGGTCACATCAGCTTAATGCCCTAAGCTGTAAAACAAAGATGATAGTTTCCTACCTATCCAGTGGCCTCGTTATACTTCCAATAGACCTTTTCCGTCAAAGGTTACCTTGACCAAATATCTGGCACCACATTACAAAGAGATTGACTTCAAGTTATCATGCCAAAGACTAGTACTGGTGTTCAAGGACTACAGACACCAAGGATGCCCACTGCAGCTGCCCATATCAATGCAGTACTCACAACATGGCATAAACTAAACAATTATCGTTACCTTTCTCCCATCTTAAGGAGTAGATCTTACAATTACATGATGCTTTATTTCCGTAAAACATCTTTTCTAATGGTATCAATTTTACTTATTCAAACTCTGCAAAAGTTGATGGATTTCAGCAGTAAATCATGCTAACCAATTCCGACTTTCCACAGCAAGATGTTTAGGTCCCTTTGCATATGTATAGGTTCCAAAGCATACACATACTAAACATCATGAGCACCACGAAACCTGAGCCTCCTCATAGACAAGTTTGTTCAGACAATGCCCTTGTTTATACATTTATGTCCCAGACACATGGATACAAACATAGTGCACCAATGAAGAGGTATGTCAGTGTGTGGCAAATGATGCAGAATACATGCAACATGAACATTTAAAAACATGGTGACCATACAATTCATCAGAAACTAGAAGGCAGTAATCATAAAATATTAGAGAAAAATTGCAGAATAATGAAGCAGGACAGATGGTCCGTCCAACATATGAAAAATCAACAGCAGAAACGTCAAATAAATTTTTTGGAAGATGGCGAGTTAAATAAATTAGGGAGAGAAAAAAACAAAGGGCATATGTAAACAGAAATAAATGAAGAATGGAAAATTCGTCCCCTAAGTTGTCATTGGGTTTGAGATAACTGGATGATCAACACAACCTTTTTTTCTTTTTTGAAGGTGGAAAAACTACATGTCGTACAAAGGAAGAAGGGAATACAAAAGTAGGCACAAGAAGATGCCCAAACAGAAGAAAACAAAAAGATAAAAAGGAAGGGGAAAAAGAGGAAAAGAGATAGAAAAAAAAGGGGGCGTGAGGCCTAAGGCCTAGGGCTCAGTCCCACTACAGCTGGGAAAACATTACAGAACCCAATTTCTCCACATACCAACCCTGGTAAAAATAATGGAATCCCTAACTCTGCTACCAGTACACCCAAAATTCCATTCTTCCAGAAAATGAATACAGCTCTGGATAATCTCTGCAGGGTGCTCGAATTCTTGGCGGAAGATTATACTGCTTCTTTCTTTCCAAATGGCCGATAGCATAGCTGGCAGGCAGCAAGTCCAGATGTTTCTCTCCTATGGGACTGGATTAAGGTCCTTCCAGTTCAAAATCAGAGAGAAGAGATCCGACTAAATGAAGTAAGAACCCTTTACCACTCTGAAGAACTGCCATACTGTGTCAACAATGCCACATTTGAAAAAGAGATGATCAATGTCCTCTGTAGCTGCCCCACAAAAATACAAAAGGATTTATAGTTGGGTATGAGCTGGCACACTCTATCAGCTGTTGATAACCTTTTCCATCCTAATTTCCAAAGATAAATTCTGATCTTCACAGGTAGTTTTGGATTCCAAGCAAATTTGTGCCAACTAACTTTTCTTCCTCCCTGCGCAAGGAATCTTGTTGCAGATGTGACAGAGAATTGGCCTCCCTTTTCCCATCTCCACCATTTTCTATCCTGATCCTGGAGAAGGATGGTGACGGTGTCTAAGATTTGAGATAGATGCAACAATTCTCGGATTTCAACCTCCCCTAGATTCATCTGGAAAGTAAGGACCCAGGATATCCCTCCGCCTTCCATGGTCCAAATATCCTTACTTGTGGAGTTAACAGAGCCAGTAGGTGCATATAAATTGGGGAACTGCTCTGAGAAGGGTTTGCGATCTCACCAAGCATCCTCCCAGAACCGTGTAAGACTGTCCCAAGCGAAGGTAGCGGACACCAGTTTTGGCCCTCTCTACAGTTCTGAAGAAGGGGAGACATCATTCCACCGCTCGGGACAGGAATCAGTTGAGCATAGTGATTCTTCCTACGAGGCACTGGACATCTTTGTCGTAGGAGGGTGGCCACACTGAAATAAGCATCCAGAAAGCTCAACAGTTCATTACCCAAGGTTGAATCGAACAGTTGGTAGATGCTCGGTAACGGATAGTAATCTTTCTAAGTGGCTCTGACATTTGCCTGAAACTTTTGGTACCAGGATGATATTGGCGAGCTAAGTCGGGTAAAGGATTCGGCGAAATAGCCCAGTTTTCTTCCCCTTATTGATTTACTCTTTAATGATCACCTACTTTTTAGGGGCGCACTTTCTTTTTCGTTGTTGAACTGGTTTCATTGTTGGGTCGAGGTTGGGGTGACGCTCGGGCGGTAAATCGGTCCCAATTTTAACTTCAAGAGCTGGGTCATGTCTGAGGAAGATTGACAGTAGCTCCCCACTGGGTTTGCCTACCGTCGGCTTGTCCTTGATTACCTTAAGCTCTCTATTTTTGCCCTCAAGCCTTATGGCTTCTTCCAAGATTATATAGCACCTTCTAGCTATTGTCTGATTACCTCGAATTTCTCCTAGGCCGTATTTGGTGGGAAACTTTATTTTTTGGTGATAAGTGGAGGGCACTACCTTTATTCGATCGATAATACTTCAGCCTAGGCCGACAATCCCTTGATCACCATGAAGTTCGCCATGAATGTGATGGCTTTTGGAGGCATACCGAGGGTGACAAGCAGGCTTAGTGCTCCCTCAAGATAATTTGCCTAGCCATTGAACCCATAGAGGGGGGTTCAAATCGAGGGGAGCCTCGATGGGTCTTTACCCATCTCTTCCAGGTCTCGATCGGAGAAGACCAGGGCCTACTAGTCATGAGCCGAAGGAGCTTTGGGAGGCTGAGAAGCTCAATTGGCTCTCTCGGCATGACACTTCCCCCCTCAGCCACTATCACCTCCTGATGTTGATCCCCCCGAGATGACGTTAATATGGATCCCTCGGGGGCAGTTGTCAATTTCTCTTAGGAGGAGCCCACGATCCTCCCGTCGGTTGGCCACGTACTGGGAGAGGTGTCCTTAGCAAATGAGACTCTCAATCTTGTCCTTGATCTGTTGACAATCACCAGTATGATGGCTATGGTCATTATGGAACTGGCAATGCTTCCGATGACTACGTCTTGGGTCAGCTTTCATTGGCTCCACAGTCGCCTTCTCGATTCCTCCTTTTCTCCTGACCTTGCTCGGATGACCGCTTCTTCTCCCCCTCTCACCATGAATTTATCGAATCTCGACAGGCATTGAGGACCTCTTCGCACTAAGCATGGCGTAGAGCTAAGGTTACCAGATTGGCGAGGAAGGAGAGGGGATGGAGCACCAGTTCTCTCCGAAGGCTTTCATCGCGGGTGCCTCTGGTCAGCGACGTGATTGTAGAGACTACTTCCAAGCAGGGGATGTGAAGGGCCTCCGCTCTAAAGTAATTGATATAGGCCCGTAGCTTTTCCCTTTGGGACTTCTTGAGTGCCAACAATCCCGCTACTGACTTTGGAGGGTCACTACCGACGAAGCTTTCTTTGAATAGGCACCCGAACTGTTAGAAGCTGGTGATGCTTCCGGGATGAGCGCTCGGAACCAGGCCTAAGCGCTCTAGACCAGAGTGGTCATAAACGCTCGGCACATTATGGTGCCGGATGCCCCATGCAGAGTCATGAGGGTGTCGAAGCTCTCGTAGTGATCGGCTGGATCACCTGGCTGTCAAAGAACTTGAAGGCTGACAGGGAGACTCTCGGTGAGACTTCTGCCTCCAATATGTTGGAGGAGAATGGGGATTGCTCCTCATCCTCCTTTGTAGAGATTTACTGTAAGGCGCGAAGGGTGCACTCCTACTCGATGAAGCGCTGCTCGAAATCTTGTAGTGAAAGGGAAAGGTCTGGCTGGCGTCGGGATGGTGCCGGGGCGCTTGGGGTATTCCCTCGGCTTCTTCCTTGTTATTCCGTGGCGGGGGCATCTATCTCCGTTTGTTGGCGAGGTGACCCAGATTTTCTTCCCTATGGATTGGAAGAGGCTTCTTGTTCCGCAGGTGGGGGTTGTGAGGGTCCGCCTAGCCCGCCTTGGAGGGTAAGACGACCTCTGGCTGTTAGCCCGAAGGCTTCTTCGCGGGGGGGACTCACCCGGGAACGCTGGGGCCGCTCCTCCCTGGCTATTTGGGTTCTCATTAAATCAACGAGGATATCCAGTTTGGCGTTGAGGGATCGAAGGGCGTCTGGGTCCCCGGAAACAAGCTCCACTCCCTCCCCAAATAGCACCTTCTTCTCTCCCTCTCTTCCTCTCTTCTTCTCCCTCGCTCAGGAGTAGCATCAGAACAACTCTAAGAAATCACCCACGGAGGCTTCGAATGGCAGCCAGCTAGGGGGGGTTCTCCAAGGAGAAAACCTTCTTTTTATAGCAAGAGCATGGGTTTTCTTTCTTCCCAAGGCAGGGGGGTCAAGAACATTCTTCAATCATTAGAGACCTTCGATTCACGTGCCCCGTATGACCTCCACACACCTTCTGGAAGCTGGCACCATCGTACAGAAGCCAGCCCACGTGCCACGATCGAGTTGGCGCCGGTATGGTCTTTTTTTATGTCTCTGAGGGTGCGACAACATAGCTTGTAGGCTGCATCAACGCAGCCCATTATCGCCAACAAGTTCTTTGTCCTTTATCTTCTGATGTGCCGACACCTTTGGGGTGCTGCGTCTACGCAACCTGATGCCAAGGGTAGCTTTTGTCTCTATCTTCAGTTGCGTCAACCCAGCTGTCACAGTGTGTCAATGTAGCCCTCTGTCTAGGGCTCCTTTTTGGCTTGAGCAGTATGGTAGTATCAATGCAGACTTGTGGGTGCTTCGACACTCCTACCTTCTCTTTTGTGGCTGACCTTACTTGACCTTTTGATGTCAAATTTTAAGTGTCCACAAATGCCCCCACCCATGGGTGGCGCAGGCAAGGGACAAGCGTGTAGGGCACATGGGTGGAAATTTCTTCATCATCTTGCTGAAGTGAACTCCGGTGGGACTAAGGACTTGCGCCGAAGTAGGATAGGAGGTTTTAGCAAGGGTATTGTTCAAGTCAGTTTTAAACAGAAGATGTAAACTGTTGGGTTTTAGCAGCTGGTTCCAACAAGAAGTCGAGTACCAACCCTGATGACATCATTGGCATTGGGTATATACCAGCGCAAGGATATGGTTTAAGACAGTCTTAGATGAAAAGTCTAAACTGTTGGGTTCTAGCGGCTGGTCTCAACACGAGGTCAAGTATCAACCTTGATGACATCATTGGCATTTGGTATATGCCACCACAAGGATATGGTTTAAGCTGATCTTAGACGGAGGTCTAAAGTGTTGGGTTCTAGCGGTTGGCCTTAACAAGGAGTCAAGCACCAATCTTAATGAAATCATTAGCATATGGTATATGCCAATGCAGGGAAATGGTTTAACCTGGTCTTAGATGGAAGGTCTAAGCCGTTGGGCTTTAGCGGCTGACCTCGACAAAGAGTCAAGCACCAACCTTGATAACATCATTGGCATTGGGTATATCCCAATGTAACGACAACGTTTAGGCCAGTCTTAGATAGAAGGTCTAAGCTGTTGTGTTTTAGCAGTTGATCCTGACAAGAAGTCAAGCAGCAACCTCGGATGGAAATTATTTAAGCCGACTTTAGATGCAAGGTCTAAGTTGTTGGGGTTTTAGCGACTTGCCTCAATGAAGAGTCAAGCACCAACCCTGATGAAATCATTAGCACAGGCTATATGCCAATGTAAGGGAATTGTTTAAGCCAGCCTTAGACTTGGGTTTTAACGGTTGGTCCTGACAAGGAGTCAAGCACCAACCTTACAAGAAGATTGTTTAAGCCGATCTTAGATGAAAGGTCTAAATCGTTAGGTTTTAGTAGTTGGTCCCAACAAGGAGTTGAGCACTGACCTTACAAGAAGATTATTTAAGCCGGTTTTAGGTGGAAGGTCAAAACCATTGGGTTTTAGCTATTGGTCCTCACAAGGAGTCGAGCACCAACCTTACAAGAAGGTTGTTTAAGCTGGTCTTAGGCGGAAGGTCTAAACTGTTTGGTTTTAGCTGTTGGTCCCAACAAAGAGTCGAGCACAAACCTTACAAGAAGATTGTTTAAGCCGGTCTTAGACGGAAGGTCTAAGCAGTTGGGTTTCAGCTGCTGGTCCTGACAAGAAGTCATTTACCAACCTTGGTGAAATCATTGTCATAGGGATTATCCAATGCAAGGAGAAGAGGTTTGTATGTAGGACTAGGCAGAAGGCCTCCAATAATGCGATGGGGTGGCCCCTGGTGGGACAAGGTTAGCTAACTCTAACAAAGAACCAAGCGCTAGCCATAGTGGTATCATTAGCCTAGGGCATATGCTAATGCAAGAAAATTATTTAAGTCGATCTTAGATAGAAGGTCTAAATCATTAGGTTTTAGCGGCTAGCCCCGACAAGAAGTCAAGTACCAACCCTGATGAAATCATTGGCATCGGATATATGCCAACGTAAGGATAGCGTTTAAGTCCCCTGTAGCGCTCCTCCGCTATCCTCGCATGCTCCTCTACCGCACCCAGGTGAAGCCTCAACTCGTCGCGCTCTTCCCAAAACAAGGGGGAAGCTCCCCCAACCCCCCTAGCATGCATCTAAAGTCCCGATTCGGTCTGAAACCTCGCGAAACGACGGATCTGGCACTCAACCCTAATCATGGCATTTTTCTCTCCCGACTCAAAAACACCCCACTCGACCTCTCCTTGGACTACAAATCTCGAGAAATGTAAACAAGAGCGTGGGAATTCGTCCCCCTACCTCAATAGAGCACGAGCTTCACCGGATCGCCGCCAATCGAAAGAAGAAACTTTTAGAACACGATCTCCCCGCCTCTCGCCGTGAAAAGCACACCATCGCGTCCGCCTCATCGCCGTCGCCACTGCCACATCACTGCTGGAGCAAGGGGGGCCGCGCCTCAGTCGCCCGAGAAGGAATGGGCCACGGTTGGGGTTGGGCTCTCCAACGAGAAGAAGAAAGGAGGAAGAAGAAGAAGAGAAAGGGGAAAAGAAAAGGGAAAATGGGTGGGTATTTATAGAAAACTTGAAAAATTTTAAAAATATCAAAAATTAGAAAAAATACATATTCCCGATTCTCAGAACGCGCTGATCGCAACAGTACCACTCACGAGTAGGTGAATGACCCGGTTCACCCGCTACGAGGTTCCATAGATTTTTCTGAAAAATCACGCAAAAATTGGAAAACAAGTTTCGGAACTCCCGGAACTGATTCGAAACGCACGGATCCGAACCTGAAAAATGCCCAAAAAATAATCCCAGGTGCAATAAAATCAGCTTCTTCAAGAAAATAGATCCGGAACCCGAGAAGCAGGATCCGAAGGGTTTGGGACATTACAATCTCTCTCTTGAAGAAAAAGTCTTGAGGACTTGATGTGTTTAAGATTTATCAAACAAAGGTAGAGAGAGACTTAGAGAAAAGGATTAAAGTGGTCAGATCGTATAGAGGTGGGAGTATTTTGGGTTATGCACTGAGGTTGGTCGAGTTGTTGGGCTATTTGGTTTGCACTTCCAAGACTGTGGAATAAAAGCCCAATATTTTATGCCTGGAGTCAAAACGGCGTAATCAAAAGGAGGAATAGAACCTTAATGGATATGGTCTGAAGTATGATCAGTAACTCATCCCTTCCTCTATTTCTGTGGGGAGAAGCTTTAGAGACTCTCATTTATATTCTGAATAGGGTACCTTTGAAGTCTGTCTCCAAGACACCATTTGAATTGTAGACATGAAGGAAACCCAGTTTCAGACACCTTCGCACTTGGGGGTGTGAGGAAGAAGTTAGAATTCATAACCCACATGAGAAGAAGCTGGATGAGAGAATAGTGAGTGGGTATTTCATTAGATATCCTGAAAGGTCAAAGGATATAAATTCTACTATCCCACTCTGTCGACCAGAATTATTGAATATAATATTGCTAGGTTCATTGAGAAAGTCTCAAGTGGTAAGGTGCATCAAGACACTAACTTTTAAGAATTGATACCATCTACTATACAGACCCAAGTAGATTCCATACTGATTCTAGTATTTTTGCCACCTTTGTCACATGAGTCAATAATTGATGAACCTCCGCAATATACCTTTGAAAGAAGTGAATGTACCTCCAGATGGTGCTCATCAAGGACATGAGCAGGAATTAATCCTTTCAGTGGGAGAAAATCAAGACATAAGGAGAGGGTAAATAGTTCACAAACTTCCTAGTAGGTATGCTGGTTACTGACTGTATCTCAGTGAGGAATTTAATTTCAAAGATCCATTGGCATTCGCACAGGCTATTGAAATTAGCGAGTCAAACAAGTGATTACATGCCATGAAAGAAGAGTTACTATCCATGAAGGATAACTAAGTCTGGGAGTTGGTAGAGTTGCCAAAAGGAGTCTGCTCTGTTGGATGCAAATGGGTTTTCAAAACCAAAAGGGACTTGAAATGCAACATCAAAAGGTACAAAGCCTGACTTGTGGCTAAGGGATACACTTAAAGGGAAGGCATTCACTACAAGGAGACTTATTCTCCTGTCTCTCAAAAGGACTCCTTTAGGATAATAATGGCTCTTGTGACTCAACTTGATTTAGAACTGCATCAAATGCATGTCAAAATTGCCTTCCTCAATGGAGATTTAGATGAAGAAGTATATATGGATCAACATAAAGGTTTTCTAGAATCTGGGAAGGAGCATTTAGTGTGCAGATTAAAGAAATCAATTTATGGACTTAAACATGCATCCTGTCAGTGGTACCTCAAATTTAACAAGGTAATAATGACCTTTGGTTTCAAGGAAAACATTATAGACCAATGTATATACCAAAAGGTTAGTGGGAGTAAGTTCATAACTTTAATATTATATGTTGATGATCTTCTACTTGCTAGTAGTGATCTTGCATTACTTAAAGAAACCCTATAATCGTCTGGTTGGTCAGACGGTGCGCATAATAAACTTGTCACTCAGTGACTGGCACGCCTACGCAAATAAACTAATAACCAAATAATTAAAATAAAAATCGTTCCACCACCTGATTAGTTTAATTTTCTCCATGCAATCTTGTACCATCTAGGGTCCAATTAACTTTCTTTCTCCTACTTTATCCCAACACATTGGTGATCTGCAGGGTATTCTATATAGAGCTTTATATGGAGCCATTCCAATACTTGGATGATAACTATTATTGTAAGAGAACTTTATAAAAGGAAGGTGATCGTCTCAGTTACTCTGTCAATCCAATCTGTAAGCCCGTAATAAATCTTCTAGTGTCTGAATGGTTCTATCCGACTAACCATCAGTTTGGAGTGGAAAGGCCTAACTAAACCTCAACTTAGTTCACAACGCTTCTTGCACTTCTCTAAAATCAGGCTGTGAATCTTGAATCATGATTAGAAATGATGGAAATAGGTATTCCATGAAGTCTCACTATCTCCTTAATGTACATCTGAGCTAGACCTTCTAGGGTTGAGCCTTCATAATCGACAAGAAATGGGCAGATTTGGTCAATCTGCATATAATTATCCATATGACATCATGTCTGCTTTTGATTCTTAGCAAACCCATGATGAAATCGATCGTTACATATTCTCATTTCCACTATGGAATCTCTATTTTTTGTATTAAGCTTACTGGTCTTTTGTGTTCAACTTTTATTTGTTGACAAGTCAAACATCTGCTCACAAACTCAGCCATATCCTTCTTCATTCCAGTCCACCAAAATTATTTCTTCAAATCTCTATACATTGTTGTGCTATCCGGATGTATGCAGTATTGTGATTTGTGAGCCTTAAATAATACGTTTTCTGTAAGTTCCTCATTTTGGGGTACACACAGTCTCCCTTAAAATCTGATAGCTCTGTCGGTGCTCTGAGTAAACTCAGGCTTCCCTACCGTTACTTGATCCTACTAATCATTTGTCTAGGTTTCTATAATCTATTCAACTATTGCAGATCGAATAGTCAATCTAGCCAAAACTAAATTTTTATTTTTTCTACACTAGGGAACACCCCATTACATCAGCCATCGTCCTACAATCCTAGTGTAACTACACTACCACGAATCTTTTCCTACTCAGTGGATCCGCTACCACATTGACTTTTCCTAGATGATAATTCAATGTGAAATCATAATCCTTCAAGAATTTCATCCACCTTCTCTATCTTAAATTCAATTCCTTCTAAGAACACTTATATACTTTAAGTTTTGATGGTCTGAAAATACTTTAAATTGTTCTCTATATAGATAATGCCGCCAAATCTTGAGAGCATGTACAACTGCTACCAATTCCAAGCCATGCGTAGGGCAAGTCTTCTCATAGTCCTTTAATTGTCTAGATGCATACGCTATTACCTTATCATTCTACATCAGCACACAATTTAATCTTTTCCTAGAGGCATTTGTATACCCTACTGTTTACGTGCGCGGGGAGAATCCCTTCTTTTCTTTCCCTCGCGGTGGGGACGCACACTCGCCTTTTACGGAAGGCCGAGATGGGTCGACTTGGCACACGAGGATTCCGGGGGTATTGAAAAGAGGGTGAAAAGAACGATAGGAACGCACAGAAAGGAACGACGTATGGTTAATCATTCTGGAAGACTAGGAGAGAGATGGCTGGATGGAATGCGGGCGTGCCAGTCGATTTCTCGACGATCACTGGTAGAACCAAATGCTTAACTGCGGATGTGCCGCCAGGGCACGTCATGTGAGCACGAAATGTTATGTGTCACGTGGAGAGAAGGAGGTTCCACTGGTACGACTGTAGGCGATTGTAGGAGCTCGTGTACTAGACGTCTTTCCCACCGACCGCAAGTGATCATTGTTTATTTTACATTGGCTGGAGCCCGAACACCTTTGTTTCTACTGCCGAAGAGAGAGTCAGGGACCCTGGGAGCCGCAACATTGGGAGGGCTTGGTCCGTGCAACAACGACAAGGCAACAACAACACAATAGGGATAACTAGGGGCAGAGAGGCTGGTTCTGACGAGGAGGGGGATCTGCTCCCCGACTGGATCACATGACTTATATGTCATGGAAGGCATTTATATGGGGGCATGAAAGCCCGATTACAAGTGATTGCAAGTCGCAGAACAATTCCGTCATTCGTGACGGTCCCCGGGTCATTGTATTATTGTGTGGGTAGCTCTACATTCATACATAGTGTCTGTCAAAGGACCTAGGACTTAGCAGAATGGCGCTCGAGGGGTGTCACAATGTATTCCCGACATGAAACAATGTCGAGGTCAGGGTAGTAGGGGTGCTGTGGGCACCAATTTCCGAAAAAGAAATAGAGGAACCATCTCAGGGCCTTGGCGAGATGAAGACCTCAGGGGATCCTAAAAGGAGGCTGGGTTTAGTAGTTAGAATCGTCCTGTTGGACTACTGCAGATGCTAATTATTAAAAATGAACTACATACCACAGTCAAATTGTAGTTTACAAATGTAAAAGATCTGTGCAATGGAAAAGGTCTAAAGAAGGATGATTTTATTTCCCCCTCCAAGAGCAGATATAAGTATGGCTTTGAGTGGCTGCTTCCCAATTCAGCTTCTGTTGAGAAAGTCACATCCACTGGTTTTGATGTGATCTTCTCACAGTAACCAGGGAGAAAAATCAGTTTTTTTCCCCCTGAGAAGAGGTGGGGTACATCACCAATTTTATTGAAAATAAACAGAGATAGCAATCCAAAATTAAAAGTGAGCTACGTCTGGAATATAAAACAAAATTAGTTAGGGCTCATGTTTCGAACTTCCGGCAAGCTTATTCTCCAGCCACAGAGCAAAAGAATACTGGGCTTCAAGAAAATTGTTGCTTTTAGTGATTGTCGAAGTTATGCCAGACAACAGTAGTATGAGATAAGACAGAGGCTCACAAGGAAAAAGTAGCTTGATACAATAAGATTTGTACTTAAGCAGAGATGAAAATGTCACATCCAGTATTCTAAAATATGGCATTCACAAAAAGAAATTCATGTGACAGAGACGGTCGATTTGCTAACGCACAATAAATGGTCGAAGAAAACACAAACTGCCAAAATTACGCCAGGAGCCATGCCACATTAAACAGAACAAAGGCTCACAAGGAGCCATCAGCTTCATGTGATAAGGTTTAGATTTCATCAGAAGTTCATGTAAAAGGGAATGTGGATTTGCCAATGCACAATGAACCATAAAAGAAAGACACTTTACATAAGGCGAAAACAAGAACGACCACTCTAATTTCTACATTGTGTGAGAGACCCCTTTTCTCCCATACCAAAAATTAATCCTATAGGAAACAAAAGGGAGTTGCAGCACTTCATTTGAATGCCATGAGCCTGCAAGAAGTAATTCGATGACACAGACATTGGCGTGAAGTGAGGAAAGAGACTACATCTGACAATAGATCAGACGAGAACATAAAGAAGGGAAATTGCGTTCACAAACATTAGCAAGAAAGGAGTTGACAGAGTGTGGGATATTTAGAGTAGTTCCATTGTGAAGACATGACGGATGAGAAGTTTAGACCCAGGAATTGTCCCGACTGGAATCGTTGGCGTCGCTCAAACCCAATCACAAGTATCTGCGAAGAAAAACATGTTATGAAGAAATTGATTCTTGGATACTGCGCCTCTGGCGTTTGTGGTGTAAGGACCGTTAAAAACAACGCACAGCACATTAAACACGACAACCCATCATTCTTGCATATATCCTATTACATATGACCAGCCAACGACGACAATGCACGAACAAAATGCCCAAAAAATTGACTGACGACCCAATCCAGGAAATTTGCATGAGATACCAGATAACATGTCTACACACACATGGGCCATGGGTAAATAGGGAGATTTCAACACCGTCGCATCCACCTTATATGCCCTGACAAGTGAGGGGCAACATTTGGGTCCTCCTCTACTTACCATAACCCATCGGGATTGCTGAGAAAAGGGGGAACACCCATGGGAGGAGGAGGAAAGAAGGTAAAGTTAAGAGGCAAGGAAGGAGAGAACCATGAGGAAGGTGGAAGCAATAATGTCAGAGATGGGGAGGATGTGCAGCAGGCGAGAAGATGGGTTGGGGGGGAAGGCGATGATGAACCTTGGAGACGATGTCTTCACAGACGGCGAGGTGGGTCTGACAGTGCCTGCAGCTGTAGATCTTGCCTTCCAGATAGACCAGATAGAGCCTGCCCATCTCCTCCTATCAGTCAGGCCACCAACACCTGAGTATGGACGACGTCGACGGCGAGGCCCGACCGGGGGGGGGGGCGAGGGGGACCAAGTTGTTGCCCGCCCACCAGGTCGCCGACAATCGCTGAGCAGCACCAATCCCCTCCCCGCGTTCCCTTCTTCCCCAACCCCACAAGAGAAAAACAAAGAGCCTCAGAAGAGGGGGAAGCCGAGCTGGTGGCTTCCAGTTGGATTTGAGTATACCAACAGCTCTGCGACGCGGTCACAGCAGAGACCCAATCGCGGGGCAATCGCTTCGTTGGCGGAGATGCTGGAAGACCAGTGATACTGCTGCGTGCGGGCGCAGAGATGGGAGAGGGCTGCGCCGCGAATCCGGAGGTGGAGGTGCTTCACGAGATATGGCGGGGGGGGAGCCGGAGGGGACCGGACGGAGCCAGAGGGGGAGAGGGCTGCGCGACGTTTCGGCCGAAACGTATCGGTTTCGGCCGATACTGCCAACTATGTCCACCCTTGGCAGGCCCCCCGTCCTCTGCCCCTGCCCAAATGCACCTGTCACCGCACCTGGGGATTATGAGTGAATTGCAAGAAGTAGGCCCTTCCCCGATCTCCTGTTGCTGCTAGTGTGGTGGCACATCACTGAGTCATCCACTGTGGTGACTCCAACCTCATCTCCCTCACCTCCACAAGGGCCCCCTCTTACCCTCATCTGCACTGCCATCAATGTCTGCGAGCACATGGATGCAATCAACACCCACCACCTTCCCACTGCTTCCCCTTGTGGTGCTGGCCCCGCAATAAAACCCCCTCTTTTATACAAATTCCTAACCCTCTGCCACCACTGATCCCCTCCATCTCCAGCCAATGAAACCCCAAGAACAGAAGCAAGAGCATCTTGAGCCAGGCTGCACTTTTGCAGGCCTCACCCAAGTTGGGCCCATGGAATGAATCGGCCGATTCAGAACAGAGGGGACAAACCACCCTAAAATTAAAAAGTCCAGCCAGAATTGGCTGGAATCGGCTGAATTAGTCCTGAATTGGCCAGATCGGACTGAATCATCTGATTCCCTTTGAAGCTTGGCCCAAATAAAGGGGAGGAAATTGGCCTGAATCAGGCAGAATCGGACCAATATCAATCAGATCAGCCAATCCGGGTCTGACGCAAGATCGGCCTGTCTTCCATTGGATCAGCCTGTCCATTCTGGATTGAATTGGGATTGGGCCTACATGATCCAGGCGCCTGATCCGATCCTCCCTTCCATGGCTGGGCCAGGGCCTAAATGAAAGGCATTGAACCAGGCCTTCAGCTCAGCCTGGCCCACCTAAAAAACAATTAGATGGGCGTAAAGATTGGAAGGATAAAGATATGCACAATCAGCCATGTGACAACTTTTAACTGAAACCGTCACAGCCATCTAAATGAATCATCTACCACTGAAACTTTCTAGACATAAGATTCAATTGGTCATCTGGACCAGAAAGGGAAACTGACATTATTCAATGACTTCCATTCCATCATTTTGTATAGCTAAACATTTGCCTTGAGAAATTATACCTTTCATCATCAAAAAACTTGCAGATATTACAGAAGTATTTTGCCATTAAAAATCCTTCACAGGAAGGTGTCCTGCAAGTTGGCCCAACTGGCTGAACCTTTAGGCAGTGCATACACATCATTTCAGTTGTCGCTTTCCTGTGTTGGAAATCAGATCAGTAACTGTAAGCATAAACTGACCACACAAGAAGCACAGTACCTGTCCATTGAGTGATCACTGATTTTATCATGGCAGAAACGGCATGTGAATAGCTTGTTGCAACAAGCCGCAACTAGTTTACAATTTCGTCTGTAGTGCTCACAGCCGAAAACTTGCTTCTCTGGATCCCGATATGAGGGAGAGCATCCAGGCAAAGTTCCACAATCTGCGTCTTCATTTGACCTTGCTTCAGGCAACTTTTGTTGGGCTGCTATCCAACGGCTACATTAACAAAACCCATAATTACTTATAAACACAAAAAGAAACTGCTTTCTTTTGGGTGGGGGATCCAAGAACGAAATGAAGGCCTTTGTTTCATAAAAATTTAGGCCAAAAAACAAAATTTCATGAGGCCAACCTTGACATAAGGTTCTGTATAAGAAATGCTTTTCTCCGGGGATCAAGTGTTGGACCCTGAGAAATCCTTCGTATCTCTGATTCAAGCTCACTCTCAGTCATTCGAAATGTATCTGTCCAACCAGGTTTGAACATCAGATCTTTCAGGTCTAGACTCTCTTGGATATCAGCAACTGAGCATTCTTTGGAGAAATGAAGAACCATAAGAAATAAGAAGAAACACCCACCATAAAATGCCAATGAAATGCCTCTATATTATAACGTTATCTATTGACAATTCCCCAAAGTGTGAGCTAAAGAGAATGTGACAAGAACACATAATGAACAAAACCAGACATCTGAATTTCAACATCACAATATAAAGTTTACTAAAAAAACCTTTTGAGGTTGTACTGTTCTCTGTTGATGCCTGCGGAGATGCAGGAAATTCCTTCCACCATTCATTAAGCCATTCATTGAACATGGTGTTTTTGGTTGCCTGCTTCCATGTATCCATCATTTTATTCTGCTCCTCAGGCGTAAGCGCAGAAGTAACCCATGGCAGCATTGTCTGGAGCATCTGTGCCTCTGTTGTCCCAATCATGCGACCCACTATCTTGTCTTGTTCTTCCACAGAAAAATGTTTGTCAAACAATGGCCATAACTCAAGTTCTTCCCTGAAGACATGCTGATCAAGTGTAACTCGAATAGATTTACACATGTCCAAGACACCTGGCATGAGCTTTCTATGTCTAACGGTTATGTCCAATTCCCCTTCGGGCGGGAGCTTTATGGCAGAGGCTAACTTTGCCAGGGCATCTGCCTGAGAATTTCTACTTCTAGGGACATGACCTATTTCAAATAGGTAGAATTTCTCCTTGAGCCGCATTACAGTGGCATGGTAAGGAATTAATTCCTGCTTACGAACATCGTAGTCGCCTACGACTTGCCGCACGACAAGCTGCGAATCCCCATAAACCTTAATGCATTTGATATTCATTTCAAGAGCCAATTGAAGCCCAACGATTAATACTTCATATTCTGCTTCATTATTTGTGAAGGTTTCATGAGGACACAGGAATTGTGTAGAATCCCTCCGTGAGGAGTCACAAAGACAATACCCACCCCTGATGTAAGGGTCGTAATACCGTCAGGCTTTTTGACTGTTCGGGAGGCACCATCAAAGTAGAGCTCCCAGCAGGGGATATCAATTGCAAAGACGTCGTCTTCTTTTTGTAATGAGGCATTTTTAACCTGACCTTCCGTTCCTGATTGGGTCAGGAGTGTTTCTTCATCAAGAAGTTCAATGTTGAGAGGAGAGTCTGCCGGAACCGGATGTGCCACGAGAAACTCTGCCATTCCTTGTCCTTTAATCGCTTTTCGCAGGACAAAGATTATGTCAAACTCCATAAGGAGTAGGCCCATTTTCGAAGTCTCCCTAACAGAACGGGCTACTTGAGAAGAAATTTGAGTGGGTCGTAGTTTGAAATTAACTCCGCCCGATGGGATAGGAGATAATGTCTCAACTTTTTCATGGCGAATACCAATGCCAAACAGACCTTCTCCATTGTAGAATAGCGCTGCTCAGGACCAACCAGCTTCCTACTGAGGTAGTATAACGGTTGCTCTTTGCCTTCTTCAGTTATTTGTGTCAGTAAGGCTCCCAAAGAAACATCCATGGCAGCAATATAGAGTATTAGCGGCTTTCCTTTGACAGGTGCTCCCAACACTGGGGGAGTGAGAAGATATTCTTTGATTTGCTCAAATGCATATTGGCACTCCTGGTCCCATGTGAATGATACACCCTTTTTCATCAATTTCCCGAAAGGTGCACATCTTCCTAAGAGATTGGATATGAAGCGCCTGATGTAGGCTAACCTCCCCTAAAGAGATCTTAGTTCTGTTATGTTTTTGGGAGGGGGAAGCTCCCGAATGGCCTTGATTTTATCAAGGTCTATTTCTATCTCCCAGTATCTGACAATAAAGCCGAGAAACTTGCTGCTTGAAAAGCCAAAAGTGCACTTCATCGAATTCATCTTGAGTTGAAATTGTCGGAGCCTTTCAAACACTAGACGCAAGTCAGCCAGGTGATCTTCCTGCCTTCGGGTTTTAACGACGAGGTCATCAACATAGCACTCGACCAAGTCGTGGAGCATTTCATCGAAAATTTTAGTCATTGTCCTTTGGTATGTGGCGTCGACGTTCTTCAGGCCGAAGGGCATCCTTTTGTAATTGAAGATCCATTTGGGGGATCGAAAGGCCGTATGGTCCTTATCCTTGATAGCCATTCGAATTTGATTGTAGCCAGAAGATCCATCCATAAAGGATAAACCTTCATGTCCTGTGGTCATGTCAACTATGGTTTCAGTAATAGACACAGGAAAGTCGTCCTTTGGATAAACTTTGTTTAAGTCCCTATAGTCGATACAGACTCGAACTTGACCATTTTTCTTTTTAACAGGGACTATATTGGCGAGCCAGACTGCATAAATGCAAGGCTCTATGAAGTCCACCTCTAAGAGTTTGTCAACTTCTGCATTAACTCTGACTTCGAGCTCATGTCGCATGCGCCTTTGAGCTTGCTTGACAGGCTTAACGGTGGAAAGTATTGCCAATTCGTGCTCTGCCACAGATGGGTCCAGCCCGGGCATTTTTTTGTAGGTCCAGGCAAAGCAATCTTTATACTCCAATAAGAGTTGTTTGTATGCCTGCCTTTCTTCCTCACTAAGGAGGGCACTGATGAAAATCAGTCCGAGATCATCGACATCTCCAAGGTTGAGCTCGACTAATTCATCTACAGTCGCTTGTCCGTCATTCTCGAGTTCTCGCGGAGCTGGCTGCAGATCGAAGAAATCCTCGCCGCTGTCAACCTCGGCTATGTGAAGGTCACAGTAGTCCAAGTTGTTAATGATGACCAACCTAAGTTGGTCATCCTGGCCTTCAAGGGTCACTACTTTTAGTTGCTCTCCCATTGAGTCGTTGGGCCCCTTGCCAGAGTCTGAATTATTGGGAAAGGGTGATAACCCTATAGTGTTGACAGAGTAGTGGACCTTAACATCTCCTTTTTGACTGTGAACTAGAAAACTCACCAAAAATCCATACCCCCATAAAATCCTTTATAAAAAATATCCCCATTTTCCTTACGTCAATCTCCACTAGTTTCATGAAGGGTGCAACACCCAGATCCACCATCTACTCCACGGTCAACCTAGGTTCTCAGGAAACTTCCCTGTCCACCCTGTCTATCCCTACCCTGAGAATCAGAAGCTTCTAAATTCAGCCACGGCCAGCACAAGACATTCAAAATTCCTTTCTCAGCCTGGGGTGGTAGTATCTTGAAAGAGCTTTCTAATGCCACCGACCCCGCATCGATCCACTGTCGATGCTGATCGCAGCAACAATTCTCGCCAGGTCGCGCGCAGTAGAACAGTGGTTCCGGTTCATGGACGGCACCCGACGACCACCCCCGAGGCGATCGCCTCACCTTCTGCGAGGCCAACCAGCACGCCCCCGCCCCCGGGACTGCCCAACTAGGAGTCTCCGATGCAGCAACAGCCTTCTGCGTCCCCAGTCCGTCAACCAGGATGTGGGCCCCATGAGTACTTGCATGTGCCACCGTCAAAGCGGCCCTGAGTGCTGCCTGTCATCCCGAACGCGTTACTCCAAGATCCCATGTGTAGCCCTTTACCTCCCTGCGTAGAGTGGGCAGAAATCATCACCTTTGTAATAACTATTCATTGCTGTACTGGGAGTACGAGTTCGGTTGGGATCGTCTTCTCCACGCCCGGCCCTTAGAGGTACACCCGCACCTCCACTTTAGTTGCTCGCTTTTCTAGTATAGGCTCTTGATACCGCTGCTTGTGAGCATGTTAGGCACCTAGATCACTGTAGTTGATCACCGCTGTGAGTTGTGAGTGCGAGACCCATCCCGTGACTCGTTCCAAGCATGAGAGTGAGCCGACCACCAAAGACTCAACGTCGATTTCTCAACCGTGCAGATCGACTCGCTTCTCTCACCGAGGATGACCGTGAGCGAGTGCTTCTTGTTTCGGGGCATCTTTGTCCCTTCGGGAACCTCGTTAGGTGATGACTTGGTCACGTAGTTACTGGTCTCATCGATCCACTAGTTACGTCATGTAGTAGACGTCCAACGTACGCGTCCGCACCCCGAGTCTCATCGTCGTCCCGTATCAATAAGGCTTGATCTCAGGATAAATACACATATTTATCTCCTTTTTATTTTTTTCATTAATAGCGGTCACGCGATAGACCGCTAATTGATGGTGGTGGTCTATCGCGAGACTGCTATATGAACCCGAGAGTCCTCCCCAGACTGGACCTCTCTCTCTCTTGATCCATGGTCGAAGGAGAGTCCTAATTGGGCGTTTTCTTTGAGGATAAGAGTCTCTAGAGGGTTCTGATTGATCCTGGAGATAATTGGTGATATTATCTTCTAGATTTATCATGCCCCAGAGAGTATTTTGTGGATTTATCCCTCCAACTCGGGCTAGGGTTTTGGGGGTCTATAAATACAATCCTTGGCCTTGTGCTCGCGAGGAGGAGATTTTTGGAGCTCGCGACGAGGTGTTGTCGCATTCTGGAGTGAGTCTCAACCAGGGAGCATTAGTTTTCTGAGTCCTAGCTAGGGTCGTCTGGTCCAGGGAGTACTTATTACTTTTGGTCTTTTTGTGTTGGTTTGCAATCATCTTTTGTTCATGTTAGCATAACCATAGCATCCATCTTTCCTCTTGTTCTTCATTCTTCTGTGTTCATTCTTCATTTATATACATCCTCCTATTATTTTCCATGCCCCATAGGGGTTAAAAAATCACCACCCCCAGGTATTTGCCCTTCCTTTTATGCATACTTGTTATTATTGGTTTATAGATATTGCACGTCCCTAGATCTAATTGGGTTGCTTTCTTCTTGTCTCTACATTCTTTTGTCAGTCTATAGTACTTCTAACATGAGGCCCAACTCTTATGGCCAGCCAGGAGGGAGGGTGGTTTAAGTTCTCACGTCTGGTTTTCTGGGTGCAATTAGGGGTCTACGTCAGACCGTCTCTACCTGTTTGTGGCCCTTATGCGATGGTTTCTCACATATGGCGGCCTCCAAGGAGACTGTCTCTCGTCCTACACCTAGGTTTCTTTCTCGCTTGCAAGTGAGCCTCTACTCCACCCTTTTCCAAGGGACGTAGTGTAGTCCCCTTTGTGTTATAGGCCTTGGTGGCAATCACACATCCTCACATCTGGGTATTCATCACCTCTTTTAGTTATTTTATTACTTTTATTTGGATTTCTCAATGCCCCAACATGTGTCCCTTATTACTTCATTTGCACCCTTGTTTCCATGCCCACGGCGTGCGATTTAGCATAGTTTCTTTGCTATTTTCTTGTTTCCATCTGAGGTGATATTCCCACATACTTAGTTGATCCATTTCATTGCTTGTGGGGAGGTTGCACTTCCATATATATACAATGGGGAGCCTGCAAAATCACCTAGGGAGTTTGCAAGATCGCCTGGGAAGTGCAACATATCACCTAGGAAGAGAGTAGAAGATCGCATAGGTGTGTAGTGGCGAGCTCCTCGAGTGGCAGGCAATGTTAGAATCGTGCATGCATGCATGGCAGTCGACAGTGGGCGTGGCTCGGTCACTATAAAACCACAGCATCTTACCCTACGGTGACAGCTTCTCTCCCCCCTCTCTCCTTCTCTTTACCTCTTCCCTTCCCCTTCTCCTCTTCTTCTTCTCCTTCCTCTCACCTTCCCTCTTCTTTTTCTTCTCTCCACCTCTACTGTTTTAACTTCACCCCCCGCCGCGTCCGGAGCCCCTGTTCTAAATAGAGGTGTCGGCCGTGGTGTTTCTCTCCTTTGCTACTCTCTCTCTCCCACTCTGTCTTCTCTTCTCATCAACCTCTCCCTCTCGTTCTCTCTCCCTCTCTCTCTTTTGCCTTCTCCTCTCTTCTCCCCTCCTGCCACACACTCACACATGGACTCTCCCTACCACTGGGGCAACGTAACTCCTTCTGCATGGCTACTTCTCCACCCCCTCCATAGTTCTCTCCATCTCTCAGCTCTCCCTCCTTTACTCTCCCCTCTTAATGTCCCCTTGACCTCTCCCCTTCATCCCTCCTCACCACCGCACCACCTCACTGTCTCTTGCTGTCTACTATACAGCCGTCCATTTCCTTCTCTCCCCTCCAGCTTCTCCCTCCTTAGCCTTTCACCCCCTCGCTCGTCTGCAGCTCCCTCTCACCCATCCCATCTCCCTCTTCTCCTTTCTCTACACCAGACGGCTACCTTTCTCCCTATATTCCCTCTCACCCTGTCCCTTCACCATGCACACATGGTTGGACCACGCCAACCCCCCTCGTGTGGTGTTGACTCCACTGTCCGCATAGCATCGCTTCTCCCTTCTCCCCTTCAAGTTCCCCTCTCTGCACTCCACACTGCACAGACAGTGCCAGAAACACACACGCACACTTCATACACAACATCGGATACACACACCCACACTTGCACTGTGACTTCTCTACCTGTTTGCACCTCTCTCCAACACTGCTCTCCACTGTTCTCTCCCCTCCACTCTTCTACACACACGCACAGCCATCTCCACTTCCCCTCTATCATGCACACATTCTGTTTGCACTCCCACTCATGGCCCTACTCCCCACTCCCTCTCCTCACTGCACTCCACCTCCTACACACACAAACTGACACGTGAGCACACACTACAGTAGCCGCCTCTTTCCCCCCTTCTGTCGTACACCTCTTACACTCTCTCCCTTTCTCTCCATGTAGCTTCCCTATCTCCCTCTCTTCAGCACGCACCGGTTGTTCTCTTTGCACCACACACCTACACCCTCCACTGCAGTTCACCTCACCTCCGTCCCCCTCACACACCACATGGACAATGGAGTCGACCCCACTTTGCGTCGGGTCGACCCTGTTGGATAAATGATATTTTGATAATGTCTCACTATAAGTTATTGGTCAAACTAGCTAAAAATCTCATGAAACATCTTTCAATTGGCTAGGTATAAAGAAGACTAATAGAGCATAATGGCTGCATCGACCTTACAGTCTTGCTGCTCTGACCTCATGCCTTCATAGATAGAAGAAAGTCCATGCAGTTCTCTATTGCTCCAACCCCACCATGTTCACTACTCTGACCTCAGCTTCACTGCTTCAACCTCAAGTCCTTCACAGAAAGAAGAAAAGCCTAAGCTACTTGCTAGTGCTTTGACCTCAGGACACACTGCTCCGACCTTAGGTCATGTTGCTCTGACCTCAGGCCTTCACAGAATTGCTACGGCTAGTGGCAACGGCTAGCCAGCTGATAAGGGTGACAAATAGGTCTATATGGCTGAAAAATGGGCATTAGCGGTGATAAATACATATACAAGGGTGAAAATTAGCTTGCAAAGTTGAAATCTGTAAAATCAACATAGTTGCTTCGACGCAACGTCCCTGTGCCTCAACGCAATAAAGCAAAAGCACCTCCAGTTCCAGCACAGACATAGGCGTGTCTTTTCAGTTGCTTCGATGCAATGGCAATGCTGCGTCGACGCATCAGAAGAACTTGAAGCAGAACGGGATGAACAAAGGAGACGGCTCCTGAAGATTAAGATTGACAAATAGCTTCTTAAGGCTGACAAATAGTTCTTACAAGTGACAAATAGACAACTAAGGGTGACAAATAGGTGTTACTCATGACAAGTGGCCCATGAGCGAAGGGTGCTTTGACGCAGTGTCCTTGCTACCTCAACGCACTAAATGGTTTTCAAGTATAAAACTATTTTTCCTGCTACAGTTCTGAGAACATCTAGAGGACTATTTTATGAACTGAAAATCTTCAAAAGCATAGATTTTGAGGTATGGAGAAGATTCCTTGGACACACACAAATGTTCTTGTCATCAAAAGTGTCCATGGCAATCTCTTACTCAAAATATCTATCAGTACAACACCTTGGAAAGGTCTCCCTCTCTACAAGTCTTGTCCCCTTCGCCAGCCAGCAAGGATTGATTCTGAAAGGAAAAATATCATTGGGAAAAGGATGTCCTTTCTATTATTGCAAATTAAGATGCTATAGGCTCCTTGGTCAAACCTCACTTGTTTATCATTTGAAATTTCCAATCTTGGAGGGAAAGCTTCTGCCTCTTGAAGCCTATAAATTGGATTCCCCTCTTCACATGTTATAGTTGGAGGGAGTTACAGAAGTGAACTCCCCTTAAGGGGAGTTCACGTACGATTTCAGGTCGAAAAGGGTAAGTTTCGGGCGAAACCATTATCGGTTTCGCCCGAAACCATTAAAAAAGAATTTTTTTAAAGTTTCGGATCTGTTACAATGGGTAGGTCCGAACTGGTATCGGTATGGGTCGAAACCGATATGCTTCAGCCGAAACGTATCGATTTTGGCTAATACTGTCAATTATGTTCGTTATCACTCTCTCTATCTCTTTCTCTCTTCTCATCACCCTCTCTCCTATCATAGTATAAAAGTAGTGGTCTTTGACATCATGTCGTCTCCGTATGCCGGAAGCTCACTAGATCACCCCTTTTCCTAGGGTCTTCTCGTGCTTTCGTAGGAGGTGCATGGCCCTTCCTGCATTGTTCTCGCTCTCGGCAGGAGATCGCCCCTCTCTCTCCACCTCTTTTGGAGAAAAACCCTCTGGCCCCCTCCTCTTCTTTGGCTGAGGATTGCCTTTCTTGGCAGGTGATCCCCCCTCCGTTGATGTTCGTCACTATTGCTTGCCGATGAGGGTCACCCCTCAGTTTCTCTCTCTTGCAGTTACCAGAGCTGTAGGTTCTAGCACCTTCCTCTTTTTGTCTTCTTCTTCTTGTAGCCGTGGCAGAATCTATCTCTATGGACTTACATGTATCTGTTTAGCTTGTTTAACCTGCTGCTTCAACTCCTCTGATGGGCACTTCTTTGTAGAGCATCTCCGACAAACTCACGGAGAGCAACTATGCCTCGTGCGCTGTGGCTATAGGATTGTATGTTATCGGATGCGACAAGCTTGGGTATCTCAGTGCTGATTTCAAGAAGCCAGATGCCGCAAATCCTCAGTATGTAGCGTGGCGCTAGGACAACAATATGGTTATGTCGTGGTTCTTTAACTTTGTCAACCTTGCTATTTCACCAACAAGCCTCCACAAGTCCACCATTGCTAACATGTGGAAAACTCTAGCCAGCTTGTATGGCCTTGTATGCCTACTTGGACCACATTGGAGGGTCAAAGAACTTTTTTGTCACTTCTAAAGGATGAACGCATTGTGAAGTTCTTGGGTGGTCTGAATCTTGACTATGAGGCATTGCGAGGACAAATTCTGAATATGGATCCCTCTCCATCACTTGAAGAAACATATTTTAAGATCCTCAGTAAAGAGCACCATGGATAGGTTATAGGCAGCAAGCTTGTCATTCCTGCACCTCCTGATGTTAGGGAGTACTCTGCACTTGCTAGTGCCTCTAGTAAGACTCTTCTAACTGGTGATAAGGAGCTTGGTGACAAGAAATGTGGTCACTGTGGCTGCACTAATCATGACTCTGATTTTTGCTGGGAGAAGTATGCAGAGAAGATGCCTGACAAGTTTCGAACCAATACAAAGGGACAAAAGTCTCGAGGTAATGTGGCTACATAGTCTTCTGTTGTTCTTGACACATCTACTCCAGATGGGTCTCCTGCTACTGTGTCATCGACACTCTCCTCCTCAGGCATTGTTAATTTACAATGCCTTTTTGCATAGCTTCAAGGAACCTCCTAGACACCTTCTTCCTTGCCTTCAGGTACACATGGCGCTACCTTGAGTGTTGTTGCTCGATTCCCGAGAATTCTTCAGTGATTGACTCTGGTGGTATTGACCATATGGCCGGTATATCCACTTTTCTTCTTTCTTATTCCCTATCTTGAGATTAGGACAAGGTCACTATTGCTGATGGTACTCGCACTACTATTGTTGGCAACGGTTCCATTAGACTCTCAGGCCACTTGACCTTCCTTCCAAACTTCATGTGCCTTCTCTTTCCATTAACCTACTTTCTAAACAATTGAATTGTCATGTAAACATTTTCTCTACTCATTGGTTTTTTTAGGATCTGAAAATTAAGCAAACAATTGGGATTAAGTGTGAAGTAGATGGAATGTACTTCTTTCCATCTGGAAGTACACTTGCTCTTCAATCCTGTGCCTCTCCTTGCATTGGCAGATGAGCTCAGAAGATTATGTTGTGGCATTCTACTATTCTAGATTAGGAAATCTTTTGTTTCGTTCATTGAGTCTTGCTTCCTTCTCTGTTGAGTCAATTGACGTTTTTCTATGTCATGCCAAACTTGTTAGTTGATGAAGGATTGTAGAACTCAATTTCCTTCTTTAATAAATAAAATTCCCACTCCATTTGAGCTTGTCTACTCTTTGTTTGGGGGCCTTCTTCTATTCTTTCTTTGGATGGTTACAAATGATGACTTCTCTCGTTGTTCTTGGCTATATTTGTTATGATTCGGGGATGAAGTTCCCTGTATTGTTCAAGTGTTTTGTAACATCATTCACACTCGGTCTTGACCTGAGCCGTGATTGACCCTAGCCCAGACACCAGTCCGATGCTTTCACCAGTCATCCAATTGCAAGCCCCTCGTTTGGCGGAGTAGACACGGCCCACGCTGCGGGAGGAACCCCCTGTAAAACATGCGAAAATCCACTTTGTCACGCATTGACCTAGGGACCGACCACCGTGTCAAAATTATCCCGCGGCTTGCGCCCGTTGCACTTCGGCCACCATGGCCTGCCAGTAAAGCCTTATAGCTCTCAGAAATTACATTGCCATTTGAACGAATGCGTTCACATCCATGTTTGGGCCCGCAGCCCCTTTTCATGTCACCTAGCGTGAATCTACAGCCCCACTGACCCCAGTCAACATCGTCCTATCTAGTGCAAACTCACAGCTACGAAGTGCTCCCTGGCCTGTACAGACCTCTCTTTAGCACAGAATGAAGGTGTTCAGATTCAATCCGATGTAAATAAACACCGACTGCTTGCAGACGGTGGGGAAAGACGTCTTGTACATGACTCCCCACAATCACCTGTGCACTTGCACCTATGGAATCGACCTTCCCTCCATGTGTCCCTCACCTCTCAAGTCCACGTGCCGCGCCTCGGCGGTGCTCCCTCGGTCAACTTTCGATTCCACAGGTGATTATCAAGAAATCGACTGGCACGCCCGCATCCCAGCTACGTTTCCCTTAAAACTTGGAAACCTCCCATGCCACTCGATCTCCCCTCGACTTTCCGTAAAGGGCGAGTGCATGGTGCCACTTTGAGAAAGATATGGCCATGAGAGGGGATGCCCGAAGCACACTATATTCTGGTATCTCTCCTGTAGTTATATCCTACCCCTCACTCTGGTAACCGCACACACCGCGCCAGCCCACATGCTCCCGCCACGCACGAACAATGCCTCACTCTCATAATATGAAAGAATGGTTGGACCATCCAAGCGGGCAGGGCTTTATGAAGTAAAGAATCAAGGTGAGTCGGAGAATAGAATGGATGTCAATGCCCTCACACAAAGGTTAAACAAAGTGGATATGTTAGCTCAAAAGATGGAGAAGGTCGATTTGATGGCTCTAAAGTTAGATCAACTTTTAGCAATGAATAGGCATGAGCCCTCCTTTCCATCCACTTCGAACCCACCAATCAAGAAGGTTGTGTTCTTTGTGCAAGCCCAAATCATATTGTCTTTGAATGCCCCACGGCGGCCCAACTCCCTCCATTCATCTAAGAACAAGTCTTTGCTGCTCAATGTGTCTCCAAACCTACATACGATCCATATTCTAACACCTATAATCCAAGTTGGAGGAATCACCCAAACTTTTTTTGAAAAAATCAACAAGGACCATCTCAGCCACCTAATCCCTCCAATCAACCAGTTCAAAAATAATCATTCCAAGTTTCGTTACAGTCCCGTCAAAATTTTTATGCACCTCAAAATTAATTTCATCACCCTCAAGCTCAATTTTCACATGCCCCATATCCTCGGGTTCAATTTTCTCTGGGCCAATATCAACAATATCCTCCATTCAGATCTAATCAAGCTCAAGTTCCATCTCATCCCCCTCCTCAGCCTAACTTTGATGACAAATTTGAACAACTCCAACAACTAATTCTTACTCAGCAACAATCCATTGCTAAGTTGGAAGGTCAAATAGGACAATTAGCTGCAAACAGTATGAGGAGAGAGGTCGGTCAGCTTCCTAGCCAACCAGTGGCTAACCCTAAAAATCAACCTCCAGGCTTCCCTCAAAGAGCTTCTCATCTTCTTCAGCCAAACCCTCCTCAGATTCCTTAAATTCCCCCTCCTACAGGACGTCAATTTGAAATTCTAAGGCAATTTCTTCTCTTAGGAGTGGGAAGGTTTTAGATGATCCTTATAGGGTTAGGGGCATTGACAGTAGTTCGGGCCAAGAGGCCCACGAGGAGAGTGATGAGGAAAAGGGGCCCACAATTGTTAAAGAAAAGAAGCCGAAAGGTGAGGGGCAAAAGAAGGAGCTTGATAAAGGAAATGGTAACATTGATGAAAGATCCCAAGATTACATGCTAAAGGTCCCATTCCCTGATGCACTAAAGTCAAAAGCCAATAAAAAGTAGTCGGTTCAGCAAGAAGAATTGTTGGAATTATTTAAACAAGTGAACATCAATATTCTACTTTTGGATGCAATCAAGCACGTACCGGCCTATGCAAAATTTTTAAAGGAGCTATGTACACCGAGGAGGAAACCTAAGACATTAACTCAGAAGATCCGCTTGTTTGAGGATGTCAGTACCGTTGTAATGAATCATTTGCCCAAGAAATTGAAGTATCACGGAGCTCCATTAATCTCATGTGATATAGGTGGAGTTACTTTTGATAGAGCCGTTCATTCACACCTTATATGCATATGTTCTTTGTTCTTATTGCTTGCATCCCTGGCAAAAATCGGGCAGCATCACCCCCAGACTCAGGGTTCGCCAGAGGAAATGGGGGATCGTCAAACGGAATGGTCTGGGACGACCTCCAAAGTTCGAAGTAGCTATACGGCGGTTCGATGACCCACATGTGAGTGTAGGGACCCGAGGACTAGCCTTCAAGGGTTCTAACAACTCACGGGCAGTAGCTCCACAAGAACCCCACGGAGATGGATATTCGCCATGAACGGCTATAACTATTCACCCTTCGGACGGGTTCCCTCAAAGGCCATGCCATAGAGAGGCAGGCTTCGGACGGGCCCCGGGTGATTAGAAGATAGATAGAAAGGGAAGGCAGAGGCTAACAAAGTAAAAGACTATGCTTGCCAAAGATTATCTTTTATTCATCCGCAAGAAGGGGGGGAAACTAAATACAGAAGGGGATATAGCCCAAAGCAAAGGATAATACAGCAGAGGAGGAAAAAGTGGATACACCAGTGGGGGAGGGGGATGAGAGCATAAGCTTCTTCCCCTCCAGGCTCACCTCTCTTCTCTCACACTCACTCTTTTTTCTTCACCTCGCAAGCGTAGGGGGAACGGAGCTTCTCTTTTTCTTGCCTCATCTTTTCTTCTATTTTCTAGCTAGCCCTTCAGTGGAGTATGCTTCCCCCTTATAGGAGTGGAGATCGGGGAGGCCATCGAAGCCAAAACCCTCTCTCTTCTTTCTTTTTCCTTTTCCCGCTCGAAGACGTTGAGTGGCCTGGGGATAGGGGAGCGGTAGAGTAGGGGAGGTGCTGGCCGGGGATTGGTCGACAGTGACGCGCGGACGTCGACGATTCGCTGCGGGGCTCGAAGTCTTCCATTCTTGGGGGCTTGAGGCACACAGGCGGTTGCCCGTCGGTCAGATGCAGGGGGCTTATCCACTTCAGGCAAGGGTGCCTTTGTTTGCAGAGAAAAATAGGGTATCGGACCGAGGATGGGATATCCTTGGGTTAAAACGGCGCGGGGATAGGCACGCCGATTTAGGCCCATGTTTTTAGAGCATCGGTTTAGGATGCTAAGGGAGGATGCTGGTTCAGCAAGATAAGAGGGGCGCGCCGGTTTAAGAACCCTTGGAGGGGCATGCTGGTTTAAGGCCAAAGGAGGGGTGCGCCAATTTAACTATAGGCCACGCCGGTTTAAGTGTCAAGAGATTTCGTCCCGGCTTCATGGTGATTCAGACAAATGCTTGCCCTCCCGTGATGCTTTAGTTGTAATGCACCGCCTCTGAGATGTTTAATTCGGAGCCTCCGAGCCTCGATTTAGGACTTCAAGTGATTTTTGGCGCATGCCGAACCCGTGTTTGAGTTCCCAGGTTTTTCCTGATTTGGCCTTTGGCACTTCCGGTTGGGGAGTCGAAGACAGTTTTATTATTCGACCTTTCCGTCTTCGACTTGCTCTCTAGTGCTGAGACGTACGTGCCATATGATCAGCATTTTTTTAATGTCCACACTGATAGAATCCACAACCTAATCAAATGCAATCAGTGGCCCTGGAATTTTATGTCAGATGAATTTTCTGATGTGAGAGAGTATGGACATATGGGGATGGCATTTTCAAAATCTTGAAAAGATCTTTAAGGGCCCATTTGGATGGGCTGCGCAAGATTTCAAATTGGTGAAAATCCCTACAACCGACTAGCCTGACAAATAGAGGGATTATTGCAGGGTTCGCCCAATCGCATTTGGGTGATCTTCAAGCATTTGAAGAGTTACGGTCTCTGGAAAGGGTTAACACATTGAAATTGTCAGTTATTCCCATCATCGCTTTACCAACTACCCCTTTTCACATTCACCTTTCCCCTCCTTTATTCCCAGGTAACAGTCGTAGCGATCCCTTCCCGACTGACGTGAGGGATCGGCATCGTCAAGATCCCTGCATGAGAGATGCTCCGAGCAAGATGGTCAGGCATGTTCGGTGTGTGAAAGGTGGGTTTGCGACGTGCCATCGCACCTGCTGTGACTACTATGGCGGTGCTGATCTGCCTCTCTCCCATCTCCACAATTTAGGATTTTGCCGGTGATCTCTTTGTAGGGGAGGAGTTTGACCGAATCTGGTTCCGTTAACATGCATAACCTTGCCGGCATGAGAGTAGGGCCGCGCGGGGCCAATTTTGTGTGAGAGGAGCTCGTAGCTAGGGCTCTAGGGGTCTAGTGCGAGAGTTGGGCCTCCGCAACGTGCTGGCTGCTACTGCTACTCCTACTATGATGGTGCTGCTACGCCTCTCTCCTATCTACACAATTTGACATTTTACAGGTTATCTCTTTGTAGGTGAGGAGTTCGTTTTATTTCTCTCCCAGAAGAAATTTAAAATAAATTAAAATTCCGTGACCAACACCCACCTAGCTTGCCTAGGCGGGCGCCTTGGGTACCTTTCTGGGCCCAGAAAAGACACCCTAGCGCCTTGGGCCTAGATCAGCGCCTGCCTTGACAACTATGCACTGAAAAGAAACAATGTCATTGAAAGGCAGATGATTGGCGTTAGGCTAAGAAAAACTGATTGGATTCTACCAATTTTTACACCACACAGAAGGGCCACTGCTTGTGGGAAGGTCCTGTCACTTTGCCAGCTCCACAGTCATGCAATGACTGTCACCCTTTTGTTTAGGACAACATCCTATTCAAAATGAATGCATCCTGAAAACTGATTACAACTGACAACCGGGCATTCCATGGCCATCCCATCAGTCCAATTAGCAATATTCACAGCACCAACTTCTGGTGCTTTAGAAGGTCAAGGCTTTCCCCCCCCCTTTTTTGTGGAACAAGGGAAGGGCAAGGCTTATAGCCTCCGACATTTCCTTCTTCCTAAATATTTCATACTAGTGCTACTCGGGAGAATTTATCAGAATTCACACCACCACCTTCCTTAATCATTGCCATCATCATCATCATATGATATTTTCTCATCAAGGGCTGTCTTAGGATCTGGACGGCCAAATCTAATGATCTGACATAGTTTCCCAGCTGCATGTAGTTGGCAAACAAAGGGAGTTTTGCCATTTGATAGAGGTTGCCTAAAATTTCTTGTCTATTGTGGCAGTCTCTTGGATATAAACCAAACTGGTTGGCTAACTATGTGGCACCCCAGCATGGCAGCACCTACCCATCAACTGAAGCCAGCCTTTTCTTTTGCTTGTGTCATTTAAGTTTTCCGTAGTGCTGGTGCTAAGTTCTAAGGTTTGCATATCCCTTCCAGGCTTTTGCCACCAAACCAAGCTTGTGCACCTGTGCACCGTACACATGGCATGTATATTCATTTTGGATAATCCTGGGTACATACCACAGACTCACCTATGCATGGTTTGCAGGACTGTCATACATCAGGATTGGCTAATGCTCATCTGATTTCAATCACGAGAATCCAATTCCTATTTAAATTAGAAAAATGAAAGAAAAACAACGGTTTGGCTGTGATTGGCTGTAACTGGTTCAAAATTGACCAATTCCGGCCATTTCTGAGCCAATCCATATCCTGATCTAGATCTGATTGGGCAAATGGCTGATCCCAGGACCTGATCTGATTCCACAATCATTGATTCATTTCACCTACACACCATGGCTTTAGATGAGAAATCTCAAACCATTGCATGTCTTGGATTGAAAGTTGTCCAAATGTCCATGCCTACATGAATAGGCCTAAATCAATGTGGTCCACGAGCCACAATCTCGGAAGAGGCCTGCTTGTACAGTCCCTTGGTGACCCGAGTCAAGTGCCTTATCAGCCAACACATCCAACCAAGCTGTTTAGATATCAAGCCACTTAGAGACCTTCACCTAGTTTATACAATCAGATGCATCGGTTGGTCCTATTGAGCCGTCATAGTGCTCATCTGCATAAAGGATTGCAGCCGCCTATTGGCACTTACCCTGCATTTTATGTTGTAGCCATTGAAGGACTTCACATACACAGTGAATAGTCTCCATTCTGTATTTTTGAAATTTGAATTGAAGTGAAGAATGTTGAAATTCAAATTTCAGGAGACACATATAATACTTGGACCGCTCCCTTCAAACCAGGCTTCAATTATCATCTTTACATATCATCCTGTTTGGTCCTTGACCTGGAGCTTATCTGTTTCATGCAGGTGTTATCTTGGAAAGAGTGCAGGAAGCCCATGAAAACAAGCTCTCACCAATGATGCTTCTTTTCCCAGGTTCATACTTCCTTTTTAAGACTATGTTTCCAATGTTGTTTTGAAGTAATATACTGGTTAACATGTTATTGAAGCACAAGTAATGATACGAAGGTTCCAACTCTTTATGTCTTCGTATTGTATGGAAAAATGGCTGGCATATCTGGCATATGCTAGCAACAGGCCATTTCCAAGTAGTTTATAGCACCTTTCTGTTAGTTGAGGTTGAACTGTCATTTTGAGTGAAAATTTGGAAAATGTGTAATCTGAAGTTAAACATTCGTCAACAGTTTCTGGCTAATAATTTTCTTTGTGAGAGTGATGTTTTTAGTACGAAGAAGGATTTGAGCCTTACCATTTATGTTGTGGATTCAAGAAAGCTATGGATATGGTTGGTGGCCTAAATGTCTATGTTTCCCTAGTTCTGCGGGAAAAAGATATTCTTATTTAGGTGAATCAAGTCTTGGGTTGTTCCGAGCAGGGAGGTTGCTGGAACATGCAGGTTCTTCCGCGAATTCTGGTATGCATTTTTTGCGCTAGCAACGATGGCGCGGACTCCAGGTCCAGATTTCAGTCGTTATCCAATCGCCTTCGCGGACGAAGCGCGAGACCGGATAAAGCGCATGTGCGGCGGCTTCGGTTGCGGCTTCGCATTCCCTGCATTTTTCGCGGCGCTGTTAGCTCATGGTGATATTTCGTACACGGAGGGGCCGAAGGAACTAGGTCTGCACCTGTATGACATCGGCATGCGCGCGACCGATGCATGGAACACGGTTTTGAAGACGAAGGAGATTAAAGAGCCGACTCCGCAGCCTCCGCTTCGTCAACCGACGCTTCCGCATCCCGCAACGATTTCGCGGGAGATTTGGTAATCAGTTTTCGGCGGTGACAAGGTCCACTTTCGCGCCGAACGGCGCATCGTATGGTTGTCCCTCCTTCCAGCACGGTGCGCCACTTATTCTTTTGAACATTTTCGATAAGGCATTTTCAAATGGCATCTCAAGATAAAGCAATGGCGCTCGTCGCCAAAGTGATCGGGCAATACAAAGGTCCGCTCCAGGACCTCCAAAAGGCGTTAAATCAGATCACCGACTCTCAAGGCAAAGCCCACAAAGCGGGTATCCGCGCCGCTATCGACCACGACAAGTCAGTGAAGCAGCTGCACGCCTCCTTCAAAGAGACGGGCACAATGATCAAAACCTTCTTTGAGCCGTTGATGACCGAACTCGGAATCGGCGCACTATCGGTCGCTGGCGCTTTCGGAGCCGCATCTAAATCGGCGCTCGACTTCGCTAACTCAGCACGTGGTTGGGGATATCTTGCCGAGCAAACCGGCCTGACTGTGCAAACCTTGCGAGAGTTTGAAGCACTGGCGCCAAGGATTGGATCCAGCGCTGAAGAGATGGACAAGGGCTTCGGCGACTTCAATTCGAAGATGATTCAGTTTCGAAACAACCGAGGCGAGTTAATGGACTTTTTCGCGAAGAATCCATTTTTAGCTCACTTCGCAACTTCCTTACAACATACAACGACGCAAGCGCAGGCGCTTCAGGACGTTTTGAAAGAACTCAGTTCGCCACAAATCAAAACTGAGCCGCAGAAGGAGATGTTGCTTAAAGCGCTCGGCCTCGATCCGCATTTGGCCCTTTTGAAAGCGCAGGAATTGCAACAATACCTCGGCGATATTCGCGAGCGTATTGGCATTGTGTCGCCTGATGACCTCCAGCGTGGGAAACAATTTGCGGACAGCATGTCAAAGCTCAAGGATAGCTTGGCCGGCATGGGAACAGAAATTGGCGAGAAGGTTGCGCCGGGCCTCACCAAAATGGTCGATGAATTCGACGCCTTCGCCAAAAATACCGCAGCGAGAGAATCCATTTCCGGATTTTTCGGCGGACTCTCGACCATATTAGGAACGGTCGCACAAGCTGAGGGAACGGTCCTCACCGGCTTGCAGGCGATCTACAACTTTATCGACACGCAGGGCGACAAACTGCACAACAAATTGTTCGGCTTCCTTGGCGGAGGCAGCACCTCGACCTCGCCAAGGCCAAATCCGCGTGGCGTTCCTTTATTCCATAAGTCGTCTTATGAAGGATTTGGTGGCAACATCATTCCGGCTTCGTACACCACGGGCAGCTATTCGGATTATGGATCCAGCGGCGAAACCAACATCTACAGGGCCGTCTTCGCTGGCACAATGCAAGGGGTGATTGAGGCCTTCCGCCAATGGGAGAATGGCCTGCGCGGAGGCGGCGCTACCGTGGGGCTTGCGCAGGCCTCCTACGAAACGGGCGGCGACTATAGCGGCGGAGGTCGCGGAGGCGGCTCCGGTGGCCATAGAAACGGCTTTAGGGGCGATTTGCTAGGCCCAGGGGGAACGCTCGGCGGTTCGCATATCGGCAAGGTCGGTAAGGGAATGCAGGCCCGTGCCCAAGAGAGCTATGATTTCTGGCGCAGCCAAGGCCTCAGTCGTAACGCGGCGCTCGGCTTGGTCGGTAATGAGCAGGGCGAAGGAACGATGGGCGATGGCGGAACGCATCTCCATTGGGATCGCAGCCATTATTCCGGAGGTCTCGAACAGTGGGACCCCACACGCCGCGCAGAGATAGCGAATGCGCTCGTAGGCGAACTGGTCCGCCGGCTGACCCTCCTGGCCCTCAATGAGCGCATCGATGGCCTCGACGCGCCTGGGCCAGGGCGCAAAGAGCAGGGCTTCGCGAATCCCCGGCGTCTGCCGGCCCAGCCAGCGGCCGAAGTTGCGGTCGAGTTCCAGCGCCCGTCGTCCGTAGTGCTCGAAGCTCACCCTCTCGATCAGGTTCGGAGGGAAATGGGCCCGGGCGAAGGCCTCCCTTCCTTGTACCTGGCTTATTAATGTTTTGTCTCTGAGTAGATTAACATTGACAATTTAGTGCCAACTGAGGTTCATGTAAGCCCTTTCTGTCCACTCAAGCTGATACATGCTTTTGCTATCCCAGAAAGTTCCATTTAGATGATCTTTTCATTATCCCGGTGACAATTACTGCTTCTCGTCGGATACAAACCTGTCTCATGGTAATGTCCACTGACAATTTTACTTGCTTTTGTCAAGATTTCTGTGCATGATATAAGAATTGGCAATTAGCATGATTCTTTTAGCCAACACAGGATGGTTTCACAGGCATATCTTTGCATCATGGCAGAAAGTTTTCAAGCTTAGAAAGCCATGGTAGAAAATAAAACTGAGAATAAAAAGCTAAATATTGATGTTACAGTTAATATCAGTCAGTGTCGGGTTGTGCAATGTACTTGATTGATTCATATCAAATAGCAATTAAGATCTGAAAAGAGAATGAAGAAAGAAAGCTAGACTATGAAGTCAGTAATAATGTCAGGGGATACAGGAGAGGGCAGCTTGTTGAATTTTGTCAGGATACAGTATATGAAGAGTCGTCCATGGCTAACTTTCTTTCCTCTCCTTTTGTTGCCGTTGGCAGGTAATTTCCTGTCAGTTACAAGAAAGTGGACAACAAGCGACAAGCTCACCCTTCGGTTGCCGATCACCCTGAGGACAGAGCCTATACAAGGTTATATTGCAGAAGCCTATTCTTCCTTCATTCACCTGAATATGCATCCCGATTTACATTTGTTATAATGCCTTTCTCTTTTCCTTTTAATTTTTCCTTGGAGACCTTTGAATCCAAAGAAACCCAGTTTCCCATCATCAACCATGCCCCCCATAGGTCATAGAGATTCTATGAAAGGAGAAAATTGAGTCAATTGACATCAGCCAACAAACTTTCCAAACGAACAAAAGCCGTGAACATGAGTTCTCGAAACAATGTCATTGTTGACAGTGGCATGGCAAGCCATTTTGCTGCTTATACTTGGTATTGCCTAATCAGCAGCTGATTCCCGTCCCTAGTGTCCACCACAGCTTTGCATTGGCTAATCCTCTTAGAACAACGAGCAACTCCCAGAAACCAGATTGCAGCCTGCTGACTGTGTATTGATTGTTATTCTTGCAGATGATCGAGCGGAATATGCTTCTGTCCAGGCAATCCTTTTCGGCCCGTACCTCCTCGCCGGCCTCACCAAAGGCGACTGGGATATCAAAGCCGGGCATACCAAAACCATGTCCGACTGGATCAAAGCGGTTCCCTCCAACTACAACTCTCAGCTGATCACACTGACTCAAGAATTCGCCGGTGGCGCTCTGGTCTTCTCCAACTCGAACAACTCCATAGCGATGGAGGCGGTGCCTTACGACGGATCGGACGCCACAATCCGGGCGACGTTCCGAGCTGTTCTCGTGGACCCGCCGTCGAACACCTCGGGTGCACCACCCCAAGGAAACGGCATCCAGCCGGGGGCGCTGGTGATGCTCGAGCCCCTGGACCTCCCGGGGATGGTGGTGGCGGACCAGGGCCCAAAGGGTGGCCTCGCGGTCTCCGGCGCTGCCGGGTCGGACGGCACGTTTCGGGTGGTGACGGGGATGGACGGGAAGGAAGGGACAGTGTCTCTGGAGTCGGCAAGCCGCCGGGGCTGCTTCGTGCAGGGCGCGGCGGGGTACTCCCCTGGGGAGAGGGTGCGGCTGGTCTGCGAGGGGGCCACCGGGATCCATGGCGGGTCGCCGCCGGCGGGGGCGGCGAGCTTCACGCTGCGGCTGGGCATGAGGCCGTACCACCCCATCAGCTTCGTGGCGAGGGGCGCCAAGAGGAACTTCTTGTTGGAGCCCCTTCTAAGCTTGAGGGACGAGTCGTACAGTGTATACTTTAACGTTGGGGCGTGAATGACTCCTCCTTCCTATTGGTCCTACCTGGGTGGGTTCGCAGCATCATTTTTAATATTGACGTCAGCTTCGGATCATCACGCCACCGGGGATTGCGGTATAGGTGACGTGACGTTGAGAGGTGTCATTTAAACCTTCCCGGTGAGAAGGCTATATATACCATTTGGAATTGGAATAAGTGGTTCACGGGCAAAGTGATCTGCTCATATAGGTGATACGATGTCGCATTAGTGATTGTAATTACAAAAAAACCACTTGCAATAATGTAATTATAAATATTTATAATGCTTTGCTTGTAGAAGGGTCTCTCCAATAGTTGCATGAGATGTTAAAAAAAATACAAAAATGCATGAGTATACAAATCACTGGAGTGAAATAAGGGATCGATGTGTGTAATGATCTCAGCTCACTTGGGGTGTCTGTTTTTGCACTGTTAAAATTCCTGTAACATCAGGTGTTCGTAGATCTTTGAAAGAGCTTTGCAACGGCTCTGGTTTCGCGTCGATCTAACATCGGGTCTGATCTCAGCATTTATTCTCACTAGGTCGAACAGTTTTGAAACTGCAGAACAGGTTTAGGACAACACGTAGCAACACGTTACAAATCAGGCTGTCTCGCCTTCCACAAGGTGATCCAGCGTGATCCCATCTAAGAGATTGTCCCTCCAGGAGTCCTCTTCACAACGGTACCACTCCCAACCTGATCAGCCACCCAATCGGAGTGTGGTCCCCATAGTCGTCAGCACGCGCTGTCTGGCCAGCATCGAATAGCAATGTGTCGGCACCGCCGGAGCTATCCAAAATGCTATCCGTCAACCCGAGCTCGATATTCTCGGGTCCCATGTGTTACCTATTACCTCCCTATGTGGAGTGGGTATAATTTCTATAATTGTTGATAATTGTCTAAACCGAGAGTATGGGGCTTGGCCAGGATCGTCTTCCCCACGCCCGGAGTGTGGAGGTATCACCTCTATATCCCTCAGCATTTGCTTACTTCGTATGTGTTTATTTGCCACTGCTAGTGAGCGATAGGATATCTAGCTTGATAAATTTTTATCACCGCTGTGAGAGTGAGTGTGTGACACATCCCGTGACCCGATCCGGGCACGAAGGAGTGTTGACCACCCTGACTCATTGTCAGCTTCTCAACCACGCAGATCCACACGCTTCTCTTGGTAGGGACGAGTAGCGAGCTTGCCTAGAGTCTCAGGTTCGCTTCCAAATTGGTCTCGAGTCGCATCCCGTCTCGCATCAAATTAGTATCAGAGCAAGTTGAGCCTAGGGTAGACATCAGAGTACGGTCTAAGTCTAGGGAAGTCTTGTCCATGGTGTTGCACCTCAACCCATTATCTGGTATATGAAAAGACATTACTGGAAATATAGGTTAAGCCGATTTGGAAGGTAGCCTCCTTGTGTAAGAGGATCTTTGGATCCCTATCTCCGCCACGTACCGGATATTGGCTAAGTCTAGGTTCACCACTTCACCTTGGCCAGTGCATTCCAACCCCTTGTCATTTGCAATGCCCACTCGTAGAGGTACCCAATACTCACCGCCACCACTACCTATGGCAGATCCCCGAGTCCATAGTCCCGATGAGCCATCAGTGGTCAACATGTTTCGAACTCTTATGAAAAAAATTGATGGGCTAAGTATGCGAGTGGATAAGTTGGATGGGTTGATTACACATGTGGATGGCCTAGGCATACGCTTGGAAGAGAGAATGAAGGCCTTAGAGGAATGGGCCGAAGAGTCAGACAAGTGTTTTCATGGTCTGGTAGGGAGAGTCGCCATCCTAGAGAGAGCCCCAGTTGAGGCACACCCCATGTCGACAAATGGTCAACAGGAGCCGGTTCAGCAACCTGCTACTCCAAGGGCTCAAGGGGTAGATAATAGGAGGCACCGAGTCCCCGAGATGGATGCTCTTGAGTCCGATAATGAGAATGGGGGTTATGGTCGTGACTGTCATGTTCAATGGTGAAATTGTGATTATGATGAAGATAAGCAGACCCTCAGGACCATTCGTGCGGATCCTCCCACTTTTGATGGGTCTTTGGACCTGAAGGTCTATCTAGATTAGGAGGCTGGGATAGATCGGTACTTCGAGTGGTTTGATATGACGGACCCCCGAAGAGTCTAATTCACGACCATGAAGTTGATAGGACATGCACAGACTTATTGGAAGAACATAGAGATCTTGTTGTTTTAGCGTTTCAAGCCCCAGGTTGATACATGGGGTAAGATGAAGGTCAAACTCCGACAAAAGTACCTTCATGCCACATACCGTTAGTGACTCATCGATAGATGGTACAATCTCAGCCAGGGAGATCGATCCGTCTCCAAGTACATTGCTGAATTTGATGAGTATTTTCTACCATGTGACGTCTCAGAGGAGAGCTCCATGGCTATTTCCCGCTTCCAACGTGGTCTGTAGTCGCACTACCAGTATGAGCTTTTTCACCGTAATGCAAACACTTTGGAAGAGACATATGAGGTTGCTCTGGAGTTGGAGCAGTTTGAGCCTACCCAATGATTAGGACCCTTTCCCCATCGTGGGGTTGAGCATTGTAGCTTGTCGGGCCCATATCTGAGGGCTCCCATGGCTCGACCTCCGGAGCCCGCTAGTCAGGAGCCACCCACCCCAAGGCCTCGCCCACCCCACTAAGGGATATTCCACCTCAACCCCAACCATATGCACCCATTGCCCGACCCCCGGCACCCACACCTTCTACTCATCCCCTGTTGCCTGCACCCCCGACACCCACACCCACTGATCGTCCACTATTTCCTGCACCCCCTGTCCGTCGGGAGGAGAAGGGCAAGGGGCCACTTATCGGGGAGACTAGTGGGTCACGACAGTAGTTTATCGTTGTCAGGGGTTTGGCCACTTTGCAGGCCAATGTCCCACCCGTACATCACTCGTCATTGGGGACACGTGAGTCAGAGAAGCCTCGGGGCTTGTGTCTATCAGCTATGAGGCAGAGCAGGAATTAGCTGACGAGTTCTTTCGTGAGGAGCACGATGTCTAGGGGGATCCTCCAGACCTCCAAGATGCTCGTTAGCCTGTGTACTAGTTACACATGTGGGTGGCCTGGACCACCACTGCATTATGTATGAGTCTAGGGTCATGTGTGAGTCAAGTCGAGTCGATCTAATGCAAGCGCGCGGTGCCAGTCCCTTTCAAGTGTGAGGCAAGTCAGATCTCATGCATACATTGTGGACTTGTCCGACGAATATGGGATCAACTCTACCTTCAAAGTCTCGGATCTAGTCACCTATAGGGACCCAGTGGTGATTCCGAGTGAGCTGTTTAAGTCGTCTCCTTCCCTTGAGAGTGACCCCACCCCAGAGTATTCACCACCAGCCTCATTTCAACAAGAGCGTGAGCAAATAGGACATATAGTGGATGAGCAGGTGACGCTTAGGAGTGGAGCGTCCTAGCACTACTAGGTGCGATGGAGAGGACGGCTCGTGTCTGCTGACACTTGGATCATCTGGGTAGAGCTGTAGAGGACAGATCCAGATCTACTGGAGCGGTACCCGAGCAACGGCACCCCCATACTCGACGGGGTTGAGTTCTTCCCACCCGGGGAGAATTGATAGGGCATAAGAGCTAGGCCACTAATTTTTTGGAGGTGTATTTGTTTAGAGTGTCATTAATGTGCATTTATAATTTTGGGTTTCAAGAGAGAGTTAATTGGCTAAATATAATGGGTTTCTTTGTAAAAAGATCACTTAGTTCCGACGGGGCCCCCACTCTCTCTCCCATTGGACCACCTAGATGATAGGACCCATAGGGGCTGGTCCATGGTTCAAGGTGGACTTGGACCAAGTAGAAGAAAAATGCCATTTTACTTCTTTAAAAGAGGGTGCCCCCTCCTTTGTCTCCTTATGAGATTTTTTTATTCTTCTTTTGTCTCCCTTCCCCAATATGCCCCCTTGACCAAGGGTATATGTGGTCATTTGTCCTAGGTCTAGGGTTTTCTACTTAATGTCTCTTGTAATCATATTTTCATAGAATTATTGAAGAAAAAGTTAGAAATTCTCCAAGAGCCCAAGGGTGCCCCTCTCTCTTCCCTCTCTTCCTTCTTGCAGCAGAGATTGCTATGATTTCTGGTTGAGATGTCCTAAATCTTGGAGTGATTCTAAGTTCTATCTTCTCCTCTGAGTGTGATTCTCAGCCACCGCTGCCGCCGCTACCATCGGAGCCGCCAACAAGCTGCCACAACCCGTTCTACATCCTACTATCCAGAATTACGACCTACAGAACAGAAGCTTAAAGAAGTGGTTGTATCTCCAAATCCACCCATCTGATCAAGCTAAGGTTTTGAGGGTTTGATCCCCGTGTTTCTCCCTTGTTCCAGTTTAATTTTCACGTCGATCAGACGCTGTTTGCTCCTCCTCCCAGTTAATTCTTTCCACCCCTTGCAGTCTATCTTTCTGCAGATCTGTGAGACAACAACCTGTTCCATGAAATTTCTCACCCCTTAAACCATCTCATAAAATTACAAAAATATTTGTGCGTGATCCTCACTTCCATCCCTCTCACCCATAAAATTCCTAAAGTCCATATCTGCCAACTTCCCTTTGGTCAAAATTCATTCTCATGTAGATCTCACTCTATGCTTCCTATTCTGTAACCCGAGCCAGAAACAACTACAGAGTTGTAGAGGTTTTCATTTCAACTCCGACTATTGGACAGATCTCAAATTCACATTTTTCGAAGCTCTCTAAGTGCCCTTCGCAACGACGCTAGTTTTGTTCCGATTCGACACCGGATCTGGGCGTGGTGACTGTTTTCGTTAGGGCGCGTAGTTCTGTCCCGAGACAGGCCAGCAGAAGGAGGTCACCAAGTAAATCCTCAGAAAATACGCCAATGTAGATCCAACAACCGCCACTCCTGGGGGTCGACCAGGGATTCTCCGCCATCGTCCTAGTAAACCGCCACCTTCAGAAGGTCTCCGGAGGTTGATGTCTCATTGGACGCCTTTGTTCACTACCCTGTCGGCCAGCAAATTTCAGATCCAGAGCCATAGCCCGCAACCCCCCCGGAACCCCGCCGCTATGCTGCATGTCAACCAAAGATCGGTGCTCTCAACGTCATTGTGCATCCTGTTACCTTCCTGCGTGGAGTGGGCCGTAAAATCATTACTGTAATTAAATTTTACCACTATATCGGGAGTTACGGATCTTGGCCGGGACATCTTCCCCATGCCCCGAGCGTGGAGGTACACTCGCCTCCCTATTTGTCTTACTTGCTTGTTCCGTATATGTCCTTAAGTCGCTGCATGTGAGTTATTTTGATTCGTAGCTAGTTCAATTTTAATCACCGCTGTGAGAGTGAGTGCATGACCCATCCCGTGACTCGATCCGAACACAAGTGTGAGCCGAATACCCTTGAATCACTGCCGATTTCTCAACCACATAGTTCCGCACGCTTCTCTTGCTAGGGACGAGTAGCGAGCTTGTGTTGAGTTGGTCCCGTCTTTGCTGGTCGTGTCTTCAATTTGGTCGCATCATCACCTAGAGTCCCAGGTCCGTATTAAATTGGTACCAAGTCACATCTCAGTAATTTTATATATATTATATATATTTATAAATAAACTATTATTATAAGTGATTTGAAAAAAATCTTAGAAATGTAAAGAGGGGAGAATGCGTCAGGCCCAACACGGCCCAGTAACGCCAAGCCTACTACGGCCCAATGTCGCCAAGTCCGTAGCAACCATCACCAGCCTACTAACAGTCCATAAGCATGGTCTAATTAAGGCCCACTAAGGACCAACCAACCTATAGGCATGGTCTCCGCGTACATACATCCTGGATGCCATGAAACTCACCAACGAGTGAACGTTGAGGATGCAATCACAAGGATTATCCCAGTGAACAACTAATCACGCCCACGCCGTCGAGATGCCCGCCACCACACCCTTCCTTAGTAGACGGGCGAGTGGGCAATGGACGATCTGACAATTAAGCATCGCCTTACTCCACTAACTACATCCCTGTTAAGTCAAGAAAGGGATGACACCACCACTGCAAATATAAATAGATCTCAAGCAGACCCAGGTGGACACACAGGAAAGAGAGGAGACAAGGGGGGACACACACAAATGGAGAAGGAGATAGAGAGAAGAAGGGTAGGCATCAAACCAAAGAGATACTCTAAGAGGGAGAGAGAGATAGTAAGTTTCCCACCAGTCTCAAGCCTCAGCCATGCTCCTGAGCACCTGCCATATCACTGAGCACTCTCTTCTCCCTCCCAAGCCCTCGTTTTCTTTTCTCTCTAACTTCCTCTTTGTCCTTTCACCCGATTCTGACTTAAGCATCGAAGGGTTGTCCCCTGGGATGATTTCCAGGGCTCCTTCTGATGCTCCGTTTAGTGATTGCAGGTTACCTCGAGATAGCCCAGAGTCCTTCCCCATCAAACAAATCATGAAGGTGTAGTTCGACGCTGAGGTAACACTTTTTAGCCTCCACACTTTTTGGCGTCGTATGTAGGAAATCAGTAGACAGCCATGGCACCCCGTGAGAACTATTACAACACTAGTAAACGCCATGGGGCCTCAGGTTCCCGATGGATTTTTGAGGAGGCTTCTTCTTCTCCGCACTCATCTCGCAATGCTGCTCCATCGGATCCTGCAATGAATGAACTGGTAGAGATGCGCCACTAGATACAGTTGCTAATGGAGGCGTACCAAGGCTTTCTTAACCGGCAGGCGGAGTAGAGCCGCGCACCCCCCCCCAAAAAAAAGGAGGTGCACTGACTATTGAAGAGTCGCGCTGGGTGCGTGAACCCTCACTCCTCTCTACCACTCACACTCCATGCCTACACAGTCAACCCTCACAATGCCCTGTTATTCCGTTGCATTCAAACCCTGAGATGGCATAGCTGCTACAACGCTATGAGGAGGTTAAGCACGAGCTTGAAGGTAATGTCCGCAAACTAGACAATTGATCGACGATGACTCCGACTTCCACACACCTTTCTCCCGAGAGATTTTGGAGGCTCTGGTCCCCGTGAATCTTCAACTGTCGATGTTCACCCTATTCGACGGCACTACCGACCCCGTCGACCACATGCACAACTTCAAATCCAACATGGTGCTTCATTGAGCCTCGGATGTTATGAAGTGTTTGTCCTTCATCACCACCTTGAGAGAGAATGCCAGATGTGGTTTAAGTCGCTTCCCGCCGGGACCATTACCTCCTTCCAACAACTCAAGAGGATGTTCAAGGAAAACTTCCTCAGTTGCAAGGAGGAGGTCAAAGCTACCGTGAGTCTCCGCGCCACAAAGCAGGGCCAAACTCTTGTGGGACTTTGTTGCCCGCTTTCACAAGAAGGCCCTCCTCATTTCCCGCTTGGACATCAACATCGCTACGACAATACTGACACAAGGCACGCGAGACATCATTCTCCGAAGGACTCTTGAAGTAGAACCCTCGCGACATTAATAGAGCTCCTCACCTTGACCCAAAAGCATGCCAGTTGCAAGAAGAACAATGTCGTATTGCGCAGAGCAGCCAGGGCCGATCAGTCCAACCGTAAGCGATCGGATGAGTCTCTCCACTGAGAGAGGGGCAAGCGTGAGTGCCATGCTTGGGAGCACTGCAACCAGGGTGGGCCGAAAGAGAAAACTTTTTTATAGGCACAACACCCCAATGACAGCCCCTCCAGAGTAGATCCTCATGGAAATCTGTAAGGAACCTTACCTCTACTGTCCCCAGAAGATGAAGTCCTATCCTCGGACGAGGAATCAGAGAAAGTATTGTTGTGACAACCCGGATCCAGGATACCAGATATACCCGATAGGATTATCGAATACACCTGATACCACTTGAAACCCGGGGTGCAGCCCGCGGGTGTCCGCATCCAGGTCGCGGAGTCCGGTCGGCACACCGCGCACCGCACCGCCGCCTGGTCCTTGCTGCGACACCGGTTGTGGTTGTGAGTTGTCGGGCCAATGGACCCTAAATCACGGAGATACTCCGCAATTCGACGGTGTTGACGCCACACCGTATTTCCATCGGTTATTTCATGCTAAAATTCTTGAAATATTTTGAGAAAATTTATGGTGTAGCAAATGCCCCCCACAGGATGTTCGTCACGGCCGAAGGTGGGGGCGGATGGCCCGTGCCCTTTAAAGGGGACATTTTCGTACGTCCTTTGTATAGACGTTGTACTTTTTCGGAACTGCATTCAATGATTATATTGCTGTCCCAGGATATTTTGGCTTGACACTCCTCTTCTATTTTCTTTTTCTCCGTGCTTCTAGGCATGACTCGCAGCAGTAGAGATGAGAGTCGGCCGAGGAGGTCGAGGGTCAGGGGCGCTGATGAGTGCCGGGTAGAGCGCACCGGCCGGTGCATGCTGCCTTTCCCTCCCCGCGTCATTGATGATAATAATTTCAGCCGGCTGGACTTTGGCTATTTATGGGTCGCTGAGGGCCCGACTGAGAGTGCTGGGGAGGCTGAAGGCCTCGTAGACGTGTCTCGGATCACGAGACGGGACGGCCTCTATACATATGATCGCTCGGGAGGCTATCCACGTCACTACCCATTGGACCGCCACCTCTACCATTTTCTTCAGAGCTTTTCCCCGATCGACATGGAGGCCGACGATCTTTCACTGCCTGAGGAGAGGCGCCGCCTCGAGAGGGCCATATTAGCAGGGAGAGACAGCATGCAGGGTCTGTGTTCTTTGACTTGTCCGAGTTACCCGGAGGGCTTCACCCGGCAGAGACAGTACTTGGATCAGCAGAGTCTGGGCTTTTTTCAGCGGCACGAGAGCCTTACTATTCGGGCTGGACCACTGTCTCCCGCAGTTTGGCACATGCATGGGCAGCACAAGACTATGGATCAGGTTGTAGATGGTCTCTTCTTGACACCTACCGGGGAGAGCTTCGCACAAGAGGAGTACGCCCATGACTGCATGATTGAGAGGGTCCTAACATTGAAGACTCCCAGCTGGTATGTGAAGTGGTATGTTATCCCATCTCATAGCTATCACCGGGGTGCGACAGAGTGGCTCTGCGACATTCTGACTGTCTACCGGTCGGTGTTGGACAGGGTAGGGATCCGTCATGCAGTGACGGCCACCTTATATTCGTACCCCTGTCACACAGGCCTGCTACAGGCTTTGACAGAGAGATTCAACCGCCGATGGAACACTTTTGTCACGGCTGGAGGAGAGACTTCCTTGGACCTCTGGGCTTTCTAGAGGATTTCGAGTCTTCCGATCCGCGGGAGGCCATACGAGGAGTTGTTACTAGATGACCTGCACCTTAGCTCCACCGACGGCGCAGGGCAATATACCATGCAGTAGTGCTTCAGATTCTTGATGAAGGCTTGGAGGGATTTAGCCCGAGTTGGTACAGACAAGACCCCTCGCACATCGAGGGTGACTTTAAATGCATGGGTGAGCTATTTTTACAGTGGCCCTTTCTGCTTTCACGAGGAGTTTGCTCAGTCCGGCACCACCTGGGAGTAATGTAGGGAGGTCAGAGTAGATGTTCCCCCTCACCCACGCCACTTGCCCGCATTCGTCATCACGGGAGAAGAGTATTATGCTGCCCACTCATTATTTGAGTGCCTGGGCAGGGCTGTTACTTCCAGAGCTATCCAGTAGGGCTCCAGTTGAAAATCCGACATCGCCGCTGATTTTTTGGCTCATAGGGCAGCCATCACAGGACTCAGTGTTTCAGCTTGTAGGGGCCCGACGGGCCTTGTCCTTTGTTCCAGTGCGGAGAGGAGAGGGCATAGCCCTTGACTGCTTCTCCTACCTTTACCGCCCTTATGTCGGGCAAGAGGGAGATGCCTTGCTAGTAGAGTTTCCACACATGCTTTACTCTTCCCTTAGGGTTTGGCAGAGTGGGTTGTCAGCATCCGCCCCAGTGTTGTTGTGTACCGGCGCTCCAGCACAGCTATACTAGAGGCCTATTACCCGCACTGTTCGCCAGGAACTTTGGGTATGATCAGGGCATTCCTTCGGGTGCAGAGTTTCCTTTGGCCCTTTGATTGTACAGGCACAGGGATGTGCATTTGGTAGCAGTAGCCTGGCAGGACTTCCTCTGCCGCGAGGTGGCACAGGGGTACCCCGTCCCAGAGCAGGAACGCAGAGGCCATTTTGATATCCATTTTGTCCACTGGTGGTTCAAAGCCAGCAATGTCTTTCGAGAGCATCGCGATGCCATCCGAACAGCTGAGCAGCAGCACTTGAGGAGGGAGGATCTGCCTCCTTTGCTTGTGGACCCAGCCTTCATTGGGTCTCATTTCTCTTGAATTACCATGCCTTCAGTGGAGATGGCCCATTCTTTTCCAGCAGCGGGCATTTCCCAATCAATTTCAGCAGAAACTTCCTTGATTGGTATAAGAGGTGGTGATATTTCTGCCCAAGGAGAGCTATCGAAAAAGGATAGGGATAGCCCTGCCTCCTCAATATCTTCAGCTTCACTACTGCTGGCCGTATCAAATTTGGCATGGAGAGCCATTTCTTCAAGGCAGACCTACTCCCAGCACCTGTAAGGAGTTATGGCTTCTAATTCTGAGTCTCTTGATTGAGCCGGCCCAGTATGTTCAGCCTCCTCCGGGTATTCGTCAAAAGTTGCCCCCAGTAAGCTATCTCTTGTTGGGAAGAAAGTGGAGATAGTGTCCACTTCATAGCGTCCACTATAGTAATATTCTTTGAGAGTGAAGCCCAACCCCGGATGTTGAGATACACGTCTCAACTCTTTGTCCAGGCTGGCGGGATACCAAAGCCTTTGGAATGCTTCTTTATCCTTGCGAGGCTGGCCGGAGGGGATATACTGCCTTTGGAACATCTTAGCCATCTAGTTTGGTGTGAACGTCAGCCCTTGAAAGGGGACTAATGGGTTCTCTATATCCTCAGGGAGATGACAATCGATGTCTTCCTGTGCAGGGTGTTCTTCAGCTATGTAGAACAAGCTACTGGGGTCTTTAGACTGTGCCACCTCCCATGTTTTGAAAGGCTCGACAGTGATATGATCGAGGTTGAATATTGTCCTGGTGAGACCTTTTGGGATTTTGATATGGCTATGATGCTGCTCAACCTCAGCTTCATTGACTTTAGGGTAGGTGGTGGGAGGTGTTGTCCTGCTCACGTCTCCTGTGCTTGCAATATGTGAGATCATCTTGGGATTGACATTCCCTGGCGACAGCGGTGGGAACCAGTCATTACTGGAGGTGCTTTCTGATGCCTTGGCCGGGGTCTTGGCTTTGGAGGTCTTATGTGCCTGCTGCGTATACAGAGAAGCGTTAATCAAGTGACACTCGAACACTTCAAATGGGTGGAGGTCAGCAAATATCCTCTCCTTCATCCCCTCTTGGTTGTACTTGATACACTGATGTAGTGTGGAGGGTACCATCATGTTTTCATGCAGCCAGGGGCAGCCAAGTAGTGCCTTGTACGAGGTGCTGGAGTTGATGACATGAAACTGCACCTTCGTAGTGAAATCCGCCATGGTGCATGAATTCTGCCACTCCTAGTGGCACTTCAAACTTTTGATTAAAGTCGATGATATGCATATCTCTGACTTAGTCGAGGCACACATTAAAATAGTACCTCTAGTATATTCTATACGCCAAGATGTTGACGACTGCTCTGGGGTCTACCAAAATTTTATTTAGCTCCCGACCATTCAACTGTCCTTTCACGTATAGTAGTCTGTTGTGGCTAGTAGTAGGGAGTAACATGTCCTCCTGAGTGAAGGTCACATTGGCCTCCAACAGTGTTTCGGCTAAACAAGTTTCATATTGGGCAGGCATCTACAGAGTAGTGATGATTGCCTACTAGGTCTCTTCGCTCAGGGAGAGGATCTCCCAGATAGTGAACCTTACCGGAAGCTTTTTAAGTAGCTTCATTATTTGACTTCCAGCTCGGATGTTAGATAACTTCATTTCTTCTGCCCATTTAGGCTTGGAAGAGCCTTGAACTGCGGCCCCTAACGGACCTACTTCATCGGACTCCGAGTCTGCACCTTTCTGTTGGGTGTCATCCTCTTGTTGTCCCTTGTTGCCTGCCTTTTGGCAAGTCTTGTCTTCATCTGGAGCACCAGAAGGTTGCTGAAGCTGCGAGTGAGTGCCCCCGGCCATAGGGCTGGCATCCTAACATGGCTGCTTGCCCTTTGACATCTTCAAAAATTTGAGAAAGAAAGGGACGGTGGTGCTTCCCGCACTCTGAGTGTATAACCCTGAAGAAGGAGGGATTTGGACTCCCCTGACTTCTAGAGGGGGTATCTTATAGGGCGGCTCTCCCCTGAAGATGATGTTGTGGTTGGCGGGCGGCTGGCGCCCCCATTTTTGGCCTGACTAGGTTGCATGAGTGGTAGTCGCGGCTTCGGCCTGGCTTGCCCCGGCAGTGGGTGTAAAGCATATTTCCTCCTCGTCTTCCTCATTGGGCAGATTGAAGAGGGCAGAGAGGGTATTGCAGGAGAGCACTATCTCCCTATTGACCTTGCAGGCTCTTCTTTTCTTCCTTTGCTTCTTCTTCTTGTCTCTGGCAGGCGCTTGCCCCCAGAACAAGCTGTCATCCTTTTCTAGCATTTTGTCAGCTTCTCCTTCTTGTTCTAGTGAGAGCTATTCCAATTCTTGCCATGGGACAAGATCCCTTTTCTTTTTCCACGACAGTTTTATCATTGATGACATTATTCAATTTTCTTTTCAAAGTTTTATTATCCTTCATTTGGCAATTAAACTTTTCTAACAAATCATCGTAAGCATCTTCCCAGTCATCTATGGAGTATTTCTCAAAGGGCTTGCTTATCTCGTTGTCACTATCGGCCATGTGGCACAGCCCTGGCTCTTCTTCCTCTGAAGATCCACTCTCCGAGTCTTCTTCCTCATCGCTCCAAGTGCAGACCATGGCCTAAGATTTCTTCTTCTGCACTTTGACACTTTTCTTCACGAGCTCCGGGCATTCACCATTCATGTGACCTGGCTTTTTATAGTGAAAGCATGTAAAGTTGTCAGCGCTTTTATACTTAGCAGATTTAGAATTGGAGTTTTTACGAGCTAGTTGTGATCTCCTTCTCCTGAAGGTTTTACCTCTAATCCTCAGAAACTTCTGAAATTGGTAGGTTAGCATGGCCTGTTGGACGTCATCAAGGTCGAAGAAACTGTCATACTCCTCACTGCTCTCACCACTACTTTGGGATACCTTGGGAGCTATAGTCTTCCATTTCTTATTTTCCTCAACATTTCTTCTATGGTTGATCTCATAAGTCATCAGTGATCCTATCAACTCGGTTACAGTCATGGTGGATAGGTCGCTAGATTCTTTGATCACTCTAGCTTTGGTGTGCCATGCAGGGGTCAAGGACCTAAGGATTTTCCTAACTAAGTCGCTATCCTGAACAGGTTTCCCAAAGGCCTTCAAACTGTTTGTGATCAAGGAGAGCCTAGCATACATCTCAGATATAGTTTCATGCTGCTTTATCTTGAATAATTCATAGTTAGAGGTGAGCATGTTTACCTTTGATGCACGCACTTGTGACATCCCTTCATAGATCAATTCAAGCTCATCCCAGATCTTTTTTGCTATTTTGCACACTGAAATTCTAGAATACTCCTCAGGGTGCACAGCACATTGCATGATGTTGAGGGCCATCCAATTTACGATAGACAATTGTATCTGTTCCCTTGTCCAGGTACTTTCATCTTTTGGGAGCTCAAATGGGCCGGTGGTGACAACTCTCCATAGCTCATGGCTTTGCGCCTGCAGAAATACCTCCATCCTATTCTTCCAGTAAATGTAATTAGCACCATCAAAGAATGGAGGTCGATTGATAGAGTGTCCTTCAGCTATGAAGCTGCGAGTCTCACTAGTTCCAGGTCTTCCCTGGTTGTTTGACCACATGATTGGAAACCTACTCTGATACCAATTGATATACTAAAAGATAGATATAGAGCGGGGGATTGAATATGTCTGTCCCCCCCAAGAGTTTGAACAAACACCAATTAAAGCAAAAAAACATCTAACAGGAGCAACACAATTATGATCTCACACAGTGGTTGGGCAATCAATCAGACAGTAAGAGTGCACAATTATTTTAATGAACTAAGCTCGATGTCAAAAGATATGGCGGCAATAATCCACTCTTAGCACCTGAGTGTGCTTGCATCAACTTCACTGGTACCTGGCAGAGGTTTGATCAGTTGATCTCCTTACGCCAGGGGAGGCCTTCCAGATAGGCGTAACTTACCCTTCCAGCCTTGCCTTTTCATATACCAGCTAATCAAGCTCATACACTCCGAATAGCAAGCAAATTACGCTACGCACTGAACTACGAGATTTGGAAAGAAAATCCTAATGCGCAATTCAACCAACAATGCTTAGGCAATTTTAAAGTGGTTTGGCGAGGTCTACCTACGTCCACCACCCACTTGAACTGAGTGAGGATCCCTGCTTAAATAAGGAAATCACAGTAGACTTAGTTTGCGACAGACGCTGACAACACAACTTCCCTGAGGTAGACAAATCCCTAAAAAACTCTGATCGACCACCGTGCTGGATTAGAATCCACTGCTCACGCAGTCACCGGAGGACCATGTCCTCCCTTCCTCCAAACCCGGAGGGAACCCGTGAGAACTGTACCTCACAGCTCTCACAACCAGAGGTTGACCACCTCTCTTCCTCTGAATTCAAAGAGGGAATAACGGAGATAACCTCTCCCTTCCTCTAATACACCTCAGAAGGAACTGCGAGGAATGCTCGCACTCAAAGAAAGACAGAAATGACAAGAAAGAAACAATGAAAATGAAAAATAACAAATCACAATCAAAAATAGGAAATGAATGTAGCTTCGATCTGAAGCAGACTTTTCTCGAAGGGGCTAGCTACTCAAGCTTCTCTCCCTCTCTCAATGGAATTCTCTCCTTTCTCTTCTGGTCCTAGGTTGAAGGATTTCGAGAGGGCTTTCCAACGGTGCCGGCCGTGCTCCGATCGGACGTCCGGATCGGCCGCGGAGGGTGGTCTAAGTAGAAGAAGGATCGGTTCTTTTCGAAGGTTAAACACTATTTTTGGGAGGACTCAGAGCTATTTCACATGGGTCCAGATCAGATTAGCAGGAGATGTGTCCCGGAAGTAGACCAGTAATTTGTCTTGCATTTCTGCCGTAATCTGGCTTGTGGGGGACATTTCTCTGGAAAGAAGACTACGGTGAAAGTGCTACAAAGTGGATTTTATTGGCCCATATTGTTTAAGGATGCTTATGAATTTTCAAAAACTTGTTTGAGATGTCAAGCAGTGGGTAACAATTCTAAAAGAGATATGATGCCGCTTAATCCCATTCTGGTAATAAAAATCTTTGATGTTTGGGGAATAGATTTTATGGGACCATTTTCACCTTCTTTTGGCAATGAATATATTTTGGTGGCAGTGGACTATGTTTCAAAATAGATTAAAGCTGTGGCTACTAGGACCAATGATCATAAGGTGTTGATAAAATTTATCAAAAAAATATCTTTTTTAGATTTGGGTGTCCTAGAGCTATGATTAGTGATAGGGGTTCTTACTTCACGAATTCTCAATTCTGAACTTTACTCCGCAAATATGACATCACTCATAAGCTTGCTACCCCTTATCATCCCCAAACCAGTGGTCAGGTTGAAGTATCCAATAGGAAAATCAAGAACATTTTGCATAAGACAGTTAGGTCGGAAAGGAAAGACTTGTCCGAGAGATTAGATGATGCATTATGGGCCTATAGAACTACATATAAAACTCCCATTGGCATGTTACCTTACCGCCTCATTTTTGAAAAAGCCTGCGACTTACCTATAGAGCTAGAACACAAAGCATATTGGGCCATTAAATATGTCAACTTTGATCTAACTCAAGCTAGGGCCCGAAGAGCTCTACAACTTAATGAACTAGAGGAACTAAGAAATGAAGCCTATGAAAATTCAAAGATTTATAAAACGAAAACCAAAGAATTTCATGATAAACATATTCACAGAAAAACTTTTTATGTAAATCAGAAGGTTTGGCTTTTTAACTCAAGGCTACGCTTGTTCCCTGGTAAGTTAAAATCCAGATGGGATGGACCATTCATTGTCATTAAAGCATTTGACCATGGAGCCGTTCAAATTCTGAATCCCCAAAATGGTCATATTTTTACTGTTAACGGTCAAAGGTTGAAACCCTACTTGGAAAATGAGCGGTTGTCACCAAATGAATCTATAGCATTATGTGATCAGGTATTAATTCCTGTTGAGCTTTCCTGCGTCTGGCTGAAGATGGTAAACTTAGCGCTTTTGGGAGGCAACACAGGGTTTTTGATTTGATATCTTATTTTACGAGGCCGCTCAGAAGAATAGAACGGTCCAAAAGAGGCCGCTCAAACGAACTGACCTACTACAGTAGTTCTGTCAAAACGGTCAGAACGGTCAGGGAAGGACCTCTCAAAGAATGGAACAGTTAAGAAGAAACCGCTCCACGAACTACCTTAGACTGCTGAACGGTCTATCGACCGACCGCTCAATAGGCCAGAGGAAATAGAATGGTCAAGCAAGGGTTGTTGAACACAATAGGGGAAATAGCACGGCTGGACACCAGTCGTTCAAGGGGACTGGATGGTCCACACTTGGCCGTGCTAGACACAGGGTGGTCTATCACACGACCATGTAAACGCCCACCGACCTACATTGAACGGTCACACTCCAGACCGTGCCAAGCCCTACACGGCTACTGTTAAACAATGTAGGCGTCACAATGGGAGAATCGTGGGATCGGTCGGATCTCGGCCTTTCCACGCCCCGTTCATTCTGAAACGAAGGGGATACAACCACAGTGACACTGCCGAACATCCAGACTCTGACAGGGGTCAAATCGATTGATAAATGGCGAGAAATGGGTAATTCTATCGAATTGTCCCAAATGGGATCACCGAGTTTTCTGGGCTCCTACCGGCCCCGAATGACCACCAATCGTGACAAAATCACTATGAATGGAATGCTGACATTCCAGGGAGTCGAACGATACCAACCGATCTGAAAATCGTCGCCATTTTTTGGTGAACCCTATGAACTCCCCAAAAGCATGATTTTCCAAAAATAATCCAAAACCCACTCGTATGCTCATCGTTCAACATAAAACTGCAGGGAAATGTAGAGGAGAAGTAGGTGATCCATCTCCCAACCTCCACCGAAGAAACTGTGCACCGAAGTGACTAAACCATGCCAAAAATCACCAAAATAATGAACCGCGTCGGCTTTGAATCTACCGAGGGATCACGTTGTGCCACGCTCAATCCATCGCCCCATCACGCATCTCGATCACTCCATCGCGTCCCCGCCTCAACCAGCTCTCCAACGGTAAAACTCGAAGACCAGCCCAAAACATCAAGTCAAAACACACAAATTCAACCAAAAAAGCATTAAGAAGAAAATGCTAGGATGTGCAGTGTGCACATTCTAGCTTTGTAACTGCCCTCAAAGGTATCTTTAGCAGCATGATTCTCAAATAATGGAATTCTCTTCAACTAGCATTTCTCCAAACAAGGCATAAATTCTTGAGTTGCAAAGCAAGATGTTACAAGCTTTCTTATACTGCAATCCTCCACGAGATTAGCTAGGGATCATGATGAGCTATAAACAAAAAATGTTTGTCTCATTGCCCACACTCCCCTTCACACACTCCATTATATCTGCACATCGAAGCAAACCCAACAGCCTCTTTATCTCCTTATCCTTATACTGATGAAAGCCCATTGAAAGATGATACATCAATCTTACTGGTGACATAGCTTTTGAATCACATTGATTTAAGTGGAAGGGTATTGCAACTTAACTTCATAACTCTCTTGCTGGCACCACCATAAGCATCATAAGCATCTCCTCAACATTCTAGGATAGACTAGATTGAAAGCTATGATCTAATAGAGGCAAATGTACACAACCCATCTGCAAAGTGCAGATTGCAGGGTCAAAGTAGAATTTTGTAAAGCGACTAACTTGTTTGCATGAGGACTCCTCCAAGCAAAAATATTTATTTACTTTAAGCTATTAGTAGGAAAAGCCCCACAGATCTTCAGATCCAACTTCAGCCTCAAAGGCAACTTTCATCACAGCGAAATGGTATTGCATTACTTTGTTGTTGGTACAAACTTATTCCAAAAATGGAACAAGGGAAACCAGAGGATACAAGAAGTACAACATATGCCTGACATATATCCTAAAAAACATGAGGAAAATCCTCGGCTTAACATCTCGAAATGAAAGATCAAGCAACCATAGAAAACCGTATAGGGGAGATAAGTCCAATTGAAGTTGAAAGCATCACCAGTATCACTGCTGTTTGACGACATTCTCCAAGTACCATTTGTATGTGTCCGCCAGCCCGTCTTTAAGTGAGATCTTGGGAGTCCATCCCAACTCTGCCAGCTTCGAGCTATCCATAAGCTTCCTTGGTGTGCCGTCTGGCTTCGTCTGGTCCCACGCAATCTCCCCCTCGAATCCGACCACCTCCTTCACGATTTCTGCGAGCTCCTTGATGGTCACCTCCTTCCCGCTTCCCACATTCATGTGCCCCAGCCCGCTGTACTTGTCCAACAGGAACACCACGGCGTCCGCCAGGTCATCGACGTGGAGAAACTCCCTCAGCGGTGACCCCGTCCCCCAGACGACCACCTCCTTCGCCCCGGCGGCCTTCGCCTCGTGAAACCGCCGCATCAGCGCGGGCAGCACGTGGGAGTTCTCCGGGTGGAAGTTGTCGTTGGGGCCGTACAGGTTGGTGGGCATGCCGGAGATAGCGTCCCAGCTGTACTGGATCCTGTACGCCTGGCACATCTTGATGCCGGAGATCTTGGCGATGGCGTACCACTCGTTGGTGGGCTCGAGTGGCCCGGTGAGCAGCGCCTCCTCGGTGATCGGCTGGGGGGCGAACTTGGGGTAGATGCAAGACGACCCGAGGAACAGCAACTTCTCGACGCCGCTCCGGTAGGCGGCGTCGATGACGTTGGTCTGGATCTGGAGGTTGACCGCGATGAAATCGGCGGGGTAGGTGGAGTTGGCGTGGATGCCGCCGACCTTGGCGGCCGCCAGCACCACGTACCGGGGGCGCTCCTGCTGGAAGAAGGCCTCAACGTCGGCCTGGCGGGTGAGGTCGAGCTCCCGGTGGGAGCGGACGACAAGGTTGTGGAATCCCAGCGACTGCAGCTTCCGGTAGACGGCGGACCCGACGAGGCCGCCGTGGCCCGCGACGAAGACCTTGGCTGACTTGTCGGCGAGGAAGGAGCCGGCCGCGGCAACAGAAATTTCTGCAGAATTGGCGAGGTGATCAAGCAGGGATCGAGAGGATTAGGGTTGCGAGGAGGAGGATGAGGAGAGGGGGCGCGCCTACCTTTCTCGACGGCTCCCATGGCGGCTTCTTCTGCTGCTGCGGCGAAGAGAACGGAGAGCAACTGGTGCGAGGCGGCGCGGCCAACCAGCGACGGGGGTTTATGGGAGAAGTGGAGAGAGGAGCGGTGATGGCGGTCCGAGATCTGATCCCGTTGATAAAGGGTAGGCCGGGGTGCAATTGGAAAAATGCGGATCTGGTTTTGGCATGGAGATCTGCGACGCCTCGTGGATCCGATGTCAGGCAGATTGCCACTTCCGCCGGTTTCGGACCGGTTCTTCGAGTCAACGAACTTGCTGGGGTCGGCGATGAGCGACGGACTCACTCGATTTGGGTTCCAGTGGGGGTGGAGGTGGAACTCTTTCCCGACGTCACCTTTGGGGGCGTCGGGTACAACTGAATCTTCTTCCCATTGTGGGAGAAGGAATATTGGTTGGATCGACCAAATGTAGTAAGGTCTACATCATAGATCCATGGTCGTCCTAAGATAATGCTCTTGACCTTCATAGGCACTACATCGCATAAAATCTATTCTTAGTAGGACTGGAACTGAATGGGAATGACGCATGTAGTGGTGACTGGGATAGAAGTGTCATCAACCCAAGTCACATTGTATGGCTTAGGATGAGGGTGCATAGGTAGACCTAGATGGGAGATAAAGTCTGAAGAGACTGCATTGATACAGCTCCCGTTGTCAAAAATCACCTTACAGGGTTGAGATTTCACCATGATGTAGGTTTGGAAGATAGAGGTTCGACGTCAGTCATCCTCTTGGGAGTGTGTTAAGATGCAGCGAATTACACCTAATCTTTCCTGACTAGAACTCTCAGTAATATCTTCCACTTACATGTACTCGACATGTCTGCCATCAAATCTTGCATCCATTTCCTCAAACTGGACGATGACGTCAGGATTGGCCATATATCTCTCAATGTCCTCTCCTTCCTGAGGTGGAAGCTCCACAGGTTGGGGGTCAGTGATGACCAAGGCTCGGGTGGGGCAATTGGTGGCGACATGTCCTAGATTATGGCACCGAAAATAATGAACTATCAAGATAGAGATTGGTTGTGAGGTGCTAGGAAGGACTCCCTTTCCTTTGTCATCTCTCCTATCGGCTGGTTAACTGTACTCCAGCATGGGCACAGCAGCAGGTGCAGGTAAGGGGTTTCTTATGACTGGGGCAGCAGGGGCAACGGCCCGAAGTGGGGTATCAGTAGGGACATAGGAAGTGGAAGGTCCAGGCCTCTCAGGATAGCGGATCATGAAATTTCGGGATTCAAGTTGATGGTAGGTGGGAACCCGAAGTGGGACCACCCTTTGAAACTACTCTTCATCTCGAGCAACCTGGTAGGCGTGCTCAAGGGTGTTAACCTCTCGCAAGAAAAGTTCTCATTGAATGCTCTCGTGTAGGCCAGCCCTAAATCGAGAAAGGGTAACGGAGGCATCTTCCATGACTCGACTCCGAAGGAAGAATTCATCAAATTTGGCAATGTACTCGTCCACGGATTTTCCATCTTGGGTGAGTTTTTGCCATTGGTCTAAAAGACGTTGATGGTAGGAGGGTGGCAGATACTTCTCCCTCAATTTCTCCTTCATTTCTTTCCATGTATTTATGGGATCCTCTCGTCTCCTTGCTAGGAGATTCTCAATATTACACCAGTAGGTCTTGGCTTGACCTAAGAGTTTCATTTTGACGAACCTCACTCTTGTAGCAGGGGTCATGCAGTGATACCAATCAAAGTATTGATCAATCCCGGTCTCCCAATCAAGATATGTGGCGGGATTGAGGGACCCATCAAAACTCGGAGCGTCTATCTTGACGTTCCATAGGATGATCTCCTCATCGTCGTGGTCTCTCCCCAGAGGTGCACGACCATCTTGCTCCCTCCCTCAGGGAGCCTGATCCTGACGGGCATGGTCTCTCTCTTCCCTATGGTTGACCACGGGGCCTCCACGACCATTCAATCTTTCTTCCTCTCTCCCCACATGATCCTTAATGGCTCGGATCCTCTCATCTAGCTCCGCTCGTAATTGGGCTATTGATGCTTCAAGTTGGACCGTGAGATGTTGTGCGAGCTGGGCTAGCATAGCACTCACGCTCTCCAGACCCATGGGTGGTTATAGAGTTAAACTGTGCTCTAGACGGCCCGATGAATTCCTAGACCAACGTGGCATGCACGAGCTCAGACCTAAATGATGCGATCCTAGGACCGAAAATTAGCAAGGTGTAGACGTAATTTGTTGGCGAATATGCAGAGGGTCAATTCCTTTTTGCGAAGGGACCGATCAGGGAGAGTTGCTCGCCCGTAGGCGAAGTAGTTGTGGAACTACCTCCTGACAATTATGGTGCCCTAATGTGACAGTTCTAGGGCTTAAGGATGGGCGCATACAAGCTCTCTCTCTCCGTCCACAGCGATGCACTCAGGAGACTGGCTGCATGGATAGGGCTCTCTCTCACTTTGTAGTGCGACAATTGAAAAGATACTAAATAAGCAAGAGATTGGAGCACATACCTAGCTAGACTAAAAAGTCTAGCTCCGACCGGAGACGAAGGCGAGCGGGGACGTGCGTGCCAGCACGACGTCGACGAAGCTTCACGGTTACAACAAATTCACTCCACGCAGGGAGGATTTAATTATTACAAAACTGCTTAATTAAAAAAAATTTCCCGCACAGGGGAACAAATGGTCATTTTGTCGCATGTAATTTTCCCTAGAGATAGGTGTTGGATCGCCTACTCCTCGACGGTAGAGAGTAGTTTCCGTGTGAGGCTTTCAACACAGACCTTCTAATCCGATTGGTCGCTGCATGAGCGAGTCTCGTGAGGACTCCAGCCATTTATCTGTGGATCAAGAAGCTCAGTAGGTCGACTCTCACTTATCTCGCATTGTGCTAATGCATGACATTGACTTTGATGATGAGTTAGTTATCAGCTTTGGTAGCAGGCCTTATATTCAAGCTGATGATCTATTGAGGCATGCTATTTTAAGTGAAGCCCATGAATCCCATTCTACTATTCACCCTGGCACTGCCCAGATGTATCAGAATCTAAGAAGGCAATTTAAGTGGTCAGGTATGAAAAGAGATGTAGCTGAGTTCATCTCGAAATGCTTAACATGCCAGCAAGTAAAAGCCAAGCATCAAAAGCCAGGTGAAATCCTCCAGCAGTTAGAAATTTCGATGTGGAAGTGGGATCACGTCATGACGGATTTTGTTGTGGGTTTGCCTCGGGCTTCACAGGGCTTTGATGGCATCTAGCTATTGGTTGATCGTCTGATGCAGATAGCTAGATTGTTGTAGATTCAAGTTACTTGGAGGGTGCAGAAATTGACTAAGCTTTATGTTGTTAAGTTTGTGCCATTACATGGAATTCCTATTTTACTTGTGTCAGATCGTGACCCATGGTTTACCTCTAGTTTCTGGCGCAATTTTTAGAAAGTGTTGGGCACAGAGTTAGCCTTCAGTTCAGCATATCATCCGCAGTTTGATGGGCAGTCAGAGAGGACAATTCAGACCTTAGAAGATATGGTGAGATTTCATCACCGTGATTGCCAGGGTTCGTGGAGTCAACATTTGCCACTTGTTGTGTTTGCTTATAATAGTAGTTATCACTCCAGCATTGGCATGACACTTTATGAAGCTTTGTATGGTCGTCCCTATCGTACTCCTTTGAACTGGTTTGAAACCAATGACCGTCTACTGACAGGACCTGATATGGTTCAGTAGTGTACTGATGTAGTTCATCTGGTCAAGCAGAAAATGTTGACCGCTCAGAGTCAACAGAAGAGTTATGTAGATCAGCATAGATGACCACTGCAATTTGAGCCTGGAGATATGGTGTTTGTAAAAATATCTCCGATGAAAGGCGTTTCGAGGTTTGGGAACTGTGGAAAACTCAGTCCGCGATACATTGGTCTGTTTCCTATTTTGGAGCATGTGGGCCAAGTGACATATCGTCTGCAGCTGCCAATGACAATGCAAGCTATCCATGACGTGTTCCACGTGTCTCAGTTGAGGAAATATGTGCCTGATGCATCTCACGTTCTAGATGATTCAGTTTGGCCCGAAGTGACTGCTGATTTGTCAACTCCAGAGTTTCCGTTAGAATTGAAGATCGCCGTGAGTAGCGATTCTGAAACAAAGTGATTCCTCTGGTTAATGTTGTTTGGCAGCGTCACTCAGGGGATGAAACTACTTGGGAGCGGGAGGATGAGATGCGTCAGCTCTTTCCCTTCTTATTCCCGTAAGGTATAATTTCTTTTCACTTTCCTCCTTATTCTTCCTTTTAAATTTCGAGGATGAAATTTCTATTAGGAGAGAGGGATTGTAAGGCTCGTGTCTTAGCAGATCCTTACTGGTTTGGATCTAGATTTTATTCCATGAATTTTGGCTATTTTTATGAATTTTATAGGCTTTTTCTAGCATTTAATCCATTTAGTTAAAGAATTATAGAAATTAAATGGATATTTATACAATTTTACTTATTTGAGGGTTTTAAATGCAATTAGAGTTTAATTTTTAAAAAAATAAATATAACATATTTTTTAACAACTCACGTTTCTCTCTCTCCCCATCTCATTTTCTCTCTCCTCCCTCAGCCTCTCTCTCTCTCTCATGTGCGCGATCGTCTCTCCCCCCTCTCTCGAGCTTGGTTGATCCGGGCGACTGTAGGAGGCATGGAGGGTACTACTGGGAAGGTCTCGACGTGAGAATCGCGTTGACGCTAACCTCATCTCAATCTGCGGAGCGTGGAGGCGGGTAATTACGTGAGATCGGCGTGGCTCCATTCGATGGTTCAGCACCGGAACGCCAGCCTCGTCGTGCAATAGGTAGGGGGATGGATTCCTCACTTCGTTAGGATCACGATGGTACCCCATGTGTCACCGTCCGATGTCATTTTCCTCATTTTCTGTGCAATATACCATGCTAGTATATTTTAGCCTAATTTCTTGGAATTGATGCCATGGGCATCGTCTTTAAGTTTTGATGGCATGCATAGCTGTGGAATGGTTGTGGGAGTTGGGCAGGTTAGTTAGAAGCGTTGGCATTGATTTGGTGGATCCAAGATCCCAAGTTATGTATAGACATTTACTAGACTCGGCCAGCAAAGGAATGGAACATCAAGCTATAACCTGGAATAGATGAGAATAATCCAGGGTTTAATAGCATAAGCCATCAACGGCTCAGCCACCGAAGCACACCATAAAGCGCGAGAATCAAGCTCTGGAAATTACGCGGCCATACTGGGGCCGCTTATAACATAAACGGTCTTATAATGGACCGCAAAAGATGAACTGGGCCAAAGGGAAAACCCAGCTCGGTGCCAAGGTTAAACAGTCCTATATGGGCCGTGTGAAGGATGGAACGGTTTAGAATGGGCCATTTACATAGGGAAGACGGTCCACCTTCGGCCGTTCAGAACAAAATGAATCGAAGCCCGCGATAAGAGGTACACGGTCTGGACTAGGCCACCCTAACTCCAAACGGTCCAAAGATAGCCCGTTCAGTGGGTGAAACGGTCCAGGGATCACCGCGTGCCAAATGGGCCAAGTTAGGCTAGAATATTCAATCAAATTGGGCTCTCAGGCCGCTCGGACATGGTGAAATCGAACCAGAGTTTAGCCCACAGCTCACAAGCCGGTCTGGAGGCCTTAGGTCAACTTAACAAGGCTAGGTCGAAGAAAAGTCAAGGATAATCGACTAGTTAGACCTGGCACTTAGCCAGTTAAACACGGTCTCAGTTGAGCCACTCAAAGAGCAAAACGGTCCGACTCGAGCCGTGTATGGACTCAGATGGTCCCATGAGGGCCGTGACTCTGAACAGAGACAAACACGCGATCCGATCGAGTTAACAGGTGCAGGATTTGAGGTACAACCTGCCCGGCGTCCTAGTGGGAATCCCAGGCTTGCGGGGACTGATAGAGGTCTCGTAATGGAGGTCCTAGTCTGACAGAAGGAATATCCGACGGAGAGTTTCAGTCATTACAAGATTAAAGTTTTATAAAACATCAGAAAATGGTAGATGATCGGTCAGTCAGTACCCCCGGAGTGGAGTGACTGTCAGAACAATCCTAATAAAATTCCATCCAATATATATCACGATAAAATTTTTATGCATTCATTAATTAATAAGAACAAGGGAGATATGATTAGAAAAGAAGAACAGAAGTGATTCAGCCTAGATTTAACATTAATCAAGTTTCATATAATCCAATTAATTGTGGGTTGCTGTCCTATTACAAACCTAGTTAACAAGGACTAACATGCTTTGGATTTATCCCTTAAAAGAGATTGCGTGACATAAACGGTCTATCCAGAATCGCTGGACAGGACTAGTGGTCTGTTGCTAGGCCACACATGCCATGTAGGTCCGAGGACCATTCTTGGCTTACGCGGTCTATCGAGCAGCCGCTAGTGTTTCCACGCGGTCTAGAGATGAGCCGCCTGTCCCAACCTCACGGTCTATCATTGGGCCATCACTGCTCAGGGGTTTCAAACACCACGATCATAGTAAACGGTCAAACCCACGACCACCGCCCTAGACCTTACGGTCTATCGCGGGGCCGCGTAGTCATAAGCGATTCCTGTTAGGGCCGCGTACAGAATGACATGCCCGAACCTCAGCGATCTTGACAGACTCTGCTTGCGATACAAACTTTGTGATATACGATGAATAGAATTTGGGTAAATGCACACCCCCAGAAAGAGAATGAAAAGTTGCATAACATGGATTAATTAATTTGAAACTTTTAAGCCTGCTAACCTAACATTAATCAAGGACAACAAGGCTAACCCTAATTTTAACATGCTCTGACTAAAACAACCAATACTCTCATGATATAGAACAAAATTTAGGACTTTTGGTATCAAATGAAAGAGGACTCCAAGACGAATCCAATGATGTATTATACGTGAAGTTTGGTCTACTAGAACCTACCTTAAAAGAAGGAGGAAGGGGATGGAGACACCGACCGGACGCACGAAGAAAACCCCAAGAACACGCCAAAATCCTCCCTCGATCGTGCTCCTCGTCAGCCGCTGCAGCATCCAAGGGTTTCTAGGTCGGGCTAGGGTCTAATTTATAGGAGTAATCGATCTCTAGAGGCGTCAATTAGAGAGGATAGAGTCCACAACTTTGGTCGTGCGTGATTCGCGCCTTGACCCAGTCACGCAGCTGCCTCGCCTCAAAATTCTTCTCCTAGGGCTAGGGTTTCAGAGGGCAACTAGAGGGAAAACAATCTAAACATTGTGGCCATTCGATTGGGTCCGATCTGGGCTGAAACGATTGAGTATTGGGTCCAAATTTAGCGATTTAAGGTCCGATAAGGTTAAATGTGGATTTAGCCCTTATTCCCTTAATTTGGTTATCTTAAAATTTTATTTAGGGTTTCCGTCCTCGAGGTTCGAGGACGCGGCGTGGAGGTTCCTAGTTGCCAGCTTGCCGGGCCGAGTGTTCACTTGGCATGTGATACGTTTTACTACTTTAGACTGTACTTTCTGTTGGACTGGACTCTGTTGTAGTTAGATTATTTATTTCTGTTAATTATTAAATTATCCTACTTTATTTCATATTTCTATATACACCACATCTATCCTTTTTGCCCTTCCCAGCCCTTCGGCTCGTGGGCGGCAGTCCAGGATTTGAATGGCATCGGGTTATCCCCGGTATCCGGATCTTGGGTCGTTACACATGGAAAGAGTGTGAAGTGTGGAAGAGTAGAGAAGATAGCAGTGTAAAGAGAAGTGAATAAAGAGAAGGGGTTGCGAAGGGCTAGAGGAGAAATAGCTTCCGTGAATTCAAGAGAAAGATCAGGGTAGATCAACTTGAAGAAAATTCTGTGAGAGAATCTGAGAGAAGAAGAAGAGCGAAGGGAAGAGCTGCCAGTTTAGAGAGAGTGAGAGCAAAAGAAGTAGAGTACCAGAATTATATTCAAAGTGCTTCCAGTGAAAGCTACAGATCTTCGTGCTTCTGTTTTGATTGTTTGTGTTGTTCTCTTCAGCATTTTATCGTTTGTCTTTGTTATTTTTCCTTTTCATTTCAACTAGTGTCTTTGCCTTGTGGTGCTCTGTGCACGCAAGGTGTTTACACACAGCTTACCATGTGTGTGGTTTGCTCTGGGAAAGCAGAGCATGGAGGTGTTCCTCCGAGTTCCCTCTAAGTCTATCAGAGGAAGGGAGATCTGTTCTCCGGGGTTCCCTCTGTGCTTCAGAGGAAGAGAGGATTGGTCCTATGGTTGTGGGCAACTGGGTGTTGCTCACCTTTTCCCTCTGAGTCTATCAGAAGAAGGGAGAAGAGTGTTCCTCCGAGTCAAGCTATTTAACAGCGTCTATTGCAGACTAAGTCGGCATTCTTGCAGTTGCATGGGGAAGCCTCACTCGAGTTGAGTGAGGGGTGGATGTAGGTCTATGGGTAGCAAATCGAACCACCTAACAATTTTGTGTGTTTTGGTTTGCATTCGTGTGATTGGTCATTCTCATCTTCCCCCCTTCACAGGTCATCTGATGAGGTGAATTCCTAGTTTGACATACTAATATATTGTGATTATTTGGTCTGTGTGATTGCCTAAGGTTCTTTCACTATATATGGTTCAATTGAGTACAGCTTATGTTTCCACCCGGTTCTGTAACTGTTCTTTAAGTTCTTGGAATTGTGCGTGATAGAATCTCCAATTGTCTGATTTAGCTCTGTTTTTTATATTTGCTACTGTGAGCACATTGGATCACTCCTTGGTTTATCTATATTTGGTGGATTTCATTTCTATTGGTATAGCATTTTTTTTAATTGTGCATGAGCATTAATAGGGGATCTATTCACCCCCTCTCTAGATCCCAGCAGCGCATCTAACACAAGTGATCAGAATTCTCCATAAAACATCAAACTAATCATAAGGAACAACTAGCACGGATGACACATGTCTGGAAAAGAACTAATTAAATAAATAAGACATGATCAACCTCATTAGTGGACTTCTCGCATGTGTGCGATTCATAGCTAATGAGTAGATCAGAAGGAGAAAGCTGAAAAGTAAGGTGAATAGAAAATCCAGACAAAGATCATGTTAACCAACTAGACCTAGTGACTAACTTAGAGAAGATGTTCAAATTCAGAGTGGAATGAAAATCTCTTATTCAAGAGTTAAAGTGTAATTAGCCATTGCGAAGGAGAAATCTTCATAGGATTATGAGTCATAAATGCTCAAAATGACATGATATATGCTGGACTATAATAAAAGAAATCATAAATGCAAATGCAAAGAAAGAGAAAAATAGAAAATACCCAAGGATAATATTGCTAGATTGAATAAATTAGGGTCAAGAATCTTCCTACAACCATGACGTACGATATAGAATCTATCACCCCTTGACTTAACCAACCCAACGGCCTATCTAACAATCATCCATATGTCCCTAAATCATCATTTTTGGTAAAGAGAAACATCAGATCCCAGAACATATAGAGAACTAGCCAATCTTTGAGATAATATAATAAAGTAACATATTGTAAGGCCTAGAGAGGATAGAGAACATACCTAACTTACCTGTGTGGCGAGACGAGATTTCTAATTTTTATTTTCTAATTTTTTATATCATGAACTGGACAAACAACAGACACAAGCAGAACAACAAGTGCAGTGGGACTCTAAAAACATGGTGGGATGGCAAATATGGTGGGACTATATACAGAACACGGTGGGACAGTAAAAGAAGTAAAAGAACACAATGGGACTATAAACAGATTGGGACGTCAAAAGCATACAACATACAATGACAAGAGAGTTCAACTACACCATTGTTCCTGTTAGTGTCGGAAGAATTTCATCATATCTGAAGCCAGGCAATAAATTTGCACATCTTTTCAGCAGTATACAATAGAAAGACATCGGTCTCATAAATTCAAATTGCTGACTACACAATGCTGTCAGAGAAGAATCAGAACAAGAAACCCAATATGGCATTGGGATGATTTTTGACAGCTGAATGGGATGTCTTCAATAATTCGTAGGTAGCTACAATCGATGCCTAGGAAGAGATGACAATTTGTTCTGATGTTTAAAAGAAGGTCTGAAGTGAAGGGTAAACGAGAAAAGGCTGGATGCTTACACTATTCAAGACCATCCTTGAAAGCAATCATCCCAGTCGGTGGTTTACTTACCATTGGACTATCCTTGAAAGCATGCTCATAGATAAGATCCTCCCCTCCCCACGCCCAACAAAACAGACAGAATACATGTCCCTCACTTCTCAGTAACCCAAGTAGGTTATTGTGACAAGTCCTGATAAAAAAGGTAGAGGAGTAAATGCAAGGGTGGCAAGTGGGAGGCGGATTGTAATGACCTAAGCAGGGGTTTGTGATGAGCAAAGAGTGACGAGAATCTGGCTACTTTCTTGCCGCTGTTGGTGCTTGAAGGTATTAGTCCAAGGGTGCGTCTGGCTGTTGTTTGCTAGAAAATCATTAAGATAATGCAAGGACTAAACATGAATCATCGATATTGAGAAAAGTAGCAGAAAAGGCACAGCATATGAGACCACTGCAATACAAGTTTGAGAGGCATGTGGGAAGTTGTCCTCCTAGGAGATTTCTGAAGCTCTATGAAGTTGCCCGAGGGTTCCCAACTTGCTTCTAGCGAAGCTTCTTGTGAGAAGGGAGATCATAGATGTATAATCACATAATGGTTGACTGCCTGGGAACTGAAGAAGAACCAAATTTCAGCCTAAGTTAAAAAGGGGGGAAAAAAGGGAAAGGGAACGCGCCCCCTCACATACCCTGCCCTCTCCCCCACCAGCCACTCCGCATGAGCAATGGTCAATGCCACGGTACGATGTCGTCAAAGAGAGATTCCAAACACTATCTTGGATGGAGATTTATACAAGTAGTTCAAAAGAAGTGCAGGAAAACCATGTATTACAGCGAATTAGAAATCAAGATAGCGAATCATAAAGTAACGAACAAAAACCAGTTCTCTGTGACACGACCACAGACCAAAGCACGCACTCACCTCAAGTATATCAATGCAGCGATGAACACCGGCTTTCACGAGGCACTTCATGATATCCTTCTCATACATAAGTTCAATTGTATCCTTAAACACTGACAAATCCTCAATCTCGGCCACCTCAATCTTTCGGCATTCCGCCGCGGCATCCGATGCCTTTCGACGAGCGTCCAAGACCATTGCCGCAAAAAACTGGCTGTCACGGCACAACACCCCCGAATCCAGCTCCAACACGAAGCACTTGCCGTCCATCCCCTTCAAGCTGAGCCTCAAATCCATAGATCTCTCTTTGCCTCGCACCTCGCTCATGCCCTCCTCCGCAGCGGAGGACGCCGACGACAACCGCGCCCGCACCGGCGCCTTCTCCTTCGGCACAGCATCCATGTACTCCGTCCCCGACTCCACATTCCCCGCGGTGACAGAAACGCCATCCCCCGTCTCCGGCAACGCGCCAAGGGCCGCGTCGGAGTCGATCGGGGACACCCTCTCGGGGGAGAGGATCCGGCGGGGATCAATGAGCCCCAGGCCCATCTTGGAGCCGCTCGGCGAAGGAGAGCTCTGGAACGAGGAGGCGTACGCCGCTTTCTGCGGCTTGGCGCGCTGCTGGTGGCGGTGGTGGTTGCGGCGGGCGGCGGAACCATTCCGGCTCTCGGGGCTCTGCGGCGCGACGCCCGAGCAGCACCAGGTCCCGCGGAGCCCCCGATTCTTCCTCCGGTGGTGGGATCGACGGCTGCCGGGATCCGCCATGGTCGTCGCCTGCAATGGCTGTCACACACACACACACACACAGGGGCGGGGGCTAGCGCGGAGGTTTCCTATGGGGCATTGGGCGGGCAGCGGGGAGGTCGCAGCCCTCCTTGGAGGTTCTGCTGGTGGGTGGTGTGCCTACTTTGGTTTCTCCTCACTTCGGGATGTTCGATTTGTCTGGTAGGGTTGGCTTTGGATTCTTTTCCTCCTCCTCCTCCTCCCTCTCTGTGTGAATCGTAGAGAGAGAGCGCGGCCGTGTGCATGTTTTTGCAGGAAGAAATTTATTGCGGGAAGCGGGTGCGGACTGCGGAGGCGTTTCGTGAAATCGAAATTTTATTTTGGGATATTTTTAATTTCACGAGCCAGAGGGCTTGGAAGGGCTAAAAGGTGTGTGTGGAGTACATAGAAATAAGAAATAAAATAGTATAATTCTATAATTAACAATTTATATGACAGAAATAAAATTATATTTTCAATTAAACTACAGAGTACAGTCCAAATAAAGTACAATCTACAGGGAAAGGCACGTACCCAATGCAGAGTGAACACTCGACCCGGCGTGGTGGCAACTACGAACCTCCGCGCTGTGCCTCCGAATCTTGAGGAGGAACCGCTACACCTGAAAAGTAATGGGTGAGCCTCCTATCACTAACTCAGTAGGGGTCCCGCGGAACCCCAACCGTAAACAACATCAATAATAAGTAGTGCTAACAAGTGCAACAACAACAACAGGAGTAGAAATAGCAATGACAACGGTGGAAGGAACAACCATAACAAGAAACACGGTGGCCGGTAAAACCTCGACCCTGTAAACTACTCCTACTGCACCGGGAAACACACCCCGATCTCACAGTCCGGGGACTACCGGACTAACAGGAAAACTCTGGCTATGCTGCCAGAAGAAACACTATGACACCTCTGTCGTGGAGGCCTGTCCAAGCAGACGAAGGCCCAGCCCAAGACCACGTGGACTGGGAACACGGTCACGACCTTGCCATCGTGGATCCTGCACCTGTCTGGGAAAAACCCTCGGTGACCCTTATCGGAAACCCTAAATCTCTATATCTGGAAAGCACACGGGAACCGCCTAAAAACTACGTCCCGCAGACAGGAAACTAAACCTCGAGTCACGAGAGTCTCGTCACGTGATGGGAGTACTACCCACTAGAAGCAAGGCCGGATGCGTCTCCTGATGACTTAGTCCGTGCCTCAGGTGTCTCCCTACTCGCCCCAGACGGACACTGAGACACTGTACCAATAGCCACAGAACAAGGACTAGCTGGGGTTGGGCTCGTCAACGTGGGTCTATAGCCCCCAGCCATGTGTGCACACACAGACTACGCGCTCTAAGTCGGGTCCTCTAACTAGTTTCCCCCCCAGCCCAGACTCAGGCTGCAAAGACGAGGGGCCCTACGGTAACCAGCCTAAAAATCGTCTCTCCCGAGTGTATCTCTTCACCTACTCCCAAGTGGGTCAGCACACGCGTGCCCAGTCAGCTAGAACTAGTGGGGGTCACTAAGCAGACGACTCTCGACAGCAACCACCGGAACACGGATAGGCTATGCACAAGCCCGTCAGATTTAGCTCGGAACATAGGTGGCACGATACCACCAGACTCTGGGCAGTACACTAAAACTATTAAATCCAGCGGCCCTTGAGTCACAAGACTCAGGGTCCAGGCCGTTGCACAGGATAGCTCCATGCTGTCAATCTGGCCTATCCCTAGGTCAGAAACCACGGTGATATAATTTATGAGGTGGCGCACGACCGCCAAGCCTAATCCCTTCCAAAGGGGAGCTAAGAAACCCTCCAGGTCCAAGCTGGGTAATTAGACTCGTAGTCCATAGGCCATATGCATGTCCCACATGAAAATCTCTTTCTGAAAAAGCCAACAACGTGCGAGAATGTTCCTCCGCACTCACACCGACTCGTGGTGGCTTGATCAAGCATAACACAAAAGCCCAGAACACATAAGGGTCACCCAGACCCTTAAACCCATGGGCACTCTAATCGAGGTTAAAGGTACTTTCAGACACCCAAAAATTTAGTCACGATACCCACAGGGTGTTCGGGACATCTACGGGGTCAAATGTCGACCAATGGGTCACAACCTGGTCGACCAGGGGCTGAAACGGGCAAGTATGGTGTAGTTTCGTCGACCAGCCCAGTTGGGTCGATCGACCAAAGCACCCTACGTCGGTCGGTCGATGTAGCGCAGCTACGTCAACCCTTCCAGTGGTGGTCGATCGACCGAAATCTACAAAATGCCCCCTTTTGCTACGAGCCATTTGGTCTACCAAAAATGACGACGACCACGTCCGAACCCACTCCCAGGGCTTGGTTTCCATGCCCCCTCTACCCCAATCGAGGGGGAAAACATAGGGGACCATTCCCTTTGTCCCAAAACACCAAAATGCATGTAAATAAATGAGAAAATCTCACTCGATCTAATGAATCTGTCGCACGCCCCAAAACATGATTTTAACCTCCCTGCGTGAAAGAAACCCCACTCAGCTCACCACGGCCTACAAAACGTGGGAAAATGAAGTACTCGGGCTCGGGAACCATCCCCCTACCTCCAACAAAGAGATCTTGTGCCAAGGATGTCGTTTCCATGCCAAACGCCCTGTGAACGCACGTCGGGTTCACGAAATCACGAACGATGAACACCGTGCCCCCCCCCCACGCTTCGATCCTTACCCCGTCCTCAATATCACTAAGTGAAAATTCAAACCGAAAGGTATTTTCACCCATTATGTAGTATAAATGACTCAGCAGCCTTTTTATTCGTTTGCTTGTCTTCTTCCTATTTTTATTTTATAATAATTTTGAAAGTTCTAAATCATGTGGGGGATTGTTAAATGTGGTGATTTAAAACTTATGGTAACGGCAACGTTACCGTTGCAAGGTTCACACGAAGTGAACGTTGCAACGTAACATTGCAAGGTTACAAACTATAACGTTATCATTAAAAAATATAAATGTGTTAAATGGAGGTCATCAACATTTGGACATCGGGGAAGGTCTCCTAAGGCCTATAAATAGGCCCCTTGACCAACCTAAATACAATACAACTACAAGAGCAACAACGTGAAAGTTCTCCTAATTTTTCTTCTCCTTTTTGTTCCTCTATAATTTTATTTCCTTTGTGCTGAGTTCTTGAAAACTGGGTTGAGATTCGTTAAGACTCCCTTCAAGAACATGCCAATGAGAGAAAGGGGGTCGCTTACTTAAGGGTTGTCGAATCTTTAGGAGGCCTTTACTGTGAGATCCGTACGTCGGGTGGTAATAGTTCTCTTAGTTCGAGCGAATACACGCTTCGACCCGACAAGCTATGTTTCTAACTTTACTTTTAGATCTAATTATTTATTGTTAGTTTTTCTTATTTTCAGCATAATATTCTCAACATCACGCACATAGATAGTAGGAGCAGTGGCCTGGTAATGAGCAGAGCAGCGCCGGCAGCAAGCAGGGGTGCTGGCGATGAGGACCAACAACACAACAGTGAGCAGCAGCAACGCCCAGCGAACAGGGCGGCAGCAGTAACGAGCATGGGAGCAAGGTGGCACTCTTCTAAGGCAACTCACAGGGGCCACTACACTCTCCTCTCTTTCTCACATGGGCGCAAGAACTTGATTGCTCCTCTCTTCCCCTACCCTCTTATTTATAATGGTGTGGTGTGGAGGGCAAGTCTCCAACTCCTATTTGAAGAGGAGTGCCTTAGTGCCCAAGGTGTGAAGTCCCACTCAAACTAGGCGAGGAGGAGGAGGAGGAGGATGGCCAACTAGAGGTAAGAAGTCTCGATGGGACTTGGAGAACCATGGGTGGAACATGCAATCCTACACCCAATGGGATTGGGTTGGTCGAGAGCTGCCCAAGTCCTGATTGGACTTGGGTCTGATCCCCCCATGGGTTGCCCTTAATGGACACCCAACTAATAGGCCACAAACCCATATGATAATAGCTCTCACTTGCCCATTACGGGCAATGTCGTGCATGCTATTATCTCAGGGTTTTGTACTTCGTGATCATACAAGAAAATGGAGTGTGTGACCTTCACGATTCTTCGAACATCTGGTAAGTGATCTGTTAAGTCATCACCAAACTAACAGATCATTTAAACCAATCGTGAACTGTACCTCAGACACTCAATATACACCGACTTGACACTCTAAATCTCTCAAACACAGCGGTGTCAATAATCAAGAAAGTTTTGTGCTTATGACTCTATCACTTCATAGATGACCGAACCTCCTTAGAAATAAGCCATAAACTATGGTACAATACTCAGTTGGCTTCCCTATGCAGCTCATGCCATTTCAGTTCACCTCGACTGCTTTTCAAGGCATGTCCCACTAGATGGTATTAACCATCGCCCTAAATAAGCATACTAAAGTCACAACATCAAATTTCCCTTTTATCACATAGTGCTCAAGTCATTGGGGGTACCAAGGGAGATCACATCAGTGTGATCCATGAGTTCACATAATGATGAAGAAGAGATCCATTCATCATTTCTTCTATATGGTTGTACATAGCACATGTCATATGAAATGCATGTCGTGGTGTTCTCTCACACATGGGCGTGTCTTTGTGTAGTCACAATAACATCACATGGATCTTGACTGTGACTTACATAGTCAATGTGAGTTCTGCAGACCAGTCCCTCCCACTCAACGCCTTCTTGCGGATCTCACATCCGATTTTCACAAGCTTTATGGGATTGCTGCAGCATCCTCATGGTCGATCTTACTCAGATCTCATCTTAGCTCAGCTAAGGCGATATATCGTTGATGTTTGGGATATTTTGCTCACTCCCAATCAGGGCACTGGCAATGTCAAACATCTCATCTGGCTCGCTATCAATAGCAACAAGGCGGATCACCCATGTGAGAGGGTCGATCCTAGCTTGGTAACACTCTAACGATGCATAAACTATTTGTCCCATCCATCATGCATATTGGAGAATGAACAATAGATTTTTTATTAATGATGTCACAAGAATCATATCTATTACAATTCACAAAAAAACCATAACTCCACAATGGGTATAAAGCTCTTTGATCTCACCCACACGAGGAATCAAGAGGTTCGGTATCAAAGGAAAACTGAGTCCAAGATTTATTGACCCTTTCGAGATTCTGGAGAGAATCGACGAAGTGACATATAAGTTGACTTTGCCTCCTCAATTGGCCGGTGTCCATAACGTATTACATGTATCCATACTGAGGAAATATGTGTATGATCCTTTGCATATGATTCAATTCTATGAATTGAAGCTATAGAAGAATCTGTCATATGAACAAAGATCGATCAAGATATTAGATCAGAAGCTACCCCAGCTAAGGAATAGGGCTATACCAATTGTAAAAGTCTAATGGAGCAAACGTGGATTCGAGGAAGCCATATGGGAGTTACAAGAATCTATCAAGTAGAAATACCCGGATTTAATCTCAGGTTAAAAATTTGACATTTCTACCGAAATTTTTAAATTTTAGTTATATGATGTGAATTTAGAGGACCAAATTCTTTTAAGTGGGGGAGGATGTAGAAACCCAACAAAATAAATAGATAAATTAAAAATTTTAATTTAGTTATATAATTATAATAATTAGGAAATGATGAAATTACATTGTTACTATATGAAATAAATTAGATGATTGAATTTTTCTTGAAATAAATTGAAATTAAAATTAAATATTTTACATTTCAGAAAAAGTATAGGAGACCCAATTAAATTCCTTAGAATGGATTATGATTGATTATTGGGCCATTGGATAACCCATAATGAGCTGGATTATGGGCTAATGGGCTAAAAAGGGTTAAATAGGCATCAAATTCATAGCACATGTTTAATACCCCTTTTTATGATTAAATTAATCCCATTTCTAGAAGCTTGTCACAAAATTCAAACCTTATATCATATCCCACCATGGATTAGTCATCTTTCCCACCTTTTCACACTGAATTAAGACTTTTTCCATGTGTTCACACCAAATTAAGACTTTTTCGATGTGTTCACACCAAATTAAGGCTAGATTAAGAAGAGAAGTTAGAATTTTCTTCTTTGACCATTACATTCAAAGTGGAGAAGTTTGATTTTGGGAGGGAGGAATCTTGACTATTTTGGCCAAGTTTTTCCTATAAATAGGCCCATCTCAAACCTTTTAATCACCCTTGAGGCATTTGCTACGTTGAAGGAAGGATTGGAGGTGATTTGGAGGAGAAAAGGAGCTCTTGAACATTTCATCTAGTTTTTCCTTCCTCTTCAATTCGATTAAAGGTAGGTGTCTCTCAGACTAAATCTTCAATAAATCATGTCATCTTGTGTGTTTTCAAGTGCTCTTTCTATTGGTACCATTTTCCTAAATTTTTATTTAGTATTAAGCATGTTATAGCTAATATATTGAAGAGATATCATAAACACGCCGAGAAAGGAATTTTCGCTAATCTCCACACGTCGTTTCTCGATGTTTTCAGGAGATATCTAAATCAATATATCATCTAGCATATTGGATCTGTAAATTTCAAATTCTAAATCATATCTTGTTGCATATCATGTAACTTCTACACATGAATAAATTAGGATACTGAAGATAACAATTCTATTCCATAAGCTTAAGCTTTCTTCCTAGTTCTTGTTACCTTCAAATTATCCTTGCAATCTATAACTCTATTATCTTTCTACCTTGTGAATGGAGTAGATATCATCTTTAAAAATCGAATGGGTTACTTGCATAATCTTGATCAATACAAGTTTAACGATTTCCGTATTACCGTGGTTACCGTATTCTCGATAAGTCGAAGATCACTAGATTGCCAAAGGAGAAACGGTGTCTAAGGAAAGAGGTCCACGAGCAAATGTTTTAAGCTGACAAAGTGGTATAGTAATTAGGAGCTCGTAATTACGAGGGGAGTCTCTCACTGTCCCACCTCTTTCCTGGCCGTAATCCTTCGGGTTTTAGCTAAACACTCGACTATGGAAAAATATGATCTAAAATCATTTTATGAGATTTTTAGCAAGGACCGAGTGTACCTGGTCCAACAATTCAAATCCCTTACCGACTTAATATGGTTAAACATGATACCTTCTTGTCGACATGATGTCTTAAACATGATGTCTTCTTATCGACTTAATATCGTTAAGCATGATGCCTTCTTGTCGACATGATGATGTCTTCTTATCGACTTAATATCGTTAAATATGATGCCTTCTTGCCGACATGATGTCTTCTTATCGATTTAATATTGTTAAACATGATACCTTCTTGTTGACATGATGTCTTAAACATGATGTCTTCTTATCGACTTAATATCGTTAAACATGATGCCTTTTGTCGACATAATGCCTTAAACATGATGTCTTCTCATCGACTAAATGTCCTTAAACATGGTGCCCAAAATCCTCTTTGAACTTCTATTACAACTACTTGAATTTTTGCCAGATCTGTACTTTATTACATAAGCTTTACTTTAAAATTCTTTGACCATACACATTAAGTGAAAGTCTAAATATACGTGAGATCTATGATCCATAATCTCAATGCCTGGCATTAATGGGGCCCGGTCTGGTCTTAGGGGGAGTGCCCAAAAGTACTTATGCCTATGGGAGTTGATTGACCCAGTGTGGTATTGCACCAAAGTGTTTGACTTGCTAGATTCATTTATGACATTCCATAGTTCGTGAATTATTTGCTTGAATACATGTTGAATACATGAATTACTTGAATTGCTTGACTTGTATATGTTACGTGAAATGGTTAATTCCATGATAATACTCTCTACATGCTCATCTTTTCTTTTGATATCTTGTCTATTTATCATTCTAATTTCTTGCATATCATTACTCACTCTCCTACTCATGATCCACGTTTATTTACGTTTTCCCGACATGGTAATTTACCTTTATCTAAAGATGTTAATTACTTTAACATTGTTTGGTATATAGAGATATAAAATCCTACTGAGCATGTCACTCACCCTATGTTTTCAATTAATGTCGCAGGTAATTCTGACGATGAACCCCAAACACATGGGGATGGGCTAGAGTGAATAAGGGATCAAGTTACCTTAGTTACCTAGGTTTATGAATATTGCTCTTACAAGAATTATGTCTTTGGAAGTTGTATTATGCCTCTTAAGGCTTAAGAATGCTGTAAAATTTTATTTCAATAAAATAGAATTATCTTTTCTTCTTATCTCTTCTTGTGGTTTGGACCCTATTATACATGCTCTGATCGACACGAGTGTACGACTTGTCGTGCCTCGATATTCCGCGTCGGGACGTGGCAGGATATCCTATGCTCGGACCCCCAACGGACAGGGCATGTCTCCCGACGAGAATCTCACTACCGCTCTGAGAAGGGAAACTTAAAGGGACAGGGAAGAAGATGGGTCCTCCTCTGGGACATAATGCTTCCTAGTCCCTCCAGATGCCCTGTCTCCAGCCAAGAGAATGAGTGGCTATATAAACACCCAAAAAGCCATATGAAAAGGTAAGGTGATCGTGAGCACTCAACAACACACTCTTTGGTGGAGATCGATCTCATGCCCCTCACTTCTTCTCCTACTCACATTCCACCTATGCTCTACCAGTTCGCTGACTTAAGCATCGAGGGGTTTTCCCCTGGGTTCTAACCCTAGGCACCACTGATCCGTTTCCTTTCTTGTAGATCTCTTATTCATGGTGATGACAATAGGATTATACGGCTCAGGATCCAGTGCAAGATCACCCCTCTTCATCTGGCGACGTCTGAGGGAAACGTACAAAGAGCCAGCATCGTACGAAGAAGTTCCAGTAGGAGAAATGTCGGTGACAAAGGAAATGCACCGACTACCATAGAGGGGGAGCATGCACCCATCCACTCCTCCACAGGTCCTCCCTCCAATCAAGAAGCTAATGCCTTACCACCGTCGACTGCGGGGTGAAAACCCACCCTTTAGGCCCCCGATGCTCTCCAAACCCTCAATGCCAAATTGGATACTCTCGTCGTCCTGATGAGGGCCCAAGTGGCCTAGGATGAGAGGTCGCGGCAACCTTGGGTGAGTCCCCCCCGTAGAATCTTCTCAGCAAATGGCTGGAGGCCGCTTCACGCTTCAAGGTGGGTGACTCATTCGTAACGGGCCAGGCGGGCCCTCACAAGCTCCGCCCCAAGAATAGGAACCCTCCTCTAGTCTGAGAGGGAAGAAACTCGGGCTGCCTTAATAACCCTCGAAAGCATATCCTCCCGTTGAGGAGCGGTGGGGCAACTACTAGGGACAAACTTATAGTCTCCTTGCTACATGTCAACCAGAGTTGCCCCTCCGCCTATGGGACTTCGAACGGCATTTCGTTGAGAAAGAGCACACCCTCCGGGCACTGCAAAAAGGCTCCACCCCAAAGGATTAGGAGCAATCCCCATTCTTCGACCAAATCTTGAAGGCCGAAGTCTCCTTGAGAGTCTCCCTCTCAACCTTCAAGTCTTACGACGGCCAGGGCGACCCGGCCGACCATTTTGATAGCTTTGATGCTCTGATGACTCTACACGGAGCGTCCGACGCTATCAAGTGCACTCGCCCCCAGCAGCATCCACAACTTTAGATAGTTCAGGGACTATTCAAGGAAAGCTTCACCGGTAGTGAGGCTGTTGGCGCTGAAGCAGGCACAAGGGGAAAAGCTACGGTCTTACATCAACCGATTCAAGTCGAAAGCCCTGCGCATCCCCTGCCCGTACATTACTTCAGCCATCACTGCACTGACCAGAGGCACCTAAGACAAGAACCTCCAGTGAGGATTGGTGCTCCACCCTCCCTCCTCTCTCACCGATCTGGTGACCTTGGATCTACGTCATGCAGAGTGCGAAGAAGTCCTCAATGCTTGCCGAGACCCTGCAAGCTTGGGATGAGAAGGAGACAAAAAGTGACTGTCCGAGCAAGCCTCAGGCCAAGGAAAAAGAAGAAACCAGGATGGGGACTGCAAAGAGCCTCCACCGAAGTTCAAGCGGTATAATCCCCTGTCCACTCTTGTCTACGAGATCTACCAAGAAATCAAGGACTCGGGCCTCCTTCGCCGACTGAAGCCTATGAAAGTTGACCCTCGACGCTGTAGCTGCCGCAAACATTGCCAGTTCCACAATGATCACGGCCACCATACTAGGGATTGCTAGCACCTCAAGGATGAGATTGAGAGTCTTATCTGCCAAGGTCACCTTTCCTACAAAAAGCAGTCTTGTGGATGTCTTCATCTTTAATCCTTGGTTGATGCTACCCAGGCCTGAGGTCTATTTTAGAGAAATACTTCGCGCCTGAGATCTGGTCGAACAACTCATCAATACGCAGCAAAGGATATTTGTTCTTGATTGTGAGTTGAATTAATTACCGGTAATCGATGCAAAGCCGGAGAGATTCATCCTTCTTTCTGATGAATAGAACTGGCGCACCGCAAGGGGATGTGCTTGGAAAAATAAAGCCCTTCTCCAATAGTTCTTGAAGTTACTTTTTCAACTCCTTGAGTTCCATGGGGGACATCCTGTATGGAGCTTTAGAGACAGGTTCAGCTCTAGGGATTAGTTCAATGGAGAAGTTTACTTCCCTTGCAGGTGGTAAACTAGGTAGTTCAGAAGGAAAGACATTGGGAAAATCTCTCACAACAGGATTTTCCTATAGAATGAGTTCCTTGGACTCAGTGATAACTACGGAAGTAAGGAAAGCTTCACCACCTTGCGAGATGAGTTTGCAGGCGTGAAGAGACGAAATAAGAGCAGGATGCTTCCTATATTTGATGCCAAGAAAAGAGAATTTTGAAAGGTCCAGTTTGTAGAATGAAATTCACCTATGATGACAATTAATATTGGCATAGTGTTCACATAGCCAATCTACACCTAAGATGGCATCGTAGCCTTCCATGTCAAGGCATACAAGGTTTGTAGGAAGATTATGGCCTTCTATAGTTACCTTACTATCTGAGTAGTGGGTTTTGAGTTTGGTTCCAAAACCTAAAGGTGTAGTGATAGCTAGGTCCGAAGGTAAGGGAACAGGTGAAACTGGCAATATTTTAGAAAAAGTAGTGGATATAAAAGAATGTGAAGCTCCATTATCAAATAAAATAAAGGCTAGATATGAATAGATATGGATTGTACCTTCGATCAGACCATCTTCATTTGGGGCATCATCATCTAGCACGGCATTTAAACGAGCCTACCGCCTACGCCCATCATCATTCTTGGAGGGTTGTTCTTTCATAAGGGGACAATCAGGCATACGATGATCCCAGCTGTCACAACGAAGACAAGCATCGAGGTGCTTCTAACACTCTTCAGTCGAATGATTGAATTTCTCACAGAAAGTGTAAGCCGTCATGACATGCTTCTCCTCTTCTTTCACCCTTTTGTTCTTGCCATTCCCATTGCCATTACAGGACCTCTTCTTGTTGTCGCAGGACTTATAGGTTCCTGTGATGCTGAATTTTTCTTCTTTCCATCCTCTCTTGTCATGTTTCTGGCTGGATTCTTATCCTTTACCCTTGAACTTATCGACCTTCTCAAGGGTCCATTCACATAAATGGGCCCTATGCATAATCTCCGTATAGGTTCGGATGTTTTGCGGCCCATGTTGCTTGACAAAGGTAGGACGTAGTCTGTCCATAAATCTATTGGCCTTCAAAAGCCCCGTGCTAATAAGATACGGAGCATATGGTGCCAGATGTGAAAATTACAATTCATACTCGGTCACGGACATCATGCCTTGCCTAAGGGAGGCAAATTCTGCCACCTTCCACTCGCAGATATGCTCCAAGAAATATTTTTCACGGAAGAGCTTAAGAAACTTCGCCCAGGTCAGTTGTGCATTTTGGAGATGAGCCAAGGTGGCCTTTCGCCATGTACGAGCATCCTTGTTTAATTGGAATGTAGCTAGCAGGACCTTCTCTTGGTCCATGCATTTCATAACATTGAAGATTCTATCCATCTCGTCAATCCAGTTGTCCACATCATCCAAATTGGACGATCCCGAGAATCGTAGAGGGTTCATACTCCGAAAGGATGATGAAGATCACTGGTGCCAGCTCACGCGCCTGCTTGTGCCACTGTTTGAAAGGCATGGGTGAGACCCGCAATCATTTGTTGCATGGATTCCCAATTTGCTCGGTTAGCAGACATTTGGAAAGTAAGGTTCTTGAGAAAATAAGAAATTTATTATTTTCTTTGGAATTCATGAGGTTTAATCAAGGAGGGAATTCTTATTAGAGATCTAGCTTAACCCCAAGCTCTACCCAATCTCACATGGGTTCAAAAATTTCTTCCTAGTTTATAGGTTGGGAATCCTTAAACCTTGGACTTAACCTATGACTTGACATTTTCTTAGGACTTACTTAAGCGTAAGCTCTGATACCATATTAACTATCACGTCTTGAGATATGCAGCAAAATTAAGTCGAGAGCATGAATAGTGGATAAATAAAGCCTCAAGCTAGAATGACAATCAGAGCACTATAACATTCACACCAAAAAAAGAATGCACAATATATGGCCAAAAACTCAACTTTATTGAATAATTGTCAAAATTTTACATCGCGGGGGTCTAATGGAAATCTCACTCAAGCCGGAAGGGTTGCTACAAGGTCTCCAATTGGTACAACCTTCCTGGCGACCATGTGGGAACCCATGGTTCGCGAGGACTCACGGAGGCTCCTGACTAAAAAAAGCCGATTACACCCATGTGGGAATCCTCATGTGAAGGGCTTAATCCCAGCATGAGGGTGTTCCTATCAGAGTGTGATGCCGACTCTCCCAAGTCCCACCTGTGCGTAGACCATTATAGAATATCAGAACACATAGATACATGCAAAACAAACAAACTACAAACAGAATACGGAATGTAGAATAGGGAACACACAGAGGGTGGCCACAATAGTGGCCATTTAGGTCCCTGGTCAGCCAAGTCGATGGGCACTCATGGGTAGTGGACGGCCAAAGTGCAGGTCGTGGGGTGTGGGGGAACGGGGCCAGAGTCTGGGCCATCTCCTTCTTAGGGCAGCCAGACCAGTGGTCGCATACTATTGGCCTTGGCAACCGCTTGTTTGGACGTCCAGGAACCTAGAAGGCCAAGAGTTTCGCCATCTTCTGAGAAACGCAGAAATAGAGACTAAACTAAAGAACAAAGCGACAATGCATGGACCTTGATTTCATGGATTTTGGCATTAGGACTCACAGTGAGTAGTAGCCAGTCCCACCATGATCGTCAGCATGTGTGGGTGCCCGGATTTGGCAGGTCAGGTGAGCATTCTCTCTATTGGGGGGCTACTGTTGGTGCTTGCACAAGGGAGGGAATGAGAGAGGGAGATGTGATGTCTGTGCAGATGTGCTCCCTCTTCCAGACCGGGTCATTATGACCTACAATGTATAGGTTAGGGAGAAAGTATATAGAGTGATCGCTAGAGGCTATTACCTGAGCCTTATAGGGAAGGGGTGATCGCTTGGAAGATGCCTCGAGTGGGGAGAGTGTTGGGTCCCAGCTTCTCCATCCTCGACCGGTCAACAGCGGAGACATCTGCTACATCCTGGAATGCCAAAATCTTGTAATCAATCAAAGAAACTCACAAAAACAAAAGAAAAGAGGCCATTAGTACTGCATTGTCATCAATCCTATGAATAAGCAAGAAATAGATTATGGTGTCATGATTACCTGGGGGGTGGTGGGAAAGGGGGATGGTCGAGGCTTTCGACCACCTGCCTTCCCGTATACTGAAAAGGGAAAACCTCTTGGTAAAGGTTCTAGCAAATCCGACTATGATATGAATGCAAATGGGGAGGGAAAGTGCAAAATCAAAAAATGGTCACAGAGATAGATGAACCAAACCCAAAGTGACGGGGACCCTTGGCCAATCAGGGGAGGGGAAAAGGGGCAGAGAGTGGCCCTCCTCATGAACTCAGCTGAGAGATAGACTGCTATTCCTATTGGGGATGACCTCTTGCTCCTCCTGCGAACCGGCAAGACAAGTTCGAAGAAGAGTACAAAGGATACACTTGCACCCAACTTCCTTGGCTCCATCCAATCCCAAATCCCCCAACGTACTGACCAACCCATCACCTTGTTGGCTATGGAATGGTTTTGTATGCCAAGGCTCCATCTAGAAGCCTTGAACGGGATGTGCGATCGATCGTGATGTGATTGGAGAGGTGGCTCCAGACATGGCAGGGAGACAACCCACGTTCTTTTGACTAGTAGTTACCAGAAGGCGGCCAGATGACTGGCCTTCCACCAAGGGAAAGGCGGCCATCGATTTGGCCTTCCACAGGTTTGGGCGGCCAGTTTGGTGGCCTTCCAGATTGGGGAGGGCGGCCAGGAACTCGGCCTTCTAGTGACTTGGGTGGCCAACCTAGTGGCCTCCTTGGAATGGAGGGCGGGCAGGGGTTGGGCTTCCTAGTGGCAAAGGGCGGCCATCGCCCTTGCCTTCTAGGGGGATGGGCGGCCATGGGTCTAGCCATCCAACCCATGGGCTTTTGACCTCTTTCAGCAAAAGGGTGGCCTAATAACAAAATGTGTTTGGGCTGGGCTTTAAAGCATAAAACACCGTTGACCTAAAAAAAAGATCATGTTCACTTATATGATGGTCTAACTGGGGATCTACGGTATGTCCAAAATTAGGCATCTACAAATGTCCCTCCAGAATGCCTGTTTTGCAAGGTAGCTCAGGGGACTGATAAATGGGTGTTTCGGTAAAGAAACAAGCCTAATAAGGGCAGCCCGCTCAAGGGGATTCTTGAGCAGAAATCAAGCTTCATGCAGGGTCGCATGAGCATTAAGAAATTGGATAAGTTATTGAAAAGAGGGAGAAGGGGCAATTAATCTAAGAGGACTTGCATCTACAGTCACATGGGACCCCCTAGCATAGCGCTGCAGGACTTGAGGGGATGAACGCAATCAAAGAATTTCAATTCAAAACTGTAACCTTTGTGGCTGGAGAAAGTTCAAATAAGAAAACTCATTTGATTGATATGTACAGGTCTAAAAGACAAATGAAGCTTCCACTTCAAAGATCATAGCAAAAGGAAAAATGCCAGCTAAAATGAACAAAGACAAAAATAGCAAAAAATCAGTTAGTGACAAATCCATGGACAAAGTAAAGGTCTCTTATGTTTATAAACAAAGTCCACACACCTCTGCACAAAAATTTAGAAAATCTTCTACAGGTCAAGCAATGCCTTACAATAAGCCGACCTATCAACCCTTAAGAACAGGATATGGAGAGAACAGTTAGAGGGGGAGTCAACATAGGATGTTTGACGAGTCGACTTGGAACCCATCTATGAACAGTCAGAGTATTGCAGGCTATTAGGCAAGCCAACTTGGGCTATATAACAGGTCGACCTATGGTCCTTCCAGAACTCACAATGTGCAGAACCATTGGGAAAGTCAACCCAATCTGAGCAACAGGTCGACTTACAGGCCGTACAGAAATTTTTTTCCTCAGACCCATTTTAGTGTAAGTCAATTCAGGTTTCCTAGAGTGTTGAGTCCAATTTTTGCTCCTTGGACTAACAAGTGGAATAACAAACCAAGATCTGTAAACAACTTCAATAACTTCAATGGCTCAAAGTCCACTTGACAAGGTTCATCAATGAAAGATCAGAATTGGTATTCTAACAAACAAATCTGGATTCCAAAGCATTTGCTCTATCGTTTGAATGAGCTGACTGATCAACAGGGACCGGAAAGTGTTTAGGTTCCAAAACTTTATGCTTGAGTTATCTTGCAGGAATGCCCTGTAGCTGTACACAATAATAGTATTTCAATAGCAACTGTCCAAGACACGCGACAGGGGACAAAGGACAATGTGAGTCAATGTCAAGAAAGTTTTTCTACCGAAATGGTCAACACCTCACCCTATATCATTAATTCAGCCAAGGTAAGACTATTCTGCAAAAGATTCCTTGTGCACCCCTAAGAGGTAAAGAGTCCTCTCCTGCTTAGTTTCAAGTTTTTTTTAGCAAAATATTTTGTTCATAATAATGATAAGAAAGAGTTGGATAAATGTAATGCTAAGAATGATTTGGCATGATTCTAGGATTTAGCAGTGATGGTTGAATCGCGTGTTGAAATGCATGTGTTCATATGGAAGTAAGGTTGTGATTTTGTTTTGTTGTTTCATATCATGAGTGTCAGGTTGAGGGGGAGTTTGCTAAATGAGTTTGTTCAATAGAGTCACTTTATGTGGTTTCAAATCTCTGTTGCATCAGGTGTTTGTTTATGCAATGTCATGACACTGAGTCCTTGGTATATAAAATGAACTGTGGAAGGACAGGTTATACTTGTCTGGACACTATCACTATGCATGAGTAAATACTCTGCCAAGTACCAAGAGTCTCATGTGTATGAAGGTGCTAGGTCGGACTATTAGAAATTATGCTAACCTGAAATTCATGCATTTGTTGAGGGAGAGTTTTTCTATAAAAGTTTTGAGCTACACTTTCTCAGGGAGAGCTCTTGTTATCTGTCTAGCTTTATCTTGGCCCTCATATTTCATGAAATCTGAATTTCTTTGGAACTCCCAAATATCTGCAATCCATTTCAATAGCTCAACTCTTCAGGGGGAGTGCTTCCATATCCAAGATGTCTGAGGACGTTCACTAATTCAGGGGGAGTAAAAATGTGAATTCTCTTTCTAAGAGACTGACCCCTAGTAATGTAATGGTTTAATGTTTATTATCCTGTAAATCTGAGCTTAAACATCTTGAGAATTTGTATCATGTACATGGAATAGTTTTAAAACAACCTGAAAAAACACTTTGTCTATTCTACTTTTTGGATATCATAAAATTGAGAGTAAAGGGGCTTCTTTAGTTCAAAATGTTTACTTAAGTATTATTTTTAAACAAGTGCAGGGGTTTCTTCAAAAGGTTCAAAAGAAAACATCTCAAGTTAGAGCAATGGCTATGACCAACTGAGAAATCATGTCCTATAACCAAAGAACTGATACCGACTGAGTCATGAAGTAACGGTGTAGCTAACTCTATGAGAGTAAAGTATGAAAAACTAAAGAGAAAAATGGTAGAGCAATGATTGTAGAATCATCGAGAAACCATATCCCTTCACCAAAGAAGTGATGTGGACTGTGAGTCATGAAGTGTACAGTTAACTCTGGTAAAGTAGGATGGTTGTATCACACTGAGTAACTGGGGATTTTGACGTCCAATCAACGTGTCTCCTTACGACAAAAAGTGTGTACTAACCTGAATGCACCTTTTTTTATAAAAAAATGATTCTGATAAAAAAAAGTATTGAGTTCGATTGTCACACTCTCCTAATATGAAATTTGTTAAAAGTTATTGTGGATTGCACTCACAATTTTAGTGAATAATAAATAGTAGTACAATCACATGTGAAGAAGAGAGGTTCTTCTTTAATGCCCAACCACAAAGTCCAAGAAAGAAAAGAGTCCTTGCCACCATTTTCCTCTTCCTCATAGTGGAAAGTTGACCTAGCTAGTGCAATACAAGTGAAAGCTGCTCAATCTAGTTTTAAAGCTGAACATAAGCCCATCTTAATTTACAGCAGTATGCACTATAAGAGACTCCTACGTCAGATACCCATGGCCACATCTCTTCAAGAGCGGCGACACCGCTTGACTTGAACATAAAGGGGATTTCTCCAATAGAACAGACAGCAGTTCAGCTTCTGCAGTTCGCAAGTTGTCTGACAGTGCAAGCACCTAATATGTGTTCTTCCCTGGCCAGTTTGTTTTGACCGACAGACTGGGAGCCAGCATGGTAGTTACGTAAAGGAAAAAAAGCCTGTTCCTGCCATGATCAAGGTTAATTCGGAGATACAACTGCGTGGATCTCACAGTGAGATACTCCATTTCTAAGCACCACTACCACATGCTCCTCTAACTGAACAGAAAAAAAGAAAATGTGAATAGAATGGTGCCAAAGAACGCTGTGATTGAGCAGGTTGTTGGCAATTGCAAATTGGAAGGAACAAAGTAGAGAATTTCCGGGAGTATGTTGTTGTACCCGGCCGGAAGAAGATGGACAGGCCAAAGTCGACCGTCTTGAGAGGCGAATCCTCCTGCCGGTTAACAAAGAGGAAGTTCTCGGGCTTGAGGTCGCGGTGCATGACTCCGAGCGAGTGGCACGCCTCCACGACCCCCACCACCACCTGGGCGAGCTCCGCCGCCTTCCTCTCCGTGTAGTGGCCCCTCTGGACGATCCGGTCAGAGAGCTCCCCTCCGGCGCACAGCTCCATCACGACGTGCACGGCGACGGCGTCCTCGTGGGCGCCGATGATGGAGATGACGTTGGGGTAGCCGGCGAGGTGATGCATGATCTGGATCTCCCGCCGCACGTCCTCCACGTCCTCCTCGGTCACCAGCTTCCGCTTGGCGATGGACTTGCAGGCAAACTCCTTCCCCATGGCCTTCTCCACGCAGAGGATTGTCATCCCGAACTGACCCTGCCCGAGCTTCCGACCCAAGCTGTAGATGTCCTTGAGGTTCTCGGTCTTGCCCCGCAGGACGGGGTCCGTCAGGAGGCCGGCGGTGGAGACCCTCGTCACGTGGTGGGGCTTCCTCGGCGGCTACTGTGCAGGCGGGTCAGCGGGTCGGCGGCCGCCGGCGGCACCGGAAGAGGCGCAGGCTCTGCCATCAACGCCTTGGGCGCGCCACCTCAGCCATCTTGACCGGCACCGGGGGCTTGTTCTGAACCGAGAGCGGAGGGTCGCCGACTCTGGACTCCATTTGGGCCTTGCCGTCGGCTGTGACATTATCCTGAGGGGGGGGAGGGCGGTGCCGCCGTCACCGTCACCCGCAGTGCGGGCTCGCCACAGTGTGGCGGAAACGGACTGGAAGAAGACATTCTTTGTGATGCTAGGCCCCACGCACAGATTCCCCATACGTTGCCACTGATCGAGAGGTCAGGAGGATGATCCCCGACAGCGGCACTGCTGCCCGCCGGCTGCCTGTATCATGCGCACCAGGCCGGTGTATCAACCGGTGTCGTACCCAGCGCGATAGGGCGGAATTACATCAGAAACGAAGGACTGCGTTGAGTAGGGCTTTTGCCCGTATTTTCTTAAGTAGGAGGCGATAAATTTGAGACTTTCCAGTAGGGGACGAGTTGAAGCTGGAATCTTCGCATTGTAATGCGAATGTATAACGGGAGGAGCAGCAGAAGCCGGAATCCTAGTCGGCAGTAGAGCAACGGTAGACATGCCCTCCTGGGAAGCTGCCGGAAATCGACAGAGGAGAAGACGCGACAAGCTTCACAGGATTGAGCTGGGAGATCGAAAGAGAGGAATGTAGATGGGTAGATAGCGATGAGAAGGTGGAACAGAGAAGATAATAGGTCGGAGGAAGGTCAGAGGTGGGTGGGGGTTTTGTGCCAGGTCGAGGGAAGAAGCGGGGAGGGAGACGATGGCATTTTATAGTCAATTTTGCGAGTGAGACGCGCCATCTGTGGACTCGTGTGAAACAAAACGCGGCTGACGTGAAGTAGGTGGGTCGTGAGGGCTTGGACTCCGGGTTGGAGAACAGCAATTCATTTGTCCAACTCCTCATTTCTTTTATTAGGGTGTTTTTGTGTTTTAAAAAAATAAAAACTATGAAAAATGTCTCTGATCTTAGTAACCGAGCTTTATGGCGCGGTGGGTCTTCAGTCCCGACCCGATACCCACAATTGTCTGGTCAGTCAGATGGAGCGCACCCCAGGTTTCGGACCACTCTAGTTTTGAAGCTCGAACACATTGTCACCTAGGTGACTGGCACGCCCTCGCACGATAAAACCAATAAAAGATACCATGATGTTTTACAACAATTTTAGTGCATCCAACAAGTTGGCACGCCCAGTGGGACAGATACCTCCTCTCATCTCTTCGCCGAGATTAGGGGCCCAATGACCTTTTCCGAAATCCTAACTTTCGCAATTTCTTTTTACAATTGTAGGAGGGATTCATTTCTTAAGAACCAATGGCTGTCACTTTCGATCCGTTGGTTATGGCGAGCCATGCTGAGCATGGCTACTTGGCAGTGCTGATCTAGTTCGGTAACTTTCCCCCGGTCGTTGGCTTCCCCAACTTCCTCGGGGTTATGTTCGTGGACCTCCTGGATGTCAAGGAGGCCGAGCCCATCGCCCCCGCGGAGGCGACACCCGAAGCAGTGAAGATGGTGGGCTGCTACATCCACCACATTGATGCAAAGAAGAAGTGCACTTCGGCTGCCAGGAGGGCGGCAAGGAAGACTGTCGGCATGCCGTAAGGTCAGCTTTCCCTCTCGGGCAAATCCATGATAATCGGAGGAGTCCGAGTGTACTTGAATGGCCATCAGGCCGTGATCTCGCCTAATAGGGTGATCCCAGCAGTGCCGGTGCGCAATCAGTTCCAAGCGCTGGCCCAGGAGTGAGAGGACCGCACCAGGTCCACGCCAAAGCAAGAGTCGGCCCAGAGGCCAACTAAATTCAAGCAAGCATGGGTGCCCAAAGGATGGGCCCCAGCCCCAACCCAACTGCAGCCCATCAGGACTGACTGACTCAAGAAAAAGATGAAGGAAGATGAAGAAGAGAAGATTGGGGCGTCAGCTTAAGCGTCCCAGAGACCTACCTTCCGTGCTCATGGCCGACAGGCGAACATCTATTTGAATGAAGGAAGAGACAGTAGGATGCACGAGTGGAGGCACCTCCCCTATAGACCGCCCATGCAAGCATCACCACTAATTGTCTACCCCACCAAGGGACAAGACGACATCACTCAAGCTGTGTGGGGATATCTCTGCGGCCTTGGAAACACCTTGCTGGGAACTCAGCCGCTCTTAGAAGCCATGAATGATGTCGAAAGAAACCATGAGCAATAAGATAACCTGGAAGACATTGAGGATGCGAAGTCAGGATGCTATAGGCCACCCCTCCGTAAAGAAGTCCCACCGAGAATCTTGGTGTTTGACAGGTTAACTTTCGCTGGACAGTTAACTAGGAAAGTGACCCGAAGAAATAAGAAGATGCAGGTTTAAACCTGCAATATGGCCGAAGTGACCGGCCAGTATGGGGCCCTCCCTGAAGATTGAGAAGAAGTGGCCATGCCTGCTGAGAGGCCAAGTCCCATCACCATAAGAGGAAGAGCTGCAATCGAGGCAATATAAGCCCTCGCCGGTGAAACAAGTTCAGATGCGGTCGCCATGGCGGCGAGCGTGATTACCACTGGGGATGAAGAAAAAGGGTAGCACCTTCTCTTGATAGTCTGACAGAAGGGGGAGGCCAAGCTCCTAGCCCATCCACCCCCGACCCAGCAATACTGATGCTGCTTCAAGCCTATCGGCAGGAGATCCAAGCTCTAAAGCGACAGGTGGGTGAACTGACCATGCATGCTTCCACCTCGAAGTAGGTCAAATCGCCTCCCGAAACATCCAGGCAAGGCACCGGAGAATTTGAGGGTTCACCCCAAATGACGGCTTCTCAGCCAATCCCCAACTATGCTTGGGGCACGGCCCCAATGACCCCTCCGGCTCCTCAACACCATGGCACCCCCACTATACCCCAAGCAATGGTGTTGGCGACGCCACAGATGCAGCCGGCTCATTTCTACCCCGAAGCAGTGAATCCGATAATGGCAAACAAGCTCATGATCGAGCAGATAGTCGAGATGAAACTTGCTGATCGGGGCAGTGAAGAGTATGCCTCGTATGATGTGTACAAGGTACCCTAGCGTGTCCATCATGTGGCAAAGAGATTGCCTCCTGGCATCAGTTAGCCACCAAAGTTTGACAAATTTAATGGCCCGGGCTCGCGAAAAGGAACACATAGCCTATTGTATCAACGTGATGGGTGACCAACGAATTGTACTTGCTGAAATTCTTTGGGTCCTTACTCACGGGGCTCACCTTCGAATGGTACTCGAACTTGCCGACGGGATCTGTTAATGTTATGTATGTGATTTTGATGATTACAAAGTGACTTTGTCACTTGGACTTATGCTTGAATGGTTCTTCATATTCTCATTAATGGTTTTGTCCGAAACTATTAAAAAACTAATTTTTTAATGGTATCGGACTTGCTACAGAGTTGGGGTCCAGTTTCGGATCGGTACCGACCGAAACTGATACGTTTCGGCCGAAACGTATCGGTTTCGGCCGATACTGCCAACCATGGCACGGATATCTCGGACCTCAGACATGCAGCTCCTAAAACGAGCTTGAAGGAAGGAAGGCTCAACAGAGATACAATCGCAATCAAACGTGCCTCCTCTGCTTCCCTCAATTTAGAAAGGGGTTGGCGAAAAACATTACTGTGACTGAACCACCATCTCACATAGTACATATCACAATGGCCAACCCCTGTCAAGGTAGGGAGCTCGCTCCTGGGCTTAGGCTCCTGTCTGAAGAAGAAATCCCACCAACTGGCCGCCACAAGATGCGTGTCTTTGTACTTGCATTGTCGGCTCCTCAACGGGAACTCCGCGTTCGGAGGCACAGATTGATCATAGCCAAAGTTCTGCGTAAAGCGGTGGGGATAATAAGGCTCTAAAATGGTGGTGGAGCCCTTACGAAAGACAAGAATACTGGGCCTAGTACAATAAACCCATTCATCACGAAAGGAGGAGCAAGGCTTTTCGTGATGAGGAAGGAAACATTCATCATTGCCCTGATGCTTCTTTAAATGGGGCCAGAAACCCTTAGAACTGTGAGCAAAATCTAAACCCTATTCCCCCTCAACAAGCACATAGGACAAAGACCTCCGAGCATTTGTTAATTGATCTACTGGGTCATGGCTCGGGCGATTACGAAATAAGAAAATCAATGGGTCAGATGGCTGAAGCAAGCCAATTTGCTGCGACTAGGCTGGTAAAAGTAAACCTGCCCAAGTGCTCAAGTAATGTGTGGCCATTAGAACACTCTTGTCCCGTGGAGAGCTGTGGCTGGTCAAACTGCCCATAGAATGATAAATGCATGCCAATGCTACTGGTGCAATCGCAAGTTTCTTCCCCTCCGCCAAGAGGCACACAGGATAAATCACCTCAGCCCTCAATACTTCATCCTCCCCATAGGGCACTACAAAGGTGGCCAGCCAGTATGCAAGATATGCTGCCAAATAGGTCCTGTCTGGGAGTTGACGAGGGTTCCACCCATGTCAGCATTTATGTGCCTTTTATTAGGCTTCACAGTCACAATCAATTTGCAATAGTCTTTCCAGAGCTTGTTGTCATCTGCAAACCTGTCCATAAAGCAGTATGGACCAAAGTAGAAGTGGTGGACCCATGCATTCAATATAACCCGAACTATGCTTGAAGAACTGGAAGGGATGTGATCCTTCCCAACCCAAGCCAAGTCCCTCCAAACTTTCATCAAATATCGGTAGTTGTATGACATCTCATAAAACCCAGTACCTGTGGAACAGTTCCGGTGTAAATCATCCAAAATGACCTCCTCGTAAGGAGTACCAGAAATGGGAAGACCCGAGAGCTTGTGAAAGCTCCAAAGGTCTAAGATAGTCTCGCCTCCGGCTGTCCCAACTGTATTCCATCTACGATTGATCAGCTATACACTGCAAAAGTCCCGTGTAACATGGCTATAAAGTGCTGCAGTCACCGCATGGCGAATACCCGAGTCATCCAGGATGTCTCGATAATGGTGGATCACAGCAACTAGCCACTCTGTGGCTCCCAAGTGAAATTTGTGGGAAGGAACAACAGACCAGCTACCATACCAGCTTGGGACTGAGAGGCTCATAATGCCATCCAACATACATAATTTGTCATAACCCTCGCCGGCATATTGTGTGCCCGAGGGTCTCAAAACCAAACCAGAAACGGGGGCAGCTCGAAGCTTGTGATTACCGCAAAAGTCCATCAGTGCCGATGTTAAAGTCATTCGATGCACATGGCAGCCAACATGGTCACCGAAGAAACCCAACTGATCTCGTGAGGGAAAACGTACTGAACGGCCGAAGCCCAATGGAAAACTGGGAAATGATGGAGAACAAATGTGGAACATGCTGTCTCAGTGCTCAAGAATTGCCCTTTCCAAATGACGTCGCTCAGTCGGCAGTCATGGATCATCATCCTCCATATCAGCTGGAATATAACTCTGAATAAAAGGGAACAAATAAGCATCCAGAGGATGATGCTCTGAATAAAACGTACTGATAAATGCCATTATGCTTCACAATGCGAGAGAAGTCAACATCACCCTACCCTGGGTCATCCTCGGGTAATGCTCCTTCTGCCACAATGCCCAAACCATGGTCAAGCAAATGCACACTTGCTCGAGTCACAATAGGGCGACCCCAACTGAGCATTAGACCTGTAAACGGATCGGATAGGGAGCGGATAGTGTGATATCTAAATTCGTATCTGAGATTCATTTGATTTATTTATTTATCGGGTAGGCATGCCAATCACATGTGTGACAGATTTATTGTGCGCTCGATCTGACTTGGTCAGACGAATGTGAAGTCTGTATCAGGGTCGATAGTCTGTCATACCATAAAGACTATGATGTTAATTATATCATCCGAGAAGGAGAAAAATCCTTGATTAATAGCCAAGATAGTGAACCACCGGGGCTAATTAAATGTATAAGTATAAGCAGATCAACAGAATGATATTATATAATTCAGAAATTGAACATAAGCTTAAACATGCAGTTCATGTTGTGTCTCCTCTAGATTTCATGTCTAATTTTGATGCTGGCAATAGTGTGATTGATCTTAATTTTGATACTAGCAACACTATGAAGTTTTGAAGTCTCCACTTAAGTCAGAATAAGTTCCTATTCATTATCAAGTCGATGCATACTCATGTTGCTGCATTATAAGGTCGATGCATCTTCTATCAGCATAGAACATCAGGTCGATGCATATTCATACATTTAGAAAGATAGGTTGATGCACATATGCATTTTGTCTAGAAGGTCAATGTGGTTGTAGAAGTCATGCACCATCAGGTCGGTGCACTTTGTATACAGGTCGATGTTGCTAGGCACTGTATGCTAGATGTTGTTTCATCAGGTCGATGCACACCATAGACTGGTCGATGCTATTGAGCCAGCGACTGCAGCATAAGGTCGGTGTGACATAAGTTATCATTCTAAAGGTTGATGCACCTTGTGCATCAGTTGTGAAGTCAGGTCGGTGCCGTAAGGTCCTGCATTGATGCTTTCAGCATCTTTAATATACATCACCAGGACAAGCTGACTCGCCTAAGTGGCACGTCGATGTTATAGTTCATGAAGTACTGGCTTTTGCACTGAAAGGTCGATGCACCTTCAATGCAGTTAGAGTCTTTCTGATTGAATGAGGTCTACCTGTGCAATATACAGGTCGATGCTCTTTTGTCATACTGCTGCATTCTTTACTTCTCATTAGAAAGGCAGGTTGGTGCACTATGACTATGCATCGATGCATGTGCAAAACTTTACAAATCCATTCATATGATTTGCCTGCTCTTATTAAATATCTGAGCCTGCATTCCTTACTTATGACGATGAGATTGTTATTAAATCTCTACTTTTGTTTTGATAGAGAAACACAGTTGTCAAGAAATAACTCAGATTCTTGCTCGAACACCTTGGATGCATAATGGCAGAATTCCTGATTCTCACATGGGCTTGAAAGTGAAATTGTTGAGGGCACGTGATCCGAGGTGACTTCCCAGTGTTTTGAAGATTCCTAACAAAATCTCTTTCCACATGGCTGTATCTTAAAGAACCCTCCCTGTTTCATCTGACACGTCACCAATCAATTTTTTCAAAAGCCGTGGGTAGAAGCATTCCTTTCACGTGCCTAAATGGAATCTTGTGGGGACCACAAGATTCTCGTTTGTCAGGATAAAAAGTGATCGAGCGTTCAAGTCTAGTACAAGATAGAAATACGACAGAGAAGAAAAGAACCAGAGTAGAAGAGCTCGAGAGTAGAGCAGAGAAGCTAATAGAAGCAGAAGAGTCTGAGAAAAAGAGAGCTCGCTAGGGAAAGGAGAGGAAGTGAGAAAATAGAGTATCGGAAGCTGAGACGAAGTCTGAGAGAAAAGTGAGAGTGTGAAGAAGCGGTGTTGGTCTTGACTTCTGGATCAGATCTAGAGTCATTAGCTCAAGTGAGAGCTACATTTGTCTTTCTATTTTTGTTATTTTCATCATGTTTTCTTCGATTGTAAGCTGTGTAGTCAGCAGAGCAAGCCGTGTTGCTCAGCGATGAGGATAGGTTCCTAGGACAGCAAGCAGTGAAGCTCAGCGGGTTCAACAAGCTGTAAAGCTCAGTGATTTGTAAGGGATCTCATCCCCAAAACTGTGGATCAGTAGATTTTTCAAGTTGTTTGTCAGCAGAAGCCTTACTCATTTGAGTAAGGGTTGGACGTAGATCTCAAGCTTGAGATCGAACCACCTTAAAATTACTTTGGCATCTGTGAGATTGCTTATATCCTCAATGCTTCGACTAGATGCATGTCTCGGAACGTTCACTACAGACATTTGATGTTTTTGATATGTTCATTCATTTTATGTGCATAAGTCATCAATCAAAGAGTATATAGAAAAGCGTGACTGAAAAGATAGGTTAAGGTTAATTGCAAGATGATGAACAGTGTAGAAATGTCACGCCCCGAACAAAGGCGGAATTATCGGGACGTACAGTCAGAGACACGCTAGAACGAATTTAGTAAAATACTAAACTAATAATTGACAAAGGGCAATGGAAAAGAACAAAATTCCAACATTACAACGACAATAGTCCCATTGTACAACTACATGGGGCATACCACGGCCAAAAGCACACTGGGATGACGAACGACAGCTGGCGCTCTAGACTCAGTCTGGAAAAGGATGAGGAAGACCGACTGGAGGCTGGGACGGCTCACCTGCAGGAAAGAAAGGTGAGTCACAGCCAGACTCAGTAGGGGTCACGCGAATCCCTACCATACACTAAACACGTAAGCATTCATTAATAAGGTAATTAGAGCATACATTTAAAGTAATAAACGTGCAATGGCACATATAAATCACAGTTATAACAAAGCAGGAAAACCTATCTGATCAGGTGAACATGTCGAATTTACAATTAAATAATAGCATCAGAAGCTAAATCTACCAACATAGTGAACCTCAGCTAACCATGTGACAGGAGGAAGGAAGACCACCAAAAAGAAGAAACCAGATGCGTCTACTGACATCTTACACTGCGTCTCTAGCACCTCGCAGTCCAGCTCACGACAAGCGAGTGACACAATAGTAATACTGCACCGAGGGACTAATCAGAGTAACGCCCGTCGACGTCAGTCCAAGCCTCTAATCACGTGTACATACACTGACTCATCGTCTTGAGCTAGACCTCTGGCTAGTTTTCCCTCCCAGTAGGATGCTACTGACAATGAGAGAGGGCCCACGGAAACTAGCTTACAAGCCGTATAATGGGAATGCCCCGCCACCTCTCCCGGGTGGGCCGACATAGAAGTTATCAGGCTATGACTAGTGGCTCCATCACAAGGAAAGAGAAACCTACTCGTATGGGATGTAGAAGAATGTCATAGTATATAAAATAATTTAAACATGGTGTACATGAAACATGAATTGTATAGAAATTATACACGCAAGCCTTTGAAATCTTCAGGTATATAACGGACTAGCACTGCCCCGTTACACACCATAACGGACCGGCACGGGATAGCTATGCTTCACAGAACACAGGATATCCACAGAAAACTCAGACTGTAACGCACCTCAACAGGGCCGCTATAGGACTATAACGCACTAGCATAAAGGTGTTAAAGTCAACACACATGCAACGCACGACACAGGGAGTATCACGGACTGCCAAAGGGGCATTATAATGAACATAACGTGCCTCTCGTAAGCCATTACGCCTTCGAGAACATCTAAACTTCGTAGAAACCACGGAATATAACGCACGTATAAAGGGGTGTTATGCAATGCATGACGCACAAGGATAGGGCCGTTAAAGGCAACGGATCTTTAACTCAAAATAAAGGACTATAATGCACCGGGACGGGAGCATTAAAGACACCTGAACATGAAAATCCACAGGAAAACTCAGACACTATTCACATAATACATCACTAGGAGTGCATTAACGAGACAACGCATCGGGGAAAGCGCGTTATATCACCTGGGTTTTGTGACTCCGGAATCTAGAATCGGAAACCCCTCTCGACTGATAGAAATCGACGGGGGACACGATGGATTACAAAACCTGTTGAACTAACTAGCCCATAGCAATCACACAAGCCTAAGCATGCCACTAGAAATTAAATACGATGCCCATGGAGTTGATTTAACAATTAAATGCTAATTTATTACATTAAATGAATAAAAATGTATCAAATAGAAAGGTGCACGAAAGACGATGCAGAGGGTGTTGGACCACGGCGCAATTGATACCGGCGCTATCCTAGTGCGATAGAGAATCCGTCCCCCTACCTGGACGATGGCGATAGCGACGAATCGACCGCGAATCGGCGTGAGAGAGAAATGGCACCTCGCGACCAGGCTTGACTCCACATTATGCAAATCGAGGACAGAGGACATCAACGCAATCCTCACGATGCGACCATTCCAATGGTACCTCTCTGGCCTCAATCAGCAGTCATCTAGACCACTAAATGAGAGAGGCATGCAAATCGAGAATAAACCCCAAAATCTCCCAAAAGAAGAATTGCAGAGAAAATGAGGAAAATGGCAACGGATGGCGACGCAGAGGGCATCAATGGATTCCTGGTGAGATGAGGAGTCTGATCCCCTCCCTTTTGCGCGGTGAAGACCACGAATCGGTGCCAAACGGGCAATGGGGGCCACACCGTCTTCTAGCTCGCACAAGTCTCCACGCTCCACAATCTGAGGGAAGAAGGGTACTGGCGCGATCCTCACGTCGAGTCCTTTCCATCAGTACCTCCCACGCGTCGACCGACATCTGTTTGGACAGCAAACCGAGCAAATGGGAGTGGAGGAGGGAGAACGTGGGAATGAGAGAGAGAGCACGCGATAGAGAGAGAGAGAGATCGACGAGAGTGAGGAGAGAGAGGAAGTGGGTTGAGATTTTTATAAAATTTTTAATTTTGGGTATTTCTATGCACCGACGATCTACAACAAACGGTGATCCATTCAAACACCGTGAGCTTTTTTCCCTTAATTATTTGTTTACTTGTGCAGTTATGTGCAAGCAAAATCAGAGGCCTAGTGCAGCTACCATCACACCCAGATCTGATCAGATCTGATTGCGCAACTTGGCCGAGGCATTCTTGATCCTGTCGCTGACATTCTCCAACAAATGGCACCCTGATCAGATGTTGGATCTAGCCGTATCGACCTCTGCATCTTTGCTGCGCCGGGTGACCAGCGCGGGCACAACCACTCGGCTTCCAATCGGCTCGCTCAATCAGCCCCGACTCGCCTCCCTCGTCTCCTACGAGTGTGGCCCATCAACCCGTGTTCCCACAGCCCTGAAATTTATTGTTGTAGCCCTTTACCTTCCTACGTGGAGTGGGCCATTATTCTGAAATTGTAATATTAATCATTTGTTGTGTATCGGGGTTGTCAGATTCGACCAGGGTTTTCTTCCCCACGCGCTAGTCGTGGAGGTACGCACGACGTTCCTTACTCTCACATTTGCTTTTCTAGTATGCTGTTATATATGCTGTGTTTGTGATATTAGGGCCATATCCAAATACAAATTATCGTGATTGTGAGAGTGAGAGCCATTCCTTAGCTCCAATCGAGCACTGAGCTCGAACTGCACCACCCTAGGAGATAGTGGTTCCTTAACCGCTGCGATCCTACGTTTCCCTTGCAAGAGATGATTGTCAGGCTAGTTAGAGTTTTTGTTGAGAGACGTCTCCACCAGGAGAACACCCCGGGGGTCAGCCACCCAGCTTGCCTTTAGGGTCCTAATGCTGGCCGCACATTGAGTCTGTCGTACGTGTTAGCCCGTTCGAGTCTCGTCCCGCATCTGAATGTGAACTTGCCAAGCAAATGTGGAGGATGTAAAGTGCAGGTCCTCCGCTCACGATCAAAGGTTACACTCCTCTCTTCGACCCATGGTCACCCTAATATAATGCATGGTTCTACTAGCGTACCAATTTTGCGCCATGCACCATCGAAGTAAAGATCAGAGCCAAACCTCTTTTGGAACTCGACAAAGGCTAAATCACCCTTGCAGACAATCTCATCAGTCTTGGACAGGGACTCAATGATATCCAGAGAAACCCAATTATTCGACTCCATATAAATGAAATCGATTTCCATTGTGGAACCATTGGGTAAAGTGGCAGTAGAAATGCTAGGGTGTGGGATCTAGCCACTTGTTGACATGTAGGTCGGGTCAGCCAGAGGGGAATCTTTAGGGGCGTGGTCTGGGGAATCTATTGTGGGTACCTACTTCACCATAGGTGTAGGCGGGGCACTGGTCTCTCTCTAGATGGGCCTATACGGGCGACCCTTACGACGGCCTTCCTGTCCATCCATGCGGTCTATAAAGGCCTGGAATACGTCAGCCAGAGATGACACAGTAGAAGGGTAACCCCAGCGTTCAGCCATAGGTGCAGGCTGAAAATCAGACCTCTCTGGGTGGGTACTCATGGTGATATGGAAAGAGTGGCGGACCGACCTTGGACTGGACTAGGACTGATCATGATTAGAACTCGGACTAAACTTGACCCTACACAGTAGTGCAAAGAAAAAGGCGGACTCAAATGTTAGAGATGTATGCCCTACAAGCCAATTACAACTGTTGTGATGGCAACATTTCATGTACAATTTCATTCAATAATAATAATAATGGCATTTCTTCATTACGTTCATAGCACGTTATGGTTATAATGTAATGAAGTCCCTGGATGCAAGCAATGATGACTGGATCGTGATGAGATTGCGATAATGAGATCAGTCATCTAGAGGTTTGTATTCTAAATGTTCTTGGTCGTGGGATCTTCAAGAAGGGACATTGAATTAAGATCTGGATAGACTAGCACACATGATACTTACTCATATGATTTGGGTGATTGTTGTCATAGACATCAGTGTGGAGACACTGAAGTACGTGTGTGGGTGCTCGTTACTGGAATGAGTACACTAAATTGACCTAATCCAGAATCCCTGAATGGTAATCATACTGATTGTCAATTAGGGTATTCTATGTCCTAGTAGCACAGTTGGATCTTCGACCTGAGTCACTAAAGATGTCTTGCATAAGGGATGTTGAGTATTTGATTACTAACTTATGGATTTCAGTTAAGTGGTCTTGTACAGTTAGTTATTCAGACTCAGTGGAACTCGTGCGAAGGCAATTAGTTTGACAACAAGGGATTGTTCACTCTCAGTATGATATATAAGAGAGAATGCCCTACAAATTTATACGCGGGAAAACCCTTGGCCAGGGTACGGGAGTTCATTATGAAAAAGGGAGTTTTTCTAATTGGCTGTCCAATTCCCAAAGTCCTAAGGACATTTATTTTTCAAATAATTAGCTATTTATTTAGTTTCTTTGGATTTATCACCGACAGAGGCTTCACGGTTGGCGTTGGGCCACCTTATTAATTGAGTGGTCTAGAAATAGCCATTCAATCCATAAGAGTCCAACAGTGAAATAGTCAGACAGTTTGATGGATATTTTGATAATATTTCTTATTTATTTAATTTCCACTGACAGGAACGGTCTGGCAACAGACCGTGCAATAGGATGGGTGGCCTATCGCGTGACCGCGGAATGGCCCGATTCCTGAGATTTTAATGAATTTTCTCTCTCCACCCACCATTAAACCCTTGACTTATCCCACCATTTTCTCCATGGTTTCTCAACCAAATGGGATTCCGTTTGATCCTGGTGGGAGATAATTCATTTATCTACGATTTTGATGTTATTATCTCGTCATAATTTTCACTAGAAACCCTAATTTTGAGGCTAGGTTTATGGGATCTATAAATAGGACCCTTAGTCTAGGCTTTGAAAGGGGAGAGATTCAAGGTCGACGGTGAAGCCCTGTCGAGTTCTAGAGCGACCTACAGTTAAGGAGGGGGGCCTTCTACGTCCACTCAGGCCTCCGATTCAGGGAGTAGTCCGTTGTTTGAGTCTTTGTTTTGATAGCCCCACCGTCACTTCGTCCATTACATGCTTCATTCTTCTTCATTTTTCCCATGTTTTTCACTCTTGCACATCATACACACACCCTCCTATTATTTTTGACGCCCCTAGGGGTTTAAAAACTCCCAGGTATTTCCCATTCCATGTTAGTTTGTCTATTTTTCATATTCTCTTATAGTTACTACACCATTCAGTTCTGATTTGGGTTTCTTTTAGTGTTCTTCACGTTGTCTTGCAGGTCAACATCATCCTAGCACGAGGCCCATCCCCTCTGGCCGGCTGGAAGGGGTGGAGTTTCGGATCCTACGACTTGGTGGGTGGCGGAACAGTGCGGATTCATTTTGTCCATTTGAAGAGGAAGGCGGTCCTCCACAGACTGCTCTGAACCTTTGCACGGCTTAGTTCGAACCATTCTTTTGTCCACTGGTCTTCATCTCGCATTCCTTTTCAGCACTGGTGAGCGGTCTATCAAGCGGTCGTGCGTATCACGGGATGGCTCTTCCAGAACCATTTACCTCTGCAGTGATGTCTTCAGGTAGGTGTCTCCCTTTTCCAAGGTACGGGTGTATTTCTTTTACATTTTGGAACCTTAGTGGCGATCAAGATCATACTTACGTCCTCTCACCCTTCTATCTCCAGTCCTTTTATATCTTTCATTGATATAGTAGAAAGATTAGGAAGGATACAAAAGGGGGGAAAAATATGTCTACAGTAGGCTGTCAAGACCACGATCAAGGCTAGGTTCAGCTCGTGTCAACCTTGGAGGTGGAGCTTGCAGCTGTTGAGTCTCATCTGGCGGCATTGGAGGGGAGCGAGCCTAGGATTTGATTGTATCGCCCATTTCCCCTTTTTATTGCATCATCCGGGTTGTACGCATTTTGTTACCCCAAGGGCATGTCTTGAGCTTCTTTACAGAGTATTAATGACAACTTGTCAGACTTTTGTTATTTGCTGAGTTGTCTTACTTTTCTTCTTGTGGATCAATGTTGCGTGTGTGGATTGGTGACCACTTACTATTAGTCGTGCTTGATTCTTCTATTGTGTGTTAGTACATGGGGGAGAGGGCTGGGCTTACCCAATTTCGAGTGTAGGCGTAGGGGACTGAGCATGAAAAATGGTGTAACTGGATGCTGGGTACTGGAAGCTGAGTGCTGGATACTGGGACAGGGTGCTGGGGGCTAGTCCTCTGAAGGATAAAAGCCTGTGTTATATGAGGCCGACATAGACCTATGGGTATGTGATGGTCTCTGTGGTTAGGGCTACTGAGGAGATTCTGGAGTGTGCCAGTTGTAGATCGAGCGATAGGGTATCTGCTATTGTCATGTTGTTAGCCAGAAATGTAATTTAGATTAGCCTGGGAAATTGGGGCCGAGCAGGTCGGGGAAGGCATTATGGCTAGGAACTGGGATTGGGACAGGGATTGGAGGTTGAAACTGGGTCTGGGACTAGAACTTGTCATTGGGATAGGGATTGTAACCGGTGATGGAGACTAGAACCTGAGTCGGTCGGCTAGCCATCAGAGGTGTTATAGCCGGGATACTGGAGTTGGACCTAGAATTGAGGTTGGGCGGCTAGCTTAGGAAGGCATTGTAGCCAAAATGATGGGATTGGAGACTGGAACTAGGCCTGGGTGGCTATCCTGTGAAGGCATTGTAGCCAAAGTACTGGATCTGGAAACTAGAATTGGAGCTGGGCGGCTAGCCTATGAAGGCGTTGTAGCTGGAATGCTGGAACTGAAAACTGGAACTGGAGATGGGCGACTAGCCTGTGAAGGCATTGTAGTCGAAAAACTGGAGCTGAAAACTGGAACTGAAGCTGGGCGGCTGGCCTTTGAAGGCGTTGTAGCCGGAATGCTGGAGCTGGAAACTGGAACTGGAGCTGGGTGGCTAGCTTGTGAAGGCATTGTAGCCGGAATGCTGGAGTTGAAAATTGGAACTAGAGTTGGGTGGCTGGCCTGTGAAGGCATTGTAGCCGGAATGCTGGAGCTGGAAACTGGAATTGGAGCTGGGCGGCTGGCCTATGAAGGCGTTGTAGCCGGAGTACTGGAGGTGGAAATTGGAACTGGAGCTGGGCGACTGGCCTGTGAAGGCATTGTAGCCGGAGTACTAGAGCTAGAAACTGGAACTGGCCATGGGCGACTGGCCTGCAAAGGCGTTGTAGCCAAAATGCTGGAGTTGGAATTGGTGATGATCGACCCTCAGGGGTGTAGTGGCCACCATTGTTATGGAGTGATGCTGAAGTCACCATCAGCAGAATGTCGCGGTTGATGGCTTTCATCAGTGAGGAGTAGAGAGGGAGAGAGTTTTTTTTTCTCTTTACCAGCTCTACTGCCCTTTCGAGTTTTCGCCAGAGCTGGCCCTCTTTTACTTTTTCTGGTGTGCGCTTATGGGTTCTCACACCGAGGGGTCACCAATTTTTCTTGTGGCGTCCCCACGGGTTTTCACCTCAGTTGGGTTAGTGGTAATTTTTACCCTTAGTAATCCCGTAGAGGGAATCGCATGAGGCCACCGTGGTATCTCTATTTTTAACCCCATTTTGTTATGTTATTTTTTTTTGAATCTGGAGATCACCATCCATAGTACACTACTATTAGGGGACGTAGCCTAAACTGGGAAGTGTAGATGGCCAGATGTGGTCTTACCCTCACTAAGGGCTCTTACAAGCCATTGAATTATGGGACTGGGGGCCATGCTGCCATGGCAGGATATAACTGGGATTATGACTGGCGAGTCAGAGATGGCAGAAGGGAATTGAGATTCCGACTGAGGCTCTGGTGACTGCGTCGAGGCTAACTGGTAGCTGGAGACTTTGAGTTATAGAGGTGCAAAATGCAGTAGCGTACACCAACGAAGATCTGAGGTGAACTGAGATAGGACTTTATTGGAATGGTGACTGAGACGTCGCATAAGGACTAGGACCTACCGACCCGGCATGACAAGGTAGAGGCTGATGGTAAAATGAGCTAGGTGGGGTGATACGGGGATGACTGGGAAGTGTTGGGCTGGCAGTCTAGAGATGTGGGTTGATCGAGAACCAGCAACGGGAGAGTCCCATGGCCTGCTGAGGAGTGGGTGGAAGGCCACCCTAACTGGTGGGAAGAGAGGCATTTTCTCATTATCGACTCTACCGCCCTTTCGTGTTTTCGCCAGAGCCGACCTCCTTTAGCTTTTTTCGACACGCCCTTGTGGGTTTTTACGTCGAGGGATTTCCTGATTTTGCCTGAGGCACCCTTTCGAGTTTTTACCTTAGCCGGGTTGTTGGCCTTTTTGCCCCCAGTCGTCTCCTTGCGGTGGGGACAACTGGGTCCACCGGGGTATCTCTATTTTTAACCCCATTTTTATATTTTTTTTCTTACTTACCAGAGAGCCTAACGACTGGGCTGTGGCTGGTGCAGAGGCATCCCCACTCCTATTGTCGCAAGGATGAAGGTGGGAGGTTGACTCCCGAAAGTGACCGATAGTGGTTCTGGGAGGGTTTAGCTGGCCCTGTTGCTTGACTGTGGAGAGGAGCTGGAAGTGGTGACTAGTTTGGCCTTCCGTGAGAGAAAATCGACTCCGCTGGTTGTAGTTGGGGTGCACGCCTTAGTCTGGGTGGCATGCGAATTCATGTTCTGGTGCATAATATAACTTTATGTGCTTGCCGTTGAGAGGCGGGAAGGGTTTGTGACTCTTGTGGTCAACGATTGTGTAGGCCCCACCCTCCTAGGCGTCGCAGATGATGTATGGGCCTCACCAATTTGGCTGAAGTTTGTCGCTGGAGTGCCCTGCCATGACTTCCTTTTTCTTGATCATGACGAGGTCACCTTGCTTGAAGGCTCGTTGTTTGACGAGCTTGTCATAGGCTCATGTCATGCGGGCCTGGTATACTTGTAAGTGCTTATAGGCTTCGAGCCATTTTCCTTCCAGATCGGCAAGCTCTTCCAGCCTTCTCTAGTATTCATTTTCATCAGGGCCGGCCAAGCTGGTGTGTACCACCACACGGTACGACGCTAACTGGATCTCAATGGGGATGACGGCTTCCGCCCCGTAGATGAGGGAGAATGGTGAACATCCCGTGGGGGTTTTATAGATCATCCGGTAGGCCCATAATGCATCGAAGACCTTTTCATCCCAATCATATTTCCGATGGCTAACAATTTTAGCCAGGAGCTTGCAGAGGGTCTTGTTAAAGGCTTCAGTCAAACCGTTGGCCTATGGCTTGTAGACCAAAGAGGTTCTCTAGTCAATGTGGAATTTGGTCGCCAGTTGGTATACGACCCTATTCTTGAAGGGTGTTCTGTTGTCGGAGATTATGCGACTGGGAGTACCGAATCGGTAGATGATGTTCTGTCGGATGAATCTGGCGACCACCTCGCCGGTGACTTCCCATAGGGGAAGGGCTTCTGCCCAGTGAGAGAAGTAGTTGGTGGCGGCCAAGATGTACTTGTGGCCTTTGGATGATGGCGGGAAAGGTCTTGCAATGTCCATACAGCCCTCATAGGATGCTGACAGACATCCACGGGTCACGGGTAAACCACGAGATCAAGCCAAGACAAACAGAAACATCAGAGGATGACACTCTGGGCAAAGTGAACCATCACTCGACTGCTAGACAAACCTGGCAGTCAAGGAGCAGCCGCTACGTGACCAGAGACAAGGATGCTGGTAATTATAAATTGAGTCGTTAGGGAACTGTCGCAGTCAAGGAAGAGACCGCACCCAGTCACCTGAACCGACCGATCCAGAGACTACCGACACATAGACACCGCCCTATACCACAAGCCTAAGACAGACCGACACACAGACGGACATAGAACAGAACTGGCCATCACGGCCAATAGGACTATAACGGCCTATTATAGGCACGTCACACGCTCTGACGCACCCAGATTGGGCCATCAGGGCAAACAGACCTAAAATATACACTCGGATGAACAGCATGTAACGGTCCAATATGGACACGTTACAACACTCTGGCGCATGGGGGTTGGGCCGTTAGAGATAACCGACATAGCCAGTCAAACTCGGTCAAACACACTGTGACGGTCTAAAGAAGATGTGCCACAGTACTCTGACGCCAAAGGAGTGGGCCGTCAAAGTCAACCGACTGAAATGACCAGGCTGTGACGCTCCACCATAGGCGCGTCAGGATCGTGTGACACTCCAGAATTAGACCGTCACACTGAACCAGACTCAAAGAACCTGAAACGACCAATGACTGTGGCAGTCTATCGTAGGGCCGTCAGAGACCTCTGACGGTCACTGAAACGGCTGCTACACCATCACGGCGGGAAAAATAGTGGAATGGCCGAATCGACCCGTTCCACACCCCATTCACGCCGAAACGTAAGGGAAACAAAGCTACACGACCACAGAAGACGTCTGGGAGCTAAAAACGCCACATGCACGCATTAAAACGCGAGATCAGGGTGATTCCGACGAATCGACCCAAAATAAGTCACCGAGATTCCCAGACTCCTACCGGCCTCGAATGACGACCAATCGACATGAAACTGTCGGGTACGGGATCTTGACATCCCGGCGGTCATTTTGACAGTAATTATACTGCAAACCGTCACCATTTTCTGACGAACCCTACAAACCCCAAAAATAATGATTTTGCCTAAATTGGCCTGATCTAGCTCGTTCGAGCACCAAACCACGCACAAAAGTAGGGAAAACGTGCAGGAGGAAGTGGCAATCCATCTCCCTACCTCCACCGAAGAAAACGAGCACCGAGGCGACTAAACCACGTCGAAAACCACAACGCGAGCTCAACCGCCAGCTTTGAATCCACCATTCGAGATCGCACTAAAACTGATCCGATCCTCGCTCCATCACGCGTCTCAGCAGCTTCTCGGCATCGACAGCTCACCCACAAACCCCTCCGTCTGCAGTCGGAGATGAGGAGGCGAGAGAATGAGAGAGAACAAGAGAGAGAGAGTGAGAGCACGAGTGAGAGGAGAGAGAATGGGGTTTATAAAAAAAGAGATTAGAAATTTTTCTAATTTTTAAAAATCTATAAATTATGCCAAAAATACACTAATTCAGAAAAATACGTAAAAATAGCCAAAATGATCCTCGCGAAGAGTACATCACTGCTGTATCGTCCGCGAGTCGAGGAATTGAGAAACAAACTCACCGTAGGGTTCCGTAGATTATATGGGAGAAAAATCCACACAGAAAGTAAAACTCAACTCGAGAGCTATAAAAGCAAATCGGAACTCTCCGAAAAGGATTCAAAAAACCTGATAAAGATCCGCCAAGACCCAATAAAGATACGGCAAAGATCGGGGGTGGTACACAGGGGATCGTCTCCTATGTAGCCTCGGGATCGCTGGAGCAAGGCCGCACCCACGCTGGTGTCCAGCAGCGGCTCCGGTGGCGAAATAGAGGAAGGTCACTCGATCCCCAGCTTCAGGGAGGAGTGGCCCACCTTAGCCAGCACACCAGAAGGACCTGTGCGACACCACCAAACAAAAAGAGGGTCAGCAACGTTCAGGACTTCCCTATGACAAGACAAGGTGAAAAACCTGATAAATGTCCTGACTCGCGCCTGCTATGGCCACCACCGTGCCTGTAACACCCCGGCTCGGGGTCGGTTAGGGTAGTCTCTCCTCCACCTCAGCAGCGTCTCCTGCTGGAGTCGGAGAGGGCAGAGGCTCCTCTAACATCCGAGTGTCCCCAGTAATCATCGGAGAGGTAGAAGGCTCTCCCAGATCCACCTCGATGGGAGTCAGTGCGCACTCCTCCCCGGACTCCAACCCTGGACATAACACAAAATGTCAGCTCTGCCATAAACCCTGAGTTAAAGCCAATGAAGGGGAGCGAAGGAGCTACAGGGATCTCCGTGGTCCTCTTGTTATTTCGGCAAAGCCACTTCGTTGGTGTTTGTTCTGTTTATTTGTTGTTTGCTTCTATATTATTACTTTTCTTTTATTGTTATTGTTATTCGGTTAATTCTGACAAAAATTTGGCAGCATCTCTTTACGACCCGGGACGTAGGGGAGTAAAAGGGGAACACGCCCACAAGGAGTGACGGAACCCAACAATTCGAGGTGCGTGTCATGGGCAACGACACCTTTGAGGAGACTTCGGAAAACCCCGAAAAATCGATGAATGGGAGGCGTAAGACTGGGACAAACTGGGAGTGCACCGGGTGAGAAGAGGTGGCAGCCGTGCCGGGCAAGAGGGCTCAAGGGGCGTGCTGGGCAAGAGAGGTTAGAGGGGTTGTGTCGGGCTAGGGAGTGCACCGGACAGGGGTTGGTTAGCCGACCTAGATGGGCTTGGGGGTGTACCGGGCTGGCTGGCACAGGGGTGTGTCGGGCTGGCCAATCAGAGGGCGTGCCAGGCTAAAGGGGCTAAGGCTGTGCCGGGCAAGGCGGAGATGGAGTGCACCGGGTTGGGAAGACCAGGGGCGTACCGGGTAAAGACTGACCCCCAGGGGGTGATGGTAAAGAAAGGGGTAGACCAAGGCATTGGGTCGGCCAGGTCAAAGGGGTACACCAGTCAGGAAGGAGAAAGAAGTTTAGGAGTGATGGGAGGGAGGTGTTGTGCTCAGGTCTTCAAAGAAGGGGGAGCACCTCCCTTTCAGTCAAATGGACAGACTTGAGGCCAAGGACCCCATGAGGAAACCACGAAAGGAGAAGACCTTATGCAGGGATCTACTAGCAGAAGATCACTTGGGGTGGCACTACACTGAGGCATTGCCCCTCGAGCTAGACAGGCTGACCTTATGAGAGGGTTGACATGATGGGCTAGAACGCAAGAGGAGGGGAAGAAACGAGCTACAAAGCACATCATGAAGTGGAAACTTAACAAGAATGACAGGAAGCAAGGAAAAGAGACATCTTTCATTCATAAACGAGAGTGACCGGGGGCTGCCCATGGGTCAAGCATTACAAAATACACGTGAAATAAAAAAGCAAAAGGGGGAGGAATAAGAAGAAGAAGAAGAGATGGAAGAAGCCTCCCTCCTTCTCCCCCCCCCCCCTCTCTCTTTCTCTTACTCTCTTCCTCGTTGGAGCTCCCCTGGACCTCCCGAGCTTGGATGAACTGGCTCTCTTCTTCCTCTTCTCTCTTTTCTCTGCATGGGCCTCTACGTGTGTTCCTCGCTCTCTGCGTCTGTCTATTCTTGCCTAGAGAGGAGGGGCCTTTTTATATCTCCCTAAGCGAGAATGTTCGGAGGTGGGAACGTCCGAAGTTGACAGGCATTAAATGGGAGTTGACCCCTCCCGTCCTCAGCTGTAGGGGGATAGTCTGCATGCCTTCACCCCTAGGCGACACCTCAGCTAGCCCTGAGCTATCCCTACTGCACACCAAAGGCCATAGGGCATGGCGTGGGATCTTCTTTGCCGGTTGCACCGGACAAAGAACAAGTTGAGAGTGTGTCGCTGGATGGGCAGAAAGTTGTGCCGCTGGAGGCCTGCAAAGGTGTGCTGCTAGAAGGGCCTTGCAAGCATGCCATTGAAGGACTCTAAAGGCGTGCCGCTGAGGCCCTCACAGGGGTGTACCACTGAAGGCCTTAGAGGAGCATGCCACCGGAGGGGCTTGAGGGTGTGCCGCTGAGAGGGCAACTCGGGTGTGCCACTGAGGACATCTGCTGGGTGTGCCGGATGGGCGGCCCTAGGGGTGTGCCACTAAGGGCTTCAAGGGTGTGCCATTGAGAGGCACCAACGGGTGTGACGTTGAAGGGGCACAGCAGGTGTGCCGTTGGAGGGCTTGGCAGGTGTACCGCTGGAGGCACTTAGTGCGCTGCTGGAGGGGGCAGCCAGGTGTGCCGTTGAAGGGCACGAGAGGGTGTGCCGTAGGAGGAGGCACTTGGGTGTGTCATTGGAGAGCCCTTGGGGCATGCCACTAGCGGCTGGTTTGAATCCTTTGCCAACAATTGTTGCAGCCCATTGATTTTCTTTAGGAACTCAGGGGCAGTGAGCTTCCTGAGACATTCTTCACCGCCAGGGACCCGAATGTGGGTTCATGGCAGCGTATAAATTCAGGAGGGTATCCTATCTTTTCCATGTCATTTAATATGCCTGTGTGAAGGTGGGGGCCTGGTGGGCGGTAGCATTCCCCCGAGTCTTGGGCTGTGTGTATCCCCGGGTTTTCTCTCTTCAGCTCCATCGTTGGTGTGGGACTGGGAGAGATGTATGGATGTGAAATTTTATGCATCCACAGCTACATCAACAATCGAGCCACACCTGAACGCAATTTTATGAATGTCCTCATCTTTGATTCTCAGTACTCAGATCCCAGATCGCTATAGTTGGTATCAGAGCTATGGTTGTGGAAGTACATGGGAATTCTAGATATTACAGTGATCAGAGTCCATAAGGTCCAGTACAGTCGACAGTTGGCATAGGATTTCGTGCTTATTTTTCACTTGGTTTCTCACGTGGGAGCGTGAGTGCGAGGCGTTGGTGCTGTGAAGGTGGCTGCTGCTCCGTTGGTGTGCCAGCGTGGGATCCGACGATTGAGGTTGAGAGGTTTCTCCATTATTGGTGGTGGCCCCGTTGTGTTACTTTGGGCAGAGGTTGTCGACAGGTGTGTTGCGACGGTGCGACGTTCGAGGAATGTGCAGCGAGGTCAGGTGGCTGGTGTGGATTGTCCGTGGTTAAGTGACCGTGAGTATGCTCTAAGGGAGCTATTATTGGTGTTGGCCACTCTAGTTTGAGGTTTATCTAGCCCCTGAGATGTTGAGATTGTGGCTTGAGGTGGCAGAGTGGGTGCTCAGGTCGAGATGTGCTTAGATGAGCGGAGGATCTTTCTAGTGAAGTGCTGATTGTCGAGCCTGATGTTTGGTGTGTTATTGGTTTCGGGGTCAGAGGCAGGCATAAGTGAGAAGCATGTGGCAGTGGCTAGCTCGACCGCTGTGGCAAGTGTGCGGCTATGTGTGAGGAGCGTTGCCCCTTCCCTGGTACGTAAGGGTGTATTGGGTCTGCCCCAGAAGGATGCATGCCAGTTGGATGGTGTTCGTGAGAATTCATGGCTGGTGTTGTGCTTTCCAAGGTGTTGTGGATCAGAGCTTGTGTAGTTTCAGAGGATGAGTAGAGCATCGGAGGATTGGTTCCTCAGTGTGCGGTTGTCTCGGGTTGTGTGAGACATGTTGTTGCCATGCCATTGTTTGAGATGTTGTGGTTTATGGCACTGGTAGGATGGAGAGCTGGAGAAATGTGCTGGCGAGGTTGCCGCATGAGTACCATGTTCTTGTGTTGGAAGCTGTGCCCTTAGATGAGATCGAGCTTTGGAGAAGTGATCTCTGACAGGTTGTGGGTCCCGGTTGGTGGCCGTGAGCGGTTGGTCAGGTTGATTGAGTGATCGACCACGATAAGATGTGTATCACCTAGGGACCCATGTGCATTGGTCGTGGCGCTATCGGCCAGCTTGTTGTGGTAGCAGGCGACATTTGTTGGTTCTGGAGAAGTGTGCCGTGGATCGTGAGAGGTTGCGTCCCGAGGCTCTGTGATGAGAGCGGAATCGGGATTGGTAGGCGTCTATTTGGAATGGTTGAGATGAGTTGTGATTGGATAGCGATTGGACGATGCCCGTGTGTAGAGGTCTCTGATGAGACGTCGGCGTTGGATGATGGTCCTTAGTCTGCGACCAGCAAGGGAGGATTCCTCGTAAGTCTGAGTCGAGTGACGTGAGGATCGAGGAGAGATCCTGTCATGTGGTTTCGTCATGCTCCCCTAAGAGGGTAGAGTTGGCACGAGGTTCGAGATCAGATGCTGTGTCTGAGCGAGATTTACTTTAAGGTGCGGTGTTGGTCTGTGGAGGGTCAGCGGATGGCCTGTTATGATTTGGGTTGTGCCTGCTAGGCCAGTGAAGGTTTCCCGTTGACGTGTGTCTGGCGACCAGTGGATGGTCTTTCACAGACAGAAAGATGTTAGTTGTTGGGGCTCGAGAATGGCGTGAGCCGTGTGCCGACAAGGCCTTGGGTGGCCGATTATGAGGTGTGCCTTTTCCCGGATTGGATCTAGGATTTGCTAGAAGTTTATCTTCTCGCAGGGTTGGTATTGTGCTGCCATGGGTGTTCGGTTTGCCGGGTGTGAGCTAGAGGAAGCTCTGTGATGGTTGCCCCTGGTGTAGGGTGTCAGAGCGGTCAGCGAGTTGTGAAGCTGGCGTTTGGTTGGTCCGCCGAGCGTGGGCATTGACCAGTGTTGGTTCTCGTGACGAGGAGCGCATGTCCTCGGTGAGCGAGATGGTGGCAGTGGTGTTGTGGCTGGTTTTTCGTGCTGGCTAAGGTGATGCCAGACTTGTGCTTCCTTGCATGTGCCTGCTCTGAGGATCAATGTGTGTGGAGTTGTGAGCGAGATGTTGTCCGTGATCATTGTCTGGCCGCGTCCCTCAGGATCATAGTTTTTGCGAATAGCGAGGTTTGGTTGGGGCTCTGACAGCGTCGTCAGTTAGTTTATGGCATTCTCCCCTTGTCGCTCGGTGCTTGTCCTGAATTTCGAGGATGAAAATCTTATAAGGGGGGAGGGCTATAATGCCCCAGGGTTTTTGGATATTCTTCGGATCAGGATCCGTGGGTTTCAGATCTCGTTCGGGAAATTGTAAATATGCCCACTTTAATTCTTTTTACACTTTAACAAATTCATTAAAATGCCCAAAAATAGCCCAAAAATTCGTAAAAATCACACGAATTCACCGGAATAACTTCTAGACTCGACCCGCTAAAGATCCACTAGATTACAGATGTTACACTAAATCCCGTCACATATCTCAATTGGGAGACCGGGATGGACCAATATTTTGATTGGTATTACCGCATGACCTCTGCTACAAGGGTGAGGTTTGCCAATATGAAGCTCCTAGGTCAAGCCAAGACCTACTGGTGCAATGTTGAGAATCTCCTAGCAAGGAGAAGGGAGGAACGCATACACACATGAGAAGAAATGAAACTGAGGGAGAACTATCTGCCACCCTCCTACCATCAGCGTCTTTTAGACCAATAGCAGAAACTCACCCAAGATAGAAATTTTGTGGATGAGTACATCGCCAAATTCGACGAGTTCTTCCTTCGGAGTCGTGTCGTGGAGGATGCCTCTATCACCCTCTCACGATTTAGAGCTAGTTTACATGACAGCATTTAGCTGGAGCTATTTTTACGAGAGGTTAACAACCTTGAGCATGCCTACCAAGTTGCTCGAGACGTAGAGTGATTTCAAAGGGTGACCCCACTTCGGGTTTTCACCTACTGCCAACCCGAACCCCGAAATCCCATGCCCCGCTACCCTGAGAGGCCTGGCCCCTCTACTTCATATGTCCCTACTACCATCCCACTTCGGGCCGCCGCCCCTGCTGTTCCTTTCACAAGGAACCCCTTACCTGCACCTGCTACTGTGCCCAGGCTGGAGTACACTCTGCCAACCGATAGGAGGGATGACAAGGAAAAGAGAGTCATCCCTAGCACCTCCCAACCAGTCCCTACCTCGGGAGTTCACTGCTTTAGGTGCCATAACTTAGGACATGTTGCCACCAATTGCCCCACCCGAGCCTTGGTCATCAATGACCCCCAGCCTGTGGAACTTCCACCTCAGGAAGAAGAAGCCATCGAGAGATACGAGGCCGATCCTAACCTCATCGCCCAGTTTGAGGAATTGGACGCGAGATTTGATGGAACGCAAGTTGAGTACGTACAGGTTGGAGATATTGTCGAGAGCTCTAGTCAGGGAAGACTAGGTGTAGTTTGCTGCATCCTAGCACACCCCCAGGAGGATGACTGGCGTTAAACCTCCATCTTTTAAACCTACATCATGGTAAAATCTTAACCCTACAAGGTGATCTTTGACAATGGGAGCTGTATCAATGGAGTCTCTTCAGATTTTGTCTCCCGTCTAGGTCTACCTACGCACCTACATCCAAAGCCATACAACGTGGCATGAGTTGATGACACTTCTATCCCAGTCACCACAACATGCGTCATTCTCATTCAATTCCAGTCCTACCAAGGACAGATCTTATGCGATGTCATGCCTATGAAGGTCGAGAGTATCATCTTAGGACGATCATAGATCTATGATGTAGACCTTACTACATTTGGTTGATCCAATCAGTGTTCCTTCTCCCACAACGGGAAGAAGATTCAATTGTACCCGGCACCCCCAAGGGTGACCTCGAGAAGGAGCTCAACCCCCACCCTCACTAGAACCCCCAAGGTTCAGGAGAATCCCCAAACTCCCACTGGAGGGAAACCTCCCATTCCCTCTTCCTCTGTACCTATCACACGCATTCCTAAGGCCCCTAAGGTTGGTCATGACCTAGTTAGGCACCTTAACTTCATAGATGTCTGTGAGCTGAATAGAGAGGTTGTAGAGGGTGCTCCTGTTTGGGCTGTCGTTGTTACCATCGCACCCGAGGAGTCCCAACTCTCAGTCCCAACTGAAGTCCAAGCAATCCTGCAGACTTCCAAGATGTCTTCCCTAAAGACTTGCCCTCTAGACTCCCTCCCATGTGTGATATACAACACGCCATTGACCTTGTCCCCGGGTCCACCCTACCCAATCTTCCCTATTACAGACTGAACCCCAAGGAGCATGCTGAGCTCCAAAAGATTGTTGAGGACCTTATTCAAAAGGGTTTCCTCAGGGTAAGCAAGAGTTCCTGTGTTGTTCCTGCCTTGCTCACACTAAAAACAGATGGCACCTAGTGGATGTATGTTGACAGTCGCACCATCAACAAAATCACTGTCAAGTATAGGTTTCCAATTCTCCGTCTCGATGACATACTTGACACGATGAGTGGAGCCACCATCTTCTCTAAGATTGACTTGAAAAGTGACTGCCACCAAGTCAGGATCCGACCAGGGGATGAATGGAAGACATCCTTCAAAATAAAAGAAGGTCTGTATGAGTGGCTCGTCATGCCATTTGGGCTATCCAATGCCCCCAGCACATTCATGCCTGACCGACAATCGACTTTCTGTAATTTAAGGGTCATTAGTTTATCATTCACGGTGCGCCCCAGAAAATTTCGGCGATTCACAAATTTCAACAATAACAGCACCTGCTGGGCCCATGTCTCTAAGGGGCAGCCTAATGCTTGCAAGCCAACTGTTAGCCGCTCAGGCACCTCCTTCAATTACAAATAAGTTAGTGCCGGCTGAGATTCTACTACCTAGCGTAGCATCTCCAAATTTTGCCAGATGAAATCCTCTGATGATGTGAAGCCAAGGGAGGCTGCTAGAGCCACATGAAAAGTAACTTCGCTGTCTATGGACGCCCATAAGCCAGTGTCTGGCTCAGAAGAGGAAGATGGAATGACCATTGAGGTTGATGAACCAAGCACTTCAGCAACTTGTTCTGGAGCTGTTGCCCCTTCTATTGTCAGACTCTCAGAAGATGCTTCTCTTATAAGTGCTGGTGATGGCAAAGGCTTCAATTCTGTTGCTTGCGTAGTTGGGGCTATAAATTCAGGTGCAATGGTCAGTACGGCCGCTGGGATGAAGGCAAAACCTCTAGATGGATCTACTTCAGCCCTCAACTTTGAAGCCCGCACTAGAGCAGAGCTCTCCCCCAATGAGTTCAGTTCTAGTGATGGCACCTCAGCTGCTGGTTGTACCCTTACTGGCACAGGACAAAGTACGGCGACTGCCTCTGGAGAAGCTACGGTTGCAGGAGGTGGCACATCCGAAGCCTTTGATGAAATAATGACACCTGAAGCTGGTATCAAAGGATGATCAGCGGTGCCGGGCTCCTGGAACAAATTTTCGATGAGCATAGAGATGACAAAATGAATGCAGGGGTATGCAACTCGACAAAAAAAGAGAGAGGCAGAACTTACCACGATTGTTGAACCCATCTCCTCAAGTGCCTGTATAGAGGACGCTAATTCCACAGACGAAACAACAAAGGGAGGGGCTATCTTTTCTTCTGTATCAATTTCGGCAAACTCTTCTGGTGATATCCCCTCGAACGATTGTGCCAGCAATTTCGGAGGGCTGAATATCGGAGGACCACTCAATAGTGCGGGAGGTGTTACGACCTCTTCACTGACTGCCTCATATGCTTCCTTCTCACCCTCAGAAGAACCATAGTCAACTTCTTCATTGGAAGAGGAAGCAGAACTGTTGGAAGAGATATCTACACTAAGTTTAGGCTGGCCCGCTACTTCTGCTGCTTTTGAACTGCTGAGTGGGTAATTATACGCCACAATGGGATAGCACCCTTTTTCAACATAGTTTTGTGCCCTTCCCATGACAAAGGAGCATCCACAGCCGATGTCCTAACCTCAGTGCTGACTGCTTCAGCCGCTACAGCACAAAGATATGCATAAAGTAAGATCAAAAGGTCATCAAAAGAATAAGGAAGATCGAGAAGATCAAAGTCACTTAGCTCACCCTCGGCCTCACCAACCGGTGTGGGTGAAGGCAGCCCGACATCCTCCTGAGCGGTGGAGGGGTCCTCTCCTATAGCTTCAGCTGTCTTAGTTATCTCCACCGTGGTCGCAGCGGAAGGTTCTCTCTCTACATCCTCCCCTGCCTTGGCGATCCCCTCAGTGTTCGTAGCAGGGGCCACCATTTCTTGAGCTACTGCTAAATAAAGAAAATGCAAAATTAAGAGAATAATTCTACAATTCACAAAGAAAAGTAATATCGCCTCCGATTGCCTACCGGATAGTCTCCTGCTGAGCAGTAAATTCTTCATATGATGGCACGAGGCGCAAGGGAATCTCAATTACAGCAGCCGCAGAAGATGACTGCTTTAATGAGACTTTTCGGGCCTTCTTTGCCTGTCCCATGGTGACTTTCATTGAAGAAGCCGCCCTCTTTCGGCCAGGAGTAAATGGAGTCGTGGTTGGCGCTGGTGCAGGAGTGTCAAAATATTCAGGTTTTTGAGCCTGAAAAATAATTTTCCTATAAAGCCCCTACTGCTTTATGTCTGGTCTATCTGCTAAGGAAAATATATATCGTTAGAAGGAAGATCAAGGAATGAAATAAGCAACATGCCAATCGGAGAAAGTCTTACCTGCCAGGCCGTTGTAAAAAGATGAAAGGGGCCAATATTGATAAGCCACCTCCTTGCTTCGGGATGTCGCCTCCCGAACAAGCCAACAAACATCGCCAATCTTCTTGCACTTTTTGGCGAGATCAGCCAAGTCTACATGACCATGGGAAGCAAGACAATGATACAAGCCCAAGTGGTCAATACCCCAGCCATCAGCATAATGAAAAGATACAAATAATGGCTTGTCCAAAATGTTTGCTATAGGGCTGTCGAGAGTCAGCCCGTGACTGTTCATCAAAATAAACAACCTTGCAACCCAATTAACCCAAAGGTATAAATGCAAACTAAAGGATACAAATACAAATAAAAGATAGATGTCTTGCTCCGATGTCCCATCAATTCTCCCCGGGTGGGAAGAACTCGACCCCGTCGAGTAAGGGGTGCGGCTGCTCGCTCCTGCGGAACTGTATCTCTGCGGCCGTACTCTCCATCGTACCAGGGAACGTGGGTACACTCCACTCCTATGAATCATCACCTGCTCATCCCATATATGTTCTATATGCTCACGCTGCTGTGGGAATGAGGCTAGTGGACACTCAGGGGTGGGGTCACTCATAAAGGGAGGAGACGGCTCAAAGTCTCGCTAGGCATCACCGCTGGGTCCCTATTGGTGACTAGATCCGACACATTGAAGTAGAGCCGATCCCATATTCGTCAGGCAAGTCCACAATGTACGCATGAGTTCCGACTTGCCTCACACTCGAAAGGGACTGATACCGCGAGCTTGCATTAGACCGACTCGACTTGACGTATGCAGACTCACTATGCACTCGATAAATGTATGCATAGACTCTTGACAAACTGGACAAATAAAGAAAAACACAGACTCACACATGACCCTGGACAAACCTATCGTTAGACCGACCCATACACATGCAATGGTAGACCAGGACATCCGAATGTGTGCCTTACATACATATGATGTAACCAAATGTTGGTGGAATCATGGAATCCTAGACATCCCAAAATGCACCACTCATGCACTGACGATCTTTTGGATTTGGGAGGTTTGGGAGGTTTGGGTGGGCCAGGAGAGTCGAATTCACCTTTTTCGTCACCCCTATATGCGTGTGTCTCTTGCCAATGAACGGGCTCAATGAGCATAGGTGGACCGACTCGTGGGGAAGGGGTGTGGTAGTGGACTCCTTTGAAGAAGGGGAGTATATATGGTTGGTCAAAAGGCTCCTTAAGGAAGGGGTCGAAGGGATCAAAGAATGGTGACCCCTCGAGATGGATTCCCTCATGACACGGTCCCATGTTTGGAATTCTTGAAGGTGTAGATGGTCACCTTCATGCATTGTGGTAAGTGGGACGGTGATTTCATGTAGAAAATATGGGTCCTCCCTCGGGATAAGTGTAATGAAATTAGGCTCATCAGGAATGGGGAGGAGCAAAAGGATCTCCGTGGTGACATGACCCACGGTGCACACGGAGGTAATGGACCCTAATGCCGGATGTGTGAAGCTACAACTATTGAGTTGGTCGAAGCCTGGGGCCAACATGTTCGTCAACTTCCATTGCCAGTCTAATCCCTTAATAAGGTCATCCAATGTATCAACATGGTGACAAGACCGGAATGTGGTATGGAATGAGTTGACTGACACTAATGGTAGTTTGGGGTCCACGGATGGGTAGTAGGGTGATCTAGGGACCAAGCCATTCTTGAGCCAACTAAGAAGGGGTTCGTCGATGATTAGCTTTCCCGATAGAAGCTTGGGTGGCTCTAGCTGAGGTGGCTCTAAGTGAAGTGGCTCCGAATAAAGATCGGAAGGTGAAGTAGGTGGCAAAGGAGCTCTAGGGGAAGGGTTCCCTGGCTGGGGTGGTTGAGGCTGTGAGGCAGGAGCGTCCTGCCTCGTGGGCTCATGTGGCCGTCTGACCGGCTCGTCACTCTACTGAGAGGTAGATGCTCGTCGGAGGGCAGCATCAAACCTTGACTCGAAAGGCTCAACTTCTAGAGCGACCTAATAAGAATGCTCCAGAGTGGTCACATCATGGCAAAGCAATTCAAACTGGTAGTGAAGCCACAAACCTCTCCGAAAGCACAATGCAGTCGTGGTGCTCCTCTCCAACTCCACATCCGAATAGGTACTCATTAAATTCCCGAATGTACTCAGACACAGACTTGTCGCCTTGGGTGGGACTGATCGGGAATTTCTCTAGGGCTGTGACTCGCCTGATTAGACCTTAGACAGATCAGTCAAAAGCATCCATCCTATCCTCCAGGCCTTTAAGCCTACCCTCAACACAGTAAAAATACTCCCGTTTGTCCCGGTCAGACTTGTCTGTCCTATCCATGAGGGTGTGCACCATTTTAACCAATGAAGAATGCCTTGGGACTTGGGCATATGGGTTGGCCATAGTTGCAAAAGAGATTGGAATTGGTTCCCCTATGAGTGGGCATGCATTGGAACAAAGTGCATGAGACTTCCTTTTTTTTATGCAAAAAAAATGCAAGCACCTAGACACGACTCTAGATGGTGAAAAGGGGTAAAATGTGGACTCGAATACAAACCTATACTCAACCCATATCTGATACGTGGCGGAGGTAGAAACCTCATGCAAGGGGCTACCTTCCAAATAGATGGAACCTATCTTTCTAGTAGTATCGGGCTCGCTCCCCATCTCAACTTTTGAGTTACTCGTATATGTTCTTTTATGCCGCTGCATGAGTGATAGGTTAACTTAGCTAGTATATTATTTCAAATCACTACTGCGAGAGAGAGCGAGACCCATCCCGTGACTCGATCCCGGCACAAAAGAGAGAGTCGACCACCCTAACTCACTGCCGATTTCTCAACCGTGCACGTCCAAACGCTTCCCTCTCTAAGGGATGAGTTATGAGCTTGCTAGAGTCTGAGGTTCGTTGTCCTTCCCGTATCATGTTGAAACCTTGATGAACAAGGTGAAAGATGAAACAAAGGGCCTGGGACCCAATCCCTCAATGTTAGAATGAAAAATTCAGTCAAATAAGCATCATATTGGCATTCCCACACACCCACACACATAACAACAAAAAGAAAACAATGGTTAATCCCCTAAACTTGATAAAAATCAGATCAAGTAGATTCTGTGCAACAGCCACAAATCCATAATTAAGTCAATCTCAAGAATAAGCTGAGCGGCCATTGATAAAAAAATGGAGAGGAAGGAAGGAAATGGACATATTCAAAAAAAAAACACAGCAACATGTGCATTGATATGTGCATAGTCTTAAGACCGAATATCGTGGGGTAGGCAGAACTCCATTTGTATACATGGCTCTCCTAAACAAAATGTTTCGGAATGAGTGGAAAATTGCATGAGCATAGCAACCCTTGCATGGTGGGTAATTCCAATCTCATCGAGGCATTCAATCCATCCTCCCTTCTTTTGCATACCTGAAATCAATTGAAATGAATTCATACACATTGAGCCTCAAGAGGAGAAGAGGAAGATGATCAGCATAACTTCTGGACTACAAGAATCCTTAATGAATAGGACACCCAAAAAAAACATGAATGGTGAGCTAAACCTTAGAAAATTGCCTAAGCAATGATGAACAAAAAAAATGAAGTAGGGAGAGGTGGAACACAAGGAAATCCAGTTCCCCGGGTCAAAATGAGCTCCTGCATGGCCAGATGCAATAATAAATAAAAAAGGGAGCCCTATCCCTTGGACAAGTTAACTTGTCCCCAATGCTGGGCAAAGATGCATCGACCTGTCCCTAGTGCTATACACTTCCATGCATAGATGCATCGACCTGATCTAGTAGGGTTGACCTTAGAGCTCATATGTGCACGACCTTGTAATGCTGAAGGCAAAATGTGCACAGACCTTGTGATGCTGAAGGCAGAACATGCACAGACCTTGTGATACTGAAGGCAAAATGTGCACAGACCTTCTGATGCTGAAGGCAAAATGTGCACAGACCTTGTGATGCTACAAGCAAAGCATGCATTGACGTTCCCTTAGCCCTGGCATGATGTGCATCGACCTTCACTTGTGCTTGCATGATGTGCATCGACCTTAGTCTTATGCTGGCACAACATGCATCGACCTTCCCTTAGCCCTGGCACAATGTGCATCAACCTTCACTTGTGTTGGCAAAACATGCACAGACCTTGGTCTTGTGCTGGCACAATATGCATCGACCTTCCCCTAGCCCTGGCACAATGTGCATCGACCTTCACTTGTGCTGGTGAAACATGCACAGACCTTGGTCTTGTGCTGGCACAATGTCCATCGAACTTCCCTTAGCCCTGGCACAATGTGCATCGACCTTCACTTGTGCTGGCATGATGTGCATCGACCTTGGTCTTGTGCTGGTACAATGTGCATTGACCTTCCTTTGTCCCTGTGCCCATGTGCACCAACCTTCCTTTAGCCCTGTGCTAATGTGCATCGACCTGTCTTCAAGCTTGAACCAAATGTGCATCGACCTATCTTTAGGCTTGAACCAAATATGCACCGACCTTCCTTTAGCCCTATGCCTGATGTGTATCGACCTTTCTTCATCCCTATGCCCATGTGCACCGACCTTCCTTCAGCCTTGTGCTAATGTGCATCGACCTGTCTTCAGGCTTGAACCAAATGTGCATCGACCTGTCTTCAGGCTTGAACCAAATGTGCACCGACCTTCCTTTAACCTATGCCTGATGTGCATCGACCTTCCTCCATCCTTGTACCTATGTGCACCGACCTTCCTTTAGCCCTGAACTAAATGTGCGTTGACCTGCCCTCATGCTCAGACCCCTCAAGGTCTACCTGCCTTCATGCTCAAGCCCTTCCCGGTCTACCTACCTTTAGGATTGAATGCATTAGGGTCTACCTATCTCCAGCATTGATTTCACTAAGGTCAACCTGCCCTTAAGACATGTCAACCCCTCTCCAGCCTCTTCTGGCTTATCCTTCCATGTACATTTTGTACTCGGAATATAATAATGTAATAAAATATAATAATAAAAATATGTATAATAACCCTCCCCCTCAGGGGGTTTTAAACCCTCCCTGGGGAGGGGTTTAGGCGGGTTTGACCTGGGGTTTTAGCCGGGTTTGACTGGGGATTTGACTGGGGGTTTAACTGAGGGTTCAGGTTATCAAAAGACAAGGATGGCCCTGCTATGAAAAGAAATTCTCTTCCGGGGTCTCCGCTCCTAAAAACCCCTGCAAGGGACGCTGCCCCCTTGACCCCCGCGACCTAACCACTTAGGTCGATCTGCGTGTGAGGGCGCACGATGACGGTGCATGATGCGATGGGTTGCTGGGAGTCCTGAGTCCGCTCTGGCTTGTTGTAGAGTGGCTGGAGCATACGCGCCCACTCGGTGCTCGGGGAAATTCCCGACATGCGTGTGTAGGCCGTATAAGGGCGCTGCGAGCTCCTGAAGCTTGTGGTTGGCCCAGATGGGTCTTCCTTTGACTTCAGCGGGATGGAGGGAGGCGACTCGGGGATAGACCCCGGCCTCGTTGCTGGGTGCCACATGACGTGACTTGTAGTCAGGGTGCCCCCGGGTCTGCTCAGGTAGCTGTGCTGAGCGCGGGTAAACCCACAAACTGAGTGATCGGGAGCGGGTCCGATCGATTGTTGATGTTGCCACGGGTCACGACTAGCTGGTTAGGACCCTTAGTTGGGCCCGGTGACCGGGGCGTCGACATGATGATGCCGTTGTCTGGTGGTCGGGGTGACACTTGCTCCTTGGCGACGAGTCGTATGATGCGGTAGGCTGTTCTGAGACCCAGGTTAACCCGATGGTTGAGGTGCCGGCGGTGTGATACCGTATGCTGGGTGTTCGGGGGTGATCCCCGAATCTCTTTAGAGTGCCGCTCGATGCGGCAAGTTGTTCCGAACCTTGGATCCGGCTCGGCTACCGGGAAACTGACTGGTGCAGTGCCCTGTGCTCGGCTGCGATCCCCGGTTGTTGTGTCGTGTTGCCTGGCCTGGTGATGCATCTCGATTCCGAGGCCGACTCGACTGGTAGAGCACCTTTGGCATTGTGCCATTTTGCTCTATTTAGGGAGTATTTCCTTATGCTTAATTCTCGATTAATTTAGGGAAAATAAGCGGATGCCAACACTCATCAATTTGTCTTACGAGCTGTAGTAACGTTTGCTGATTGTGCTGCAACCATTTAACCTCTTTTCTGACTTTCCGAATAGTCTTTTGAATGGCCAAGCACTCGGACATCTGAAGGAGAGTGCCTCCTTGTGGTGCTCCCTACCCAATGGGGGGGGGTCGCTGATGGCTGCTCAGCAATTCCTCTCGCCTGCCTAACTGCAGAGATCTGGTGAATAACATTCACTGAAAAGTTTTCTTTCCTTTGGTCATGGGGTTGAGGAGGGTCAACCAAGTGTTCTCTCATTGAGATAACGCCACCCTGGATTGCTTCCTGTATCTGTTTTTTGCAAGGATAGCAATCTTCGATGACATGGCCCAGTATGCGATGGTAATCACAATAATTGGACTCATGTGTTTTGCTTACTTCTATGGGCCTTTTGGGGTCTGCAAGGATATAATCCCGTTCCTCAGGCAGAGCTTGAAAGGCTTCTTAGTGTGCTCTTTTTTGAAAGAATATATTGCCGGCCTTGCGCGCGGCTTACCTGTGCCCGTCCGGAGACCTTTGTCCCAGCCACTTCTTTGATGGGGATGGCTATCCTGGTCAGAACATCTCGCGACTTAAAGTTCTTCGTGCGAGTATTTTGAGGGGCAGCTTTGGTCCAGAATCCATGTCGTTGCTTCTCTGAGCCTTTCATTACGATACTACCTCCCTGGGGATCGATCTCTCCCCTTTGAATGAGGGTTTCGATATAGTCTTGAATCTCCTCACACTCCCTAGTAAGGTGAGATATTGTGGCGTGATATTCACAGTACTTAGGGTGTGCTGTGTCTTCCTCCGTATAGGTTGGTGGCAGGTCGTGTGTCATGATCCGACCATCTTCAAGGAGGATGTGAAATCTGTTTATAGTATTCTCCTTTGGAGAGGAACATTGATGGGATGGCCTCCAATCGGGGTACCACAGCACGAGCTTTGTTCCACTGGATCCCGCTTCTTCTGCCCCCAGATCAGGGAAAGTAAAAGCCACCGCTCCGATAGCTCTCAGTAGCTAGATGGTACTGGTGGATCACATTGACCGAACGGGTAGACCTTTCCTAAAGGAGGGTCGACCAGAGATCCCTTCATGGTAATGAGTTTATTTTGGATCATTTTTTCTAACTCATTCTTGAAGACAGCAATTTTCGACCATGTCTCAGCAAATGATGGTACACACAATAATTAGGATCGTCCACCTTATTGACTTCCTCCGGCTTCTTCGGCTCAGGCAAGGATATTAGCTATGTAGAGGGGTATTTATGTAAAAAACTTTTTTTGTTTGAAAGAAATGTGGATCATACCACCGATTTTATTCAAAGATAAGAAAAGGTAGTACAATCAGAAAATTGGAGGAATTCCTCACTAAAACAGCAAAACATCAAAATGAAAAAGGACAAACAGCACCCTAACTCCTGTCTCAAAACATAAACTACATTGAAGCAGATCGTAGATGACCACACACAGCAGATCATTGTCTTGTAACAACTCCAGCACTCTGAGTCTCCTTCATCAAGGAAGCCAATTCACGCCCGGTGCGGGTTGGTTTCATTTAGACTGGGACCTCATGATGAGTTGTTTTCAGTAATTTCTGGAACTGTCCTGCTTTCTCGTCTATTTTGTAGCCCTAACAATTTTGCTTTCCGTATAAGCTCATCATTATTCCATGAGTCTAGAAAATCCACACCAGCAGTGATGTTAGGACTCTGTTGAGAAACACAATCTAACACCTGATTTTCTTCTAGCTCAGGCATCGTCTCCTCTAACTACATAACCAATGAGAATCTCCTTCCTGGGGATGAACTGTCCTGATTGCAGGGATCCACCATCGGAGGGCACATCTCCAGTCTCAGGGAAGATTCACCCACCCTCGAGTTGGCCGGCTGCTATTCATGCTCGGATGGAGGAAGACTCAGGGGCGCTGCTTCCAGATCGTTCTCCAACGTCCGTCTTGCTAGAGGAGGCACCATGAACGGAGGGCACAACTCCAATCATGGGGAAGTCTCCTCTAAAAAATAAAAAACGTGAGCAGTTCTCCGATTTGTCATCATGTTCGGATGGAGGAGTGACCGCTGCCTGCAGTTCCGACACCGTTGCACGGTAGATATCCTGGGAATCTTCTATGGCCGATAAATGAGGGAAGCCGGCTGCCATTTACACCGTTCCCTTCCTTTTTGAAGTCTTGTGGTAATCTCGGGCTTTAAAAGAGATAAAGCCTTTCTCCACCCCGAGCCCTTCTCCTTTGAGACTTTCTTATTTTGTGCCTTCCCTTCATGAACAGCCTCCTCGGCACTGTGGTATTTTGAATTTTGAATTGAATTACCCAAACCGCATGGATTGCCGCCTAATGAAGATTGCACTAATAACTCCTTTCCTTTATTGCAATTAATAAGAGGCAAGGTGGAAGATGGTAATTTCCCAAAAACTTGCTGACTACTATGACTCGGCCCGTTCCTTCTCTATGGCTACAGGTTGACTCACCGGACTTAGTCGTCTTCCACCTATGGACGGCACCAGATTGGGTGGTTGAAACCCTAACCTCTGCCTGCACTACCACGGCATCTTTGTATGTATGTTCTGCTGTTTGACCTACAAAAGGACCCTTCCCATCTGTAAGACCTGTAGATGGGCCTTCAACAACACCCAATATGTATTTAACCAATGAAGCTTCAAATGCTTAGGCATAATAACCATCATGTTTAACTCGACCAACAACCTTGTATGTTCATGAATACCCACTAAGACAATAAAAGAGGACACCAACTAAAAGAACACTTCCATGCTCCATAATGTCAATGGGACTCCAGACAACCAACATCATCACACAGGTCCTTGAGACACTATGTTGATTCCCCTGCCTACCTTCCACTCAAACCACAACAACGTCCGATTATGAATTTTTAGCCAATTGGATTTGAGGACCCCTTCTTTCGACTCCATGGAAGAAAAGAAAACCACAGAAGAATTGGACAACAAAGAACTGACTGACCACCCATCCTCCTACCGTCACTGTTGTAGAGCATCTATCACCTCACAAGGTTCAACAGAGCCTTCAGTGACCTCTTCGATGAGGGCGCTGTTGAGAGCCTTCACATTACGATCATATGAAGGCGACCACGGAGCCTCCACAAGAAGATACTGCTGTGGCTCTTCATCATACTGGTTTTTACTTGGAGTCCACTACCTGCTCCCACAATGACAGCTGCAGGTTCACTTGGAGATCCTCGTTTGGGCAAAGAAAAGTCCAATGACCCTGCTTTTTACATCTCCAACAAACTGCCACCCTGTTACATGAAGCCGCATGGTACCTTTCTCCAGACATCTGAAGCACCGATTGGACCTTGGATCTGGCCACCAAGGGGGCATCTCTCGGCCACCGTATGCAGGTGGATGCCACCGAGGGCCTCTGCCAAAGCCATCGCAATCCACATTCGAGTCATCCTTGCTGCTTTCTCCCTCGTCTGCATTTGCTCTCGCTCTCATTTCCATCGCAAAAGCAACAGAAGTTGGCACACTTCCAAATGTTATTAAATCTTGCGCACATGAGAACTATAGGAAATACATAAAGTACCTTAGATTTAGGATGCATACAATCCCTTAGAAAAATTATCTTTCACTTGAAGTAGGTGTGTTTTGGATTGGATTCTTGCATGTGCTGGCATAGTGACCAAGTTGACCACATCTTGTGCAATTATGTCATTTTTTTAGTCTAGATGGCTCATCTGGATCTTAAATACGATTCTTTCTTGGCCTTCCAGGGGGACGTCTTATATTTGGTGGAAACACTTCCACATCAAGCTTGACCCAACTTTCTCTGTCAGGCATAGGACTGATGGTCTGAACATAAGTAGCCTTATATGTGACCACATGGTAATACTGAGATATATAGTCCTCCCACTTCGATGCCCTATTGGATGATAAGAAGGCACATGCATGAACACAAGGAAGCCTAATTTTTTGCCATCTATGACAGCTGCATGTCTTCGTCTCCAAGTCCACTTCAGCCCTCTCCGTCGGACTAGTCACCTGGGCTTGATTGTGGCTGGCCTTCTCAACTAAATAACCTCCCAGCCCTCTAGTTGTAACAATAATGTGGCTCCTGGCAATGGGTATCAGTGTGTCCTTCCACCGATCTGCAAGTGTCCTCCTAGTATGGAAACTCTTCATGAACAATGATCTAAGTGTGTCAATGCAAGCAAGAATGGACTTTGTGTGGGCATCTCTAATGTAATTATTGAATGACTCACTGAAGTTATTGCACACGTACATGCACTTTGTTACAGTGCTGAACTGTGACCTTGACCATTTCAATCCCCTCACCTCCAGACCTAACATAAAATGATAAGCCTTCTCATTTAGTTGTCTCATTTCATTCATGTGAAACTTAAAACTATGCTCATTGAAAGTTTTGGCAGATGACCACAACGGCTTCTTCAATGTTAGTCCTTGAAACTTGCTCTTGAAACTCTTATAAAACGGTCTCAAACAAGTATTATGTTCTTGTACTCCGTACACAACTAATACGACCTCATCTAGGCCTTTCGCCCTGTCAGATACGAATGCCAACCCTTTAGGGTGACCAATTGCCTCCTTCATATTCTATAGAAACCATAGCCAACTGTCGACATTATCACTCTCCACTATGGCAGTAGCAATGGGAAACAAACAATTGTTCCCATCCACACAAGTGGCGGCCAGAAGTGCACCACGTAAAGTACATTTCAAATGACATCCATCTCAGCCAATCAGGGGCCGACAGCATTTGAACCCTTCAATGTAAACTTTGAATGACATGAAGAACCTCTTAAATGACCTAGTGCCTTCTTCCAATTCATATTTTATCACACTTCATGGATTCCTCACTAGGAGCTCATGTTGTAAACCCGCTATCATGGCATACATGTCCTCCCATGTGCAATGTATCACCTTCAATGCAACCACCTTAGCCTTGTATATCCTCATGTATGGCAAAGTTATATGGTATGTATGCTCCAGCCGTCTTCCAAGTTCTCTGACTCGGGGATCTCCTTCATTCTTCAACCATGTAAGGCATTGGTGAGCAATCCAGCTCTTTGTTGCCATGTGGTTCCCTCGCCTATTTTCTGACACGCATGTGTGCTGACCTTGAACTTTCTTCACTTGGAATGTGTGATCATCTTTTAATCTTGAAGCGTGTAACCTCCAGTTGTAATTGGTTGCTTTACAAGTCACAGTCACCCGCAATGGCTCTGATCGGATGTACTTAACATCAAACTCTTGCAATATGGCAAACTGGGATAGAGTTAGTCCAAATGCTTGAACATTATCATACAGAGCTCCCTCAGTCATGTCTGGCGTCATTAAGTTAGCAAATTGGTCACCTACTTCATCTTCATCAACTAGCTCACCTACATAATCAACATCAGAATCTGAACTGGGATTGTTCTCACTATCATCCATTCTCACTTCACCATCCGATACTTGATCTAAAATAACCTATGCATCCTCTAGTGTCTCATCAATCCCAACAGCATCTAAAACTTTTTTAGGTTGCTCGGCATCTAAGGGCATAGTTGGGTAATCTTGACTAGCATAAACCTTTATGATTTTGTTGTTGCTGCACTTATCAAACATTTGGATGATTTGTTCATCTGTCTCTAAGTTCAAATACTTTCTATCCCTGCTACCATTCTGCATTTGAGCCACAAAATATAACTGGTCAATCTGTACCCCCTCAGTGAATAATCCACTTGCTACCAACTGCAGCTCCATTAAATTAGCATAATCCTTAGTTCATGAAAATGACCGCTGTCTGAAACCACTCAGAGACAATCTATCCTGCCCATCATGATCATGCACCACCTTCCAATGTCCACCATAAAATAACTTAATTAAGTAGCTCTCCTCCACTGTACCTATTACAAAACTTTGAAACATATACAAAATCAATTCATACATTAAGCCTTGGCAAAGAAATATCTTGCATGATCATATCATTTGCATCATTTGCACTTTATCCCGGCCTCGACAGTCCATCATCTCGGTAATTAATCAAAGGTTTTTCCTCCTCACCAGGGATATAATTAACATCATAGCCTTTATGGTATGGCAGACTATTGGTCCCGACCGAATCTCACTCTCGCCCGACACGGGTCAGAATGAGCGCATAATAAACTTGTCACTCATGTGACTGGCACGCCTGCGCGGTCAATCGGTCAGTTAATTACCGATTAATTAATTGGTTGATCGACGCATAAATAAACCAAATAAATAAATAGAATATTCGAGACAGATTTTCCATCGATAAATAGTCTGGCACGCCCGGTGGGACCAGTGCCACCTTTCATCTCTTTGCCAAGATACTTGGGCTTTGAGGCCATCCCAAAGGTTTCTGATCATTGGTTTGCTTGTCCTTGCAGGCGAACAATGACAACACTTGGATTCGCTGGCGTCGGTTTAGGCCCGACAATCGTCACTGATCATGTGCGCGGGTACCTGGCGGTGCCCACGGTGTTCGGGCAATTTCTTGCTACTGTCGGCTTCCCCAACTTCTTGGGGCTAGCCTTTGTGGACATGCTAGAGGTAGAGCCCTCGGAGCCGGCCAAGGGAGCTGCGAAGAAGATGGAGCCTCTGAAGGGTCGATGCTGCCACAACTCGCCCAAGAGTCCAACCGTGGTCACTAGTTGTCTGGTGCACTACACTGTCCCGGGGGCCCGCCCCGACGCTGCTAACAAGGCTGGAGAACGCCAACGTAAGGCCCTTCAAAAGAGCACTGCTATAGTTACCAGATCTCTCACCCAGTCCAGTAAATCGATGCTAGTGGGTGGAGTTCACATTTTCCTCGACAAACGCGATGCCCAGGTGGTTCCCGACCGAGTGGTCCCCGCCGTCCCCGTCCACAACTCATAGCAAGCCCTCACTGGAAGGAGGGTGGAAAGAGAAGAAGTCAGCCGTCATGGCCAGGAGAAATTGGCCCTCAGGCTAAAGAAGTTTAAACAGGTGTGGGTCCCCAAGAGGGTCCAGCCCGTACACCAAGCTGCACCTGTCCGCTACCGTCCTGCTCGCGATGGAGAGGAAGAAAAGAAGAAAAGGGGCCTAGCCCATAGGAAGAGAAGGTGGTTGTGGACCCTCCGCGCCGTGGAAGCTTTAGGGCCTGTGCCCGACAATCCAATGTCCCTACTGTGGGACGAAGATTCCAACAACCTACCGGTCGGGTGCGGCTCACTTACATCCCTTCTGCGGGAGGTCAACAACTATCCCCCGTACTACATCAGGGACGGGGTCGAGAAGAGATGACCAATATGGTCAGGAACTACTTCCGGGGGCTAGGCAACCCCTCGCTTGGGCAACAGTGACTGATGCAAGCAGCCACAGCTAATGAAGACTACTGCCCATCGATGGCAGTTGAAGAAGATGAAAGAGAAGGAAAAATGACGTCTTCGGTTGACGACAATGGCTATGAAGACGGCTTCCATGTCGGAGCTGATGAAACCGCCCCTCGGCGGAAAGAAAAAAGAAGAATTTTCATCTTTGAAAGGTTGACCTTTCCGGAGCATGCAAAAAGGAAGGTCCACCGGCAAAGAAGGAGGATGCAGGGCTTCACCTGCAATATGGCTGGCGTGTTCGGCCGATATGGAGGGATGCTTGAAGGCCCTAGCGAGCTGGCTTAATTGGCCGCAAGGACGGGGCCAAACACTCGAAGAGTCGAGGCTGCAAAAGAGCTGTTGGTAGCGGCTAAGGGCAAGCAACCCATGATCCACCATCAATCAGGTGATGAAGCAACTATTTTAATTGCCAATGTGGTGACGGCAGAGCATGAAGACAAAGCTCTGTTTGACATCCTGCCTGAGAACATACCTGGGGACACGCCAGAAGCTATCCCCAGCAATACAGCCATGGACCCCATAGTCCTAATGTTGCTTCAGAAATATCGACAGGAGATAGACCTGCTGAAGAAACAACTGATGGAGAAAATTGAACAATCATAAGCTTCCAAGCCTCCCGAAGTTCAGGGTGAATCATCTCGGGGAGCCGTCCATCAAGTTGACCCTCCACCACTCTACACTCTACCTCAGTCGTCAGAGCCGAGTTTGGCAATGACCCAACAACAACCACCATAGCCGCTGATGCCGCCAGTGCTCCCTCAGGTGCACCAAATGCCTTCGCTACTGCATCCACCACATGCGACCACATTGGTCACGCCCTACCTGCAGCCAGCACATTTCTACCCAGAGCAGATTGATCCCACGATCGTGAACAAGATGATGGTGGAGAGAATGATCGAGCTGATGCTCGTTGAAAGAAGTGAAGGCGACTACGTCGCATTAACGCACCGATCGCAACGGTACCACTCACGCCAGGGTGAACGACCACGCTCGCCCGCAATGACGTGCCGAAGGATTTACCGGGAAACCGGGTCGGGAATCGGAAAAACACGCGGGAAAAGTCGCGGAACACCTCCGGGCCCCCGAAACGACCTCGGATCGCGCCGATCCGAACACAAAAGATGTCCGGAACGAAATTTCACACAAAACAGAGCTGAAAGCTTCGATAAAATCGATCCGAGACCCGACAACAAGGATCCGGGAGGATCCGGGTCATCACATGATCGACCCCAGGAGCGACGTGATCCACAGGGCGAGGGACATTCCGCGGCTGCCTGACAATCTCGAAGGTCCAACCCTGCACCTCAGCCGCCCCTAAAAGAAGAACCAGACCGATCAAGCACCTCTCACAATTACAACAATATGGGAAATAAAAAGGGCCAGTACCCTGCGGTATTGGGGGACACAACACCAGCTCCCGGAGTAGCGCTGGAGTTAAAGCGAAATCCACATCAACGAGAGGATACCGCTCGATCTCCTTCAACTTCCGACGATCCTCAGCCTTGAGAGATGGCCTCTTATCAGGCCAGGTGCGGCGATAGCCTCTGCGCATCCACCTATCAGAGGCCTCCTCCCAGTCTTGCGGCTTGATGAAGTACACATACCGTTCCGCCCAACCCTTGCGGTTAGATGTGGTACAGGAGACTTTGATGAAATGTCGGTTGGTGCGAGCCTTGAAATAGGCAAAATAAGTGTCAACCGAACAACTTTGGAGGAGGAAGAAATACCAGAAGAGGTCGACACTCAGTTCTACTGACGCTCGATGGCACGAATAAACAAACCCACAAAGGATGCTATGAGAATTGGGGGTTATCTCCACAGGATGCCGTCCATTGTAATGGAGGACTGATGCAATGAAAGGATGGATTGGAACACAGAAGTCCACCTAAAAGGAGGCCACTGGAACCATGATCCCACCAGTGGGATAACTCATTATCTCATCCCCCACCGATGGGAAGATGATGTCGTATTCCAGGGGAATATGGAAAGCTCCCCGCAGGCCATGGATCACCGTGTATGACATCATCGGTGGGGAGCTGGGCTGACTAGTGCTGGCACCCAAAGTCCTCGGCACATCACCTTGGCCGCAAGGCTCTTCTTCGAAAGAAGAAGAATCCACTCGAGGGACTTCTCTACGTGGAGGCATGACTACAGAAGGCGGGAGACAAGGAAGAAGAAAGAGTCCTCACCGAGTCAGAGGAGGAAGATGCCTACGTCGAGCACTGCAACCGGCAAGACATGGATGGAGACTGTGGGGAGACCATGCAGTCACCTTTATAACCACCCACGACAAGCTGGAGCCACTCTTCACGAGGCAGGTGAAAGGACGCCTGTTACAGTGTCAGGTGACTGTTCGGAGCCCGCTCTCTTAGAACGGGACAAGATTTGGGTCATCATTACCCGCATGGCAGCTGCCACCGCCAAAAGTGCCTTGGGCGCCAAGCCAGCCCTGAAGCTTCCAACCCCTACGATACGAGGAGTCCAACCTCAGGCCTCGCGCTCCACAGAGACCCTCTCCTGATCGACTCTCAGCCCCTACAGAGTGCTCGGCGACTAAGAGTAGGGGGGAAGTGAGGAGGGTGAATCTAGTTTGGCCTAGATCTAGCCCTATATCGGCCCTATAACGATAGGCCCATTAAGGATCGAGTGCAACAAGCCCTCCCACGAGGCGGGCGCATATGCTCGGCCCAATAAGTGGAGGTCCATCCCAGAAAGGCATCGAATTCTATAATACAGAACAGCCACGGCCTAATCACAGTTACCGCCGGAGGACTCTCTAGCGACCGACCGTTGCTCCCATGATGTTGGCTTTGACCCCATAACGAGCGAGCACACCCCATAAGTGCTGTAAGACTCACCCTGGGACCGATCAACGTCGGGCTAATCACCCTCCAACGGGAAATTCTCATCATGATAGCGAAGAAACGTTACTCTACTACGGATGCCCTTTCCTATCAAGGGATGAGGCTCCTTGCTCCAGGACAACCCCCTATAATAGGAAGATCGACAGAAGAGAATAGCACGGTGGTTCATTCTGCTATTACGCTACCTCAAAGAATAGAGCTACTAGCCCTACTACACAAGGAGAAGAAGAGAGCGACAGTCTACACTCTGAGAGAGTTCTTTTCTAGTGACCTTACCACACAGCGAGCACTCTTCGAGTGACCTATGGGACCGGCTAGCACTCGCTTGAGAGGCCTCCACCAGCTCTTCACCTCTTACGATGACCTCTCTCTCTCCCTCTCTCTCCTGCTCTTCTCTAAACTCTATTACTCTGTTACTATAACACCCGTGTGGAGCCGACCTACCATCTGAGGTTTAACAGCAATACAGAGATTTCCTTTCTGGGTACATCCGAGTCTTTGCATGGTCTGATGATCAGCTCCCCAGGATACCAGGGGAAACTGTAATGCATAAGCTCAACCTCGACCCGACCGTGAAGCCCATACAACAACACAGAAGGAAGCACGCACTGGAGAAGCAGATGATCATCAAGGAGCAAGTCACCAAGGGATGAAAAACTGGTCTCTTTAGATCAGTCCTATGCCTGACGTGGCTAGCTAACGTCGTCCTGGTGCCTGAAGCTTCAGGAAAATGGAGGATGTGCGTGGACTTCACCGACTTGAACAAGGCTACTCCGAAGGATTACTACCCGTTGCCGAACATCAACCAACTGGTTGATTCAACATTGGGCAATGAGATACTTAGCTTCCTAGATGCCTATTCAGGTTACCACCAAATCAGAATGGACTTGGAAGATGTCTAGAAGATAGCCTTCATCACCGACCTTGGCGTACACTGCTACACCTGAATGCCCTTCGGGCTAAAGAACACCGGAGCCACATACCAGAGGCTGGTCAACCATATGTTCAAGGGACAGCTCGGCCGGAATGTTAAGGCCTACATTGATGACATGCTCGTCAAGACCCCCAAGGCTGAGGACCACTTTGTTGACCTAGCTGAGACCTTCGACACTCTCCTGAGGTACAATATGAAGCATTACCCCACCAAGTGTGCCTTCGGAGTAAAGTCTGGGAAATTCTTAGGCTTCCTGGTGACTCAGCATGAGATTGAGGCCAACCCCGACAAAGTCCAGGCCATCCTGGACATGCGGCCACCTACCTGCACCAAGGATGTTCAGCACCTCACCGGGCGTATTACTGCGCTCAATCGATTCCTGTCCCGTGCGGCCGAGCGATGTCTACCCTTCTTCAAATTGTTGAGGGGACCGAAAATGGCCTCTGCTACGTTTGCATGGGTCGAGGAATGTGAAAAGGTGTTTGTTGAGGTTAAAGAGTTTCTGGCTTCGCCCCTGGTGCTGTCCAAGCCAGTTCCAAGTGAAGCCTTACATCTCTACCTCTCTGTAACCCCATCCACAGTTAGCTCGGTCCAGCTCAGAAATGATTTGGGAGTCGAGAGACCAATCTACTACACCAGTAAGGTGCTCAACGAGGCTGAAAGAAGGTACCCTGCAACCGAGAAACTCGTGCTAGCATTAGTTACCTCGGCCAAGCACCTTCGGCCCTACTTCCAAGGGCACTCCATCATAGTCCTGATTGGCGAACCACTGAAGAGGATCCTCGCTCACCCTGAAGCCTTAGGACGCCTCGTCAAGTGGGTGATTATGCTCGGGGCCTATGATATCTTGTACCGACCTCGCTCAGCTATCAAAGGACAAGCACTCGTTGGCTTCATTGCCAAGAGCACCATCCCGACCGAAGAGAAATCTCCGTCTGAGCTAGGGCCAACCTGGGAATTGTTCGTTGACGGATCCTCCAATTTGGCCGGGAGTGGTGCCGGCATCCTCTTGAAGTCCCCCGAAGGAGCAGAGCTGCAGTACGCCTTAAAGTTTAAATTCCAGGCATCCAACAACGCCTCCGAGTATGAAGCCCTTATCTCGGGAGCCCGCATGGCCCGGCGATTAGGGGCTGAGCGAGTCAAGACTCACATTGACTCCCAACTGGTCACCAGCCAAGTCAGCGGTGACTACGAGGCTTGAGAAGAACCAATAGTCAAATACCTCTGGTTAGTCAAGACCATAGCGCAACAGTTTGAGGGATTCGAGGTGGTCCGAATACCTCGGGAGGAAAATTCCCGAGCGGATGCCCTCTCTCGACTAGCTTCCTCTCTTGACCTCGAGGGTACTCGCTCAGTCCTTCTCGAAGAGCTTGAGCGACCGAGCATCGATTCGGAGCTCATGGCTATTGACTCGGCCTTGCCGATCGATTGGCGTACCCCCTATCTATCGTGGATCTGAGATTCTCAAGAGCCCCCAACCCTCGGGAGACCCGAAGATTGAAATATCAAGCTTGACGATTCGTCATATTAGATGGCATCTTGTACCGTAGATCCTTCTCCGGTCCTCTTCTAAAATGCATCAGTACCGACGAAGCCAGGCGAGCTATTCAAGAGGTCCACGAGGGCTTATGCGGGGCACACCAAGGAGGAAGGTCGCTCGCCAGGATCTTACTTCGGCAGGGTTACTGGTGGCCCACTCTACAGTATGACTGCTCGGCCTACGTACAGCAGTGTGACCCGTGCCAGTGATTTGACCACTTGGTCCATCAGCCGGCAACAGAGCTCGTCACCCTAGCCGAGCCTTATCCTTTCGCTCAATGGGGGATCGACATCCTTGGACTGTTCCCTATATGCCCCGTGTACTTGTACCTTTCTTTCAGTTGACTGTACTTTTATTTGGACATGAGATGTACTGGACCTTGTAGCAATTTAATTATTTATTTAATTTTTATATTATTATTTAGTTGATTTTTGTACTATCTCTGTAGTTACTTTAGCTTCTTACACACCCTCACGCTATCTCTTTTCCCTTCCGAGTCTTCGGGCTCGTGGGAGACAGGCTGAGGTTCGAGTTACGCCGGTTCCTTTTCGGTACTCAGACCCCTAGTCACCACATGCAGTAGTAGGGCTGACCTCAAAACCCCTTATTGCCGCTGTAACCCCAACTCTGGCACTAGGCCCATAATCTTGCACTAGCTAGTTAGGGTGAATGTGGGGCATCCTCCACCACCTCTCCTACTTCGTAGGATGCTGGACTTGAAGTTGAGTTATGCCCTCTCCTGTTAATGTCAGCCTTGACCTTCAGTCAACTATGTAATGACCTTGAACAAAAGCTCGGGAAAATGAGAAAAGAAGTGTAGTGACAGGTAGGTGTGGATGTGTAAAATTTCACGTCTGTGAAGCTCCTCAGACAAGTTCAGAACAGACACAACTTCAGGCGATGTCAAAGCTCGTCTTAGCCTCCCAGTGAGCAGGAGAATGTCAAGAGACAGTTTGTGGGTCATCCCCAAAGAAACTTTACATCCGAAGACACCTTACGCCCGACAGGGCCAATTCAACCACAAGGAGTCTGACATCCCCGAATCAACATGTTGCCGTGATTTCACTTCGTGACTATGGCAATGAAGAGCACAACCGGGGAGTTTGAGTCCTTCGGCCCCCCCCAAACAAGATCAAGAACCGTGTGCAATAGTACGCACATCAACCCACGCTCAAACGGGCAAATTGAACTATTAACCAGAAAGGGGAACGTCCCTGAAAATCTCGAAGGACAAGAGGCCGAATGAACCGGTGGCGTTTAACCCACCTTAACAAGTGATCCGGTGGCCCCTAATGCTCTCGATCTGGTAGCGCCCAAACCTTCGTGGTTTGGTGGCATTGCCAGCGTTTGATCCGGTGGCATTTAAGCCACTTCATCCGGTGGTACCCCCAGATAGCGACCCGGTGTCGCCCTCAGCCACTGACCCAGTGGCACCCCTTTGCTGTCGAACAGGTAGTGCCCAGTCGCGCTGATACGGTGGCGCCCAGCCATGCTGATCCGGTGGCGTGCAACGAATGAACTGATGCCACCCCCAGCCTCTCATCCGATGGCGTGGTCAGCTTGCTGATCCGGTGGCCCTCCGTTTCTGCTCCATCCGGTGACTCCGGCGATGGCGCAAATAAGGAGACTTCTTGGACGAATATGGCAGGACCACCTTTTTTCTAGTCCACTAGACATTACCATGGACCAGGGGTCCCTACCCTCCTACCTCCGATGCGCAGTGGTGTTAGCTCTGAGCTTTGTCCTTCCTGTGCTGGCCTCGGACTACTCACGACTGCTAACCTTCTGCCCCTCCCAAACAAGGAAGTGAGACGCGATAGTGGATGCGTGAGAGGAAGGACCGAGAGAAGCTTCTCCCGTTGACCATCTCGTCACCAAAGCTCCACCGTTCCAGCATATAAAAGGGACAGAAGAGATAGAAGAGAGAGGAGAACACACAAACGGAGGGTGTCTCTACAATCCTGGAAAATTTCTTCTCCCGCTTGCTTCGGCTCTGGTGGAGGTGAAGAGAAGGAGAAGAAGGTAAGAGGAGAAGAAGGAGGTTCAGTGGAAGAGAGAAGAGGGAGAGAGAGGTCCAGAGGGGGAGGAGCTTATGCTCTGCCCCCCCTCCGTTGTCTTCGATCTCCCCACTATTTCCTCCTTTGTCTTTCTTTTAGTCTTCTCGGTATCCCATGCTTCCTTGTTTTCCCCCTGGGCTCTCGTCCGATATCCAGATCGTAGCAACCCTTGTACTTGCTCCTTTCCCAAGGAATAAAAGTTTGCAGGTTCGCTTGGCTTGAATATTCATTTTCGTCTAGTGTTGTAGAGGGGTGACATGAGAGTCTGCTCAATGAGATGAGCCAGACTTAAAGCCAACGCTGTGGAGACCATTTCGTCTTAAGGCCTCCTCCTTTGCTCCTCCACCACCCCCTTTGTAGAGGGAGTTCCCCTTGCACCTTGGGTTAGGTCCCATGCAACGCAATGGATGGCTGCCCCTGGATCAGCCCCGCAAGGGTAAACCCCTCCCTTTGGCCGTCTGGGCATCTCTCGCCTCCCATGTCCCTCTTTGGTTTATTCCAGGACCTGATCCGGTGGGAGCTGTCCATCCTTCAACCGGTGGCTCAGCCACCCTTGCCCCCTCAGTCGGTGGCCCTTGTCCATCCGTCGTGATCCGATGGCCTAGCTAGCTCTCGCTCTCTGGCAGCTTCTTCTTGCTTCTCTTTCTGTGCTTTCATCTTTAGGGAATGGGGCGGCCTTATATAGAACAGAGCCTCCGTAAGGATGAGGCAAATCCCTAGTGAAATTCCACTGGTCCACATGGCAGGAGAATATACCTCTGGAAAGTTTTGAAAGGGCGTGCCACTTCATCTTGGATTACGTGCTCATCATATGTTCAATTGGGTTCACATGTCATTGACTTTCCCTTCCTGAGATCACGTGCCAGTGATTGATGCGTCTTACCCTTCAAGTGTTTGATAGAGTTCCTGCCAATTCGAAGAAAGGCATTTCATCAAACACCTTAGAGTTCATACTTAGGCAAAAATTAGATAGAACATATGCTCAGACCAATGATATGAATGTACATGAGAATGCCTTAGAGTGTGGATAATGATGCACAGACTTGAATGTGTGCATAGACCTGAATCCTGCATGAGCATGGACCGTGCAATGTTGAAGGCAAAACATTGCACAGGCCTTATAGAGTTATATGCAAACATGCACAGACCTTTTAGAGTTATATGCAAGACATGCATAGACTTCATGAAAAACATGCATAGACCTTTTAGAGTTATATGCAAGACATGCACAGACTTCATGCAAAACATGTACAGACCTTGAACATCAAATGTGCACAAACACTATATGAAAGAATAGGAATGTGCACCGACCTTACAGTCACATGTGCACAGACCTTCTATGAAGGAACAGTAATGTGCACCGACCTTACAGTTAGATGTGCACAGACCCTACAATGCAACATATTATACATGTGCCCTGACCTGAAGAATGAATGCATGTATATACGTAGACCCTGCTAAAGACCAAAACAATATGCATCGACCTTAGTGAACTAAAGATCAAATGTGCATCGACCTTAGTTACTAAAGTTCAAATGTGCATCGACCTTAGTGAACTAAAGATCAGATGTGCATCGACCTTAGCTGGGTCATTAGCATCGACCCTCAAAACATGCATCGACCTTGGTAATGCATTCTACATGCAGAGTGAAATGTGCATCAACCTGATTATGCATGATAGCCTATATGCATCGACCTTTATGCTACAAACTGAAATATGCATCGACCTTACTTGACAAGGAGAAGGTATATGCACCAACCTATATGCTGTTAAACAAAATGTGCATAGACCTCATGCTGCACAGACACACAGCCTAGCGTCGACCTTCTAAGCATGCATCGACCTTTGCTACAGTTACAACCCAACTAGCATCGACCTTCATGCAATGAAATGAACATGTGCATTGACCTTGGTATGAAAAAGCTTGGACTTTATGAAGGTGCTCAGACCTTTCACATGCGCATGCTCTAACTAGTGAGAGTATGCTCGGACCTTGTTCATGCATATGCTCTCACTTAGTGAAGGAGACTTTATGCATATGAATAGAGCTAAACGAAGATGCTAAGACCTGACAAAGACTCTTATGCGTGTGCACTGACTATCAACCTCTGTAAAATGTTTGTGCACACAACCTATTCGAAAAAATAAACATGCATGCAACCTGTTTGATTAAATGACCAGAATGTTTAAATGTGCACAGATGTAATATGAAAGCACAATCAACACAAGTGCATCGACCTGCATGACTAGAAGAGATACATGCATCAACCTTAATGTGATAATGCAATGTATCACAGCCAAAAGCAACAGCAACGGTAATGCAACAGTGCTAGGCATCATCAAACCATAGAACCAAATTAATGCAACATCAACACATATGACTTCATGCTTAGATGAGTCATAGTGTTTGGCATCATCAAAATCACAGGGGTACAACAATCTCCCCCTTTTTGATGATGGCAACACTATGAGTCATAGAACATCATGCTGACTCACATCAAACTATTCTCCCAATTTGACTTCATCAAAAAGAAAATGATAGTTTGAGACAATCATTAAACCATATGCTATTCTCCCCCTTACTAAAAGAACCTAAACTGCCTGACAATGCAAATCATGAACTCCTTTAATACCAAGAGTCTCCCCCTTTGATCGAATAGAGGGATTGAAATGGAAGAACTGATCAGAGAATGTAGCAGCAAAAGCACAGGGGTATTTAGACAATTCAGGCAATGAGAGAATAACTCAAGGGATAGTGCAATCTGCAGAAAATATCAACCAGCGAAATCTGAAATGATTTAGTTAGTGAGGAATTGAGAGCAAGCAAGGAATTTTAGCAGAGTGAAGTGAGCACAAGAAATCAGACTAAAAGCCCAGATCAAATGATTCAAGAAAGTTTTTGATGAGTTGCCATTATCATAAGTCTAGAAATAAGCATATTTTAGAGTCTTCAATTAGCGGCCAGACAATGATCACGGACAACGTCTCGCTCACAATCCAAGACACATCGATCATCAGAGCAGGCACATGCAAGGAGTACTGTCTGGTGTCACCTCAACCAACATGGAAACAAACCACGGTATTATTGCCACCAACTCGCTCACCGCGGAAACACACTCCTCGTCACGAGAATCAATCCACCGGTCAACGCTCATACCCAGCGGACCATCCAAACGTCAGCTTCACAACCAACTGACTGATCTCATGCCCTGCACCCAGGGCAACCATCACTGAGCTTCCACCAGCTCACACTTGGCAATCCAAACATCATCAGCAACACATGCCAACTCTGCCAGAAGACAAACTTCTAACAAATCCCAGATCCAATCCAGAAGAAGGCACACCTCATGATCGGCCACCCAAGGCCTCGCAGGTATATGGCTCTCACCATTCTCGAGCCCTTACAATCAACATCTTCTGTCTGTGAAAGACCATCCACCGGTCACCTGATTCTCATCAACGAGAAACCTTGACTTGCTCAACTTGTTCCTTCTTTCTTGGTCCCTCATCAGATCCCACCTGTACATTCCAAATCTCGACAGGCCACTCGCTGACTCTCCCACAGACCATTATTACATCTCGAGCCAAATCTCGCTCGGACACTACATCAGATCCAATCCTCACACCAACTCTACCCTCTCAGGGGAGCACGGCGAATCCAAATGACAAGGTTCCACAATCCTAGATCTTCACATCACTCTACTTAGACTTAGAGGAAAATCCTCCCTTGCTGGTCATAACCCAAGGATCACCATTCCCAACGCCAACGTCTCTTCAGAGACCTTCGCACACAGGCATTGTCCATTATCCAATCGAATCCTATCTCATCTCAATTATCTAAATGGACACCTGCCAATCCTGGTCCCGCTCTTACCACAGAGCCATGGGACGACACTTGAACAATTCACGACACACGTCTCTAGAACTGATAAGTACCACCTGCCATTACAACATCCTAGTCGATAGTGCCACGACCAATGCACATGGGTCCCTAGACAATATACATCTTACCATGGTCAACCACTCGGTCAACCTTACCAGCCACTCACGGCCACCAACTGGGACCTATAATATATCAGAGATCACTTCTCCAAGATACGATCTCATCCGAGGGCACAGCCCCAATACAAGTCGGATACCAAGCCACCGACTCAGACCATCACGTCCTCATTCTCCTCTAGGCAATAACCTTAGCAACCTCCGACTAGATATAGAGTCCAACGCCTAACACGACTTCCAATGCAAGAATAGGGTACTCATGTGGCACACTTGCCGGCATATTTCTCCAACTCTACATCCTGTCAGTGCCATGATCCACAATGCCTCTAGCAACGACACGACAAAGGACATGGCTCATGCAGCCAAGACAATCTCACACCGAGGACCAATCCTTCAATGCTCACCTCATCCTCAGAAATCTGCCTGTAGCAACCAACACTACGATCCTAAACCTGCGGGTTATGAGCCCACCAGGCTTCCGCTGCGCACTTTGATCTACACGCATAATGATCACAACGCCTCAGGAACCGCCAGCCTGATAATTCACGACTCGGCTGGCCAACCACTAGGAAACAGGGTGAGGAAAGCTCCATTACCTCGAACCCAGAGCATAGATTCTCTCCCTAAATCTGGCGATCCTATGTAACTCCGCAGCCTCCGATCCATAATGCATGGGGAATCACAACACCAGCCACAAATTCTCATGAACACTACCCAACTGGCACTCATTCCTCCAAAGTAGTGGCAACACCCTTACACACCAGGGAATGAGCATCGCTTCTTACAGACAGCCACACTGTCAAAACACAAGACACGTCTCGCACGGACTTCATGGCACATAAGAGGCCAACCCATCTGAACACACATTGCAAGATGACGAACTTGGTAAAACATAATCTCTTCAACCAAGGGGAACCAATATACCTCTGACAAGGTAGGAGGTCCCCAAACTCGACCTAACCTTGAACCTCGTGCACGTTGGGTACTGCACCTTCCATTACCAGGAAAACCATCACTTCCATCAGGTCACCTGTAACACCCGTAGTTTTAGCTGATCCTTAGTGGTGCGGATCTAGGTTCCGTCCGGTGAATTTTGGCTAGTTTTAGGAATTTTTAGGATATTTTTAGGCGTTTAATCGGGTTATTTTATGATTATTGGCTTGCTCCTAGAATCCCAATGGAGTGCTTGGACTTTCCATGTGATGGAACCATTAGACGTAGCCCTAGACTTCACGGAACGTCGACCCACCTGGGAGAGGTGGAGGGGCAGTCCCATCAAACGGTTTAAGCTAGTACCGTGGGCCCTCGGCTCCCGGGAGTCCCGGGGATGAGGAATCAGAAGATGTCTCGAAATCGGGACAAAAGGAAAGATTCGGAGGTTCTGGATGAAAGGAAGAATGGAAAGAGGTCCCAGAATCAGGATGAAAGGATGCCATTGGCCGAGGCCTAGAATTATGAGAGGAGGGAGAATCTGGAGACTCCGGATGGGAAGAAGAAGAATGGGGGTTCATGGACCCAAGAAGAGAGGAGATTATGATGTGGGATTGGAAGAAGGCAGGTACACCACCCAAGGGTGGGAGCTGAGTAGAAGAAATGATGAATGGAATGAAGGAGAAGGAGAAGTAGTGGACCCATAAGTGCACAAGCTGTGGCCTTTGTACTTGCACCGTCGCCTCTTCTTAGGCAAAATTTCTTGAAAATGGACCCGCCTGGCGTGAACTTGGACCCTCGGGCCTCTTGTCTTACAATATCTCCTCAAATACCGAGCCCATCTGGTAGACGGCCTGGCCCAGCTATGAACATGCAGCTTTGTTTGGGTGGTTGCCCCTTGACACCCAGTGCTAACATCATATGGACATTCTTGGATAGATAACTCCTCAAAATACTAAAGATCATGGAACCACAGAGTCTTGTCCCTTGGCATAAGGAGCATGAGGTTCGACAACTCCACTCGGTAGTCAGCCATGAAGTACAACTCCCTTAGACAAAAGAGTAGGACGAAACTGAGGTAGAGTAATGCATGGCATTGACATGGCCGGCGTATTAATGAACCGAGGAAGATTGCATAAAAAGTGCATTATGTCCTTGGGAAATCTTGAGAACACAGCATATTGCCCCTTGAATATAGAACTCATTAATCTTCTCGCCGTCGTATGGGTTAGCACAATACGGGAAGAGAACCCCTCTTGGCCAGCAATCTGAATGGTAACGGTGCGAGAGGTAATAAGAGCATCAATGAGCAATGAGATTGCCACCGGCTTTGCTCTTGAAGAAACTGGCACGAAACTGAGGGAGCTTTTCTTAGCAACCATCATAGCCAGTGAAAGCTCATCATTCCCAAAATAGCCAGAGATCAGGACACAGACCGACATCTGGCAGATAAAATCTTGAAGTTTGAAAGGTAGAGCCAACACTGAACCGTCCTGACTCAGCTAACTTTCTTCCCGGGAATCAGACCCGTGGGGCACTAAGGGTAATGCACACCTGCTCTGTGGGGTGGAAGGGGATGGAGAAGTGGAGGGAATATTAATAGGTTCAGATGGTGTGGAGATTTCAATGGGTATGGTATGTTTAGGTGGAGGCAAAGGGGTAGAGGCAATGGCAAGTTCGAGTGCGGACAAAGGTTAAGGCGGAGGTGTAGGTAAAGGCGGCAAAGGCAAGGTGGTGATGATAGGCTCGGATGTGGGCGGAGGCAAAGGTAACGGTGAAGGTGTGGCTTGCTCAGGCTCGGGCGACGAGGTAGGTGGGGGAGAGGGTGGAGAAGGTAAAGGCTGTGTAGATGAAGGGCAAGGCCGTGGCACCCATAGTCGACGAATCGACAGGACGCATCGGGTGGCATTAGGAGTAGAAGTGGTGGAGGTAACGAGAGTAGAAGGGGTGGAAGTACTAACCTGAGCAAAGGCTTGGGTTTGTGGAGATGACAAAGCCGAGGTAGGAGATGGTGAAGGGGTAAGCGATGGAATAGGCGAGGGAGTGGGTGACGGAGCAGGTGACGAGGTAGATAATGGATCAGGTGATGGAGCGGGTGCCACACTAGATAAAGAATCACTGGGGTGCCCCTGGCCTTGTAGTGACGGAGACGACAGCTTGGGCGGCACCTGCTGCTGCTACTGCTTGCTGCAAAGATGTAGAACAACTTTATGAATGGCGGCCCAATCTATCCTCTTCTTGTCTTCCAAGCCATAAACAAACTCTCGGAACTTGGGGTAATCTTTAACCAAGTGCCCCTGCTAACGATGATAGTCACAGAACTGAAGTAAATTCCTGATGCGGGACGGACATGTGGCCTGGGACTCTAGCTCGCAGGCGTCCCTAAGTGAGGGATGCGTGGGATCGTGAGCGGTTGAGGAATCGGCAATGAGTCAGGTAGTCGGCTCTTCCGTGCTTATACTCGGATTGAGTCAAGGGATGGGTCTCTCTCTCTCTCTTTGTAGCGGTGATTGAATGTAAAATGAGCTATTATCCTATCACGTGCAGTGGCATATAAAATGTATACGAGTAAAGTAAATGCCTACGAGGAGGGTGGCGAGTTTACCTCCACGCTCTGGGTGTGGGAACGACGATCCCGGCCAGTTACGGTAACTCCTGGTTAAAATAATTTTACAATAGTTACAAAAGGTAATTTCTTTGCCCACTCCACGCAGGGAGGTAAAGGGCTACAGTGTAGCCGACCAAGAATGGTGGCTAGTGTCTCATGCATGGGGTCAATGTGTTGTTGGGGTTCCTCCCTAGGGGTTTCATGATCCTCTTGGGGATTGGGATCCCTGAGAGGGGCCGAGAATGAAGGATCTTGCCGGTAGATGGTTCCCCTACGGGTGGACATGCCAAAGGGACGATGGAAAGCACTATGCAAGGGAGACTCCAAATACAAATGCCCTAGGACTAGACTCGTTAAGACAAGTCTAAAACTTTCTCTGATACCATTTGATGTGATATGCCCTAAGGAAATGTAGCAACTAGCCCAAAGAACCTTAGACCTATCAAACAAGCACACTTCACAAGAGCGAAGACTATCGTTGACCGTCGACAACCGATGCACACATCGAACCTGGGGGTGACTTGATAATGCCGAGTAGAGGGTATGGAGCAAGACCCTTGCTAGTAGAGGGCCAGCAGGGCTAGGGTTGCCCTCCTAAGGGTACGATGCCCATGTTCAAGGGGCTGGCTGGGTGCCAACGGGGCACCGGGTCACTCTCTCACACTCCCACGACGGCCACGGGTAAGCGAGGGTGCTTCAGGGCCGGGCGCTCTCACACTAACCAGCGGAGCAATTGATGGATATTAAATTAAACAATTACAGAAATTTGAGCAGAGTTGTTGAGCTTACCCAGTCGGTCTGAAGAAATCGACTCCATTCGGAGACGTTGGCGAGAGGGGAAGCATGGGTTCCCCTCACGTTGCATCGGTGACGCTTGACCTAAAACAATTTGATTACAACACTACACCTCACGTAGGAGGGGGATCTCGGGGTGGGGGTTAACTTGAATTACACCCAAAACTACCTCCACACAGGGAGGGGCTATAAACCGGCCAGACGGGGTGGGGAACGGAGGTGGTCGGAAGCCGACCGATCTCACTCGGGCAAACTAGCCTGCTGCCCTTGCTATCTGCCACCAGCGACTTGTTGGGGATAGAGCTCCTAGCTGGAGTGCCCTCTAGGCATGGGACCAGAGGCGTTGGAAAGCTTGACGTTTTATCTTGCTCTTGGAAGAAACGTTGTCTCGTTCTGATCTCGGATGCACCGATTATGACAGATTCGGTAGAACTGCGTTGGGCATCTCTACTGTAGGCCAGAGAGGGCTTGGATAAGGCCGTACTCCCAACTGGAGTATCAGATCGAGGCGGGACTAGGGCTGACTGAAAGAGGACTCAGTCTAGTGTGCTTACACCAAAATGCTCTGCCTGAATCACCCAATCACACCAGTGGTGGCTCCTGGATGTTGACTGGGTTGAGCTGGTTGTAGGGATATAATTCTAGTCTCCGGTGGTGTAGCTATCCGATCCGGGGCCGGAACACGGCGGGGCTGGAGTCGTCGCGAAGAGGACCATCGCAGGGATCTTTCAAAGCTGGAATGGCCCTATTCTGAGGTGGGAGACGCTAGTACTGATGATTCTTGTGAAGTCGTGCTTCCCAGGACGCCGGCCAGACAGGGGAGACTTGTTGGGGGTGTAACACCTAGTGGGAAAATCAGAATGAGGCAAGACCAAGCTTGACTGAAAGCTGACTGACCTCTGATGAACTGATCCAGAGGGATTGGGTAGAAGATAGCAGCAAAGAGCGTGGTTCTTCCTGAGGTGGACTGGTTGTTCTGGCCACCAATAATTTAGACTGCAGGACTGGTTCAACTTGTCGTCACTGGTGCTCTCGAACGGGAACTCCAAATGGGTCTGGACCAGCTTTGGCTGAAAGCTAGGTGACCCTAGTGGGGAACCTCCAAGCGGCTTGATCAGAAGGTGGGGGATGCCGGAGCAGCTTCTGGAAGTCGCACAGGTCACTGGCTGGACCTAACTTGCGAAGTCAAGGGAGAATGGCTCTACCGGGCAGCCCCGATGTCAGATGGACGCGAGACCACCTCGCCTGCAAAGCTACTTCGAAGAGCTTTCCAGCAACATAAGATTTTCCACTAGATTCCTCGAGTAGACGATGGGACAGTCATTGCAATCAGTTGCTTCTCTGCTACCTGTGAACTGGAATGAAAGGGTGGAGAAAGGTGATGGAGGAATGGGGTAGATGGGAGGGGAAATTAGGTGGATGTGTATGGGGGTGACCCCTGGCTGTGAGGGGGTCTAGGAGGGGGTGTTCCAAGGTGTGGGAGGGGCAGAATGGGGACTGGAAAGGGGTCTAGCAGGTGGAGGGAGGGGGAGCTGCGAGTTTGGGGTTGGGAGGGAGAGGGAGAGGGAGATCTCTCTCCCATGGTTTGAATGGGTAGTTAATGGGGGTTAATGTTGGTCTTGGGGAAGTGAATGGGTGTGTGGGGGAGTGGAAGGGTGCTTGGGGAGATGGGATTCTCCCTTGGAAAAGGAAAATTACAATGATATGACTCAAAGAAAATATGAAAATTACATGACTTGACTCCGATAAATGTGACGGACGTAGTGGAACCATGCCGGTGAGCCACCGGGGCTGTGAGAAAAAATGACGGGCGAGAGATGCCCCCATCAGTGCGGGTCTTCTATCATGACCATTTCTGGTCCACGATAACTGCCAGATGTTTGAGTGTTTACCCCTTTAAACCTCTATAGTCAATATGCTAACTTGCTAGTTCCGAATGCTAGCCTGCTAACATGCTAATTTGCTAACCCGCTAATCGGCTAACTAGCTAAAGCCTCTTATGTGTACATCTAGTCCTAGATGGTCTAGTAGTTGAATGACTACCCCTTGCCCTATATGAGGATTACACCGGCATGTTTTATTTTCCCTAACGATGACGGTCTAATAGCCCCTGGGGGGGGAACATTCCCATCGACATTTCTAAGTCACCACAAGGTCTAAAGGGACATGTCCTTTAGTGACATGTATCTCTGTAGGCCTCCAAAAGGTGAACACTAATGGGGCTCTTAGACCAACATTAAACCCACTGCCCCTAAGGGGAATGGTGGTGGCCATGGGTTGTGTGCCCCTCGTAGGCTTGCCCTCGTGATTTCCTCCCTTATTGGTCGTCCCATCTAATTATGTTTTGGCCCATGGAATACTGGTGCCGCTCGTAGGCTAGCCCTCAGGGTTTTCCATCCATCTGGGTCTGCCAGCCACCGTTGTGCCACCCGGTATTAAGGAGCTTACCCCAATTCTGTGGGTATGCCTCCTCTTCTCCCCTGTGATCCTCTAGATATGGGGAGATGCTACCCAAATTTCATTAAACTTACTTAACTAATTATTTCCACAATTCAAGCTTAATGAGACATGCTTTCAAAGTAACAAGTTTCTGTCCTCGAGTATGAACCTCCCACGAGCTCTGACCCCGTTTTCAAGATGCTCAGGACCAGAATCCACTCATTGATTAACTTAATTAACATCAAAAATGCCAACAAACAACTTTGTCACTCAAATAGACTGAGAAATACCTAAAGAATAGCCTAATTCGGCTCGGCCTTAACACGGCGCGCCCTAATCCAACGTGGTACCCCACCGCGCCACTTTAACACCACACTCAAACCCATCGATTTTCAAATGGCTTCCACCCGGCGCGCACCGGGCTGACCGCGCCAGATAACCTTATTTGTCCACCCCCGCGCCGTGTAAAGCTTTACCTACGCTTAGTCACGTCGATTTTGAATAAAATATCCTCTTCGCGCTGTTTTAACTCCTCACTCATTCTCGAGCTAACTCTCGCCTCCCATGGCAGGGGCTAATCAACATGATCAACCATAAGTCAAATAAAAAGGAACCGTTTGAGTTTAAACCACCTCCATCATGATATGCATTCGCACACGCCACGTTAATGCATGTTTGTCTAGGTGAGCCTTGGTATATCAAATGGCACTGACGGAAGGTTGGGTTACGCCCAACTGGAAGCTTTCGCTATGGGTGATGGTGGTCCTCGAACCTATGTTCTCTGCCTCGTATCGGGGTTCAAACTCAACAAATTAGGCGTACTATGCACGATCAAGAAAATAACCAATGAACTATTTTATGTGGCCTTGAAGATTTCATCATTGCATGCATTCTCTTGCACTCTATTTCAATCTCAAATGGCTCATTATCTCAGCAATTAATCAAAAGTTTTCCTCCTTATTGGAGGATGTAATTAACGCCATAGTCTTTATGGTATGGCAGAGTTCTGGTCCTGACACGAATCTCACTCTCACTTGACACAGGTCAGATTGAGCGCATAATAAACTCGTCACTCAGTGACTGGCACGCCTTAAATAAAACATAATAATAAAATCCATCCCCCACAAGCTTGGTACGCCCGGTGGGACCAAAGTCTCCTTTTATCTCTTTGCCGAGATAAATGAGCCCTGAGGCCCTCCAAAAGAATGCTGATCGTTTGCCTTTTCTGTGATTGCAGAAAGAAGTTAACAATGGTTGCTGGACTCGCGTGGCCAACCATGCTGTTGCTGGGTACCTGGTGGTACCAACTGTCTTTGGCTCCTTCCCATCGGTGGTTGGTATCCCCAACTTCTTGGGGGTCTGTCGCCGACATTCTGAAGGTCGAGGTTCCGGAGCTGGCTGCAGAGGAAGCTTGTCACGCCTCGAGCGCGAAGGAATCCAGAGGTGCGATGAGTTTATATCATTCATGTCAATCAGAGCAATAAGAATTTCGACAACGCCAGAGCGTGCTAAATAAATAATTCATCAATAACTGATACCATCAATCTATTATCCATGACATTAACCTGATACCACTTTAAACAAATAATCCATAATGATTGGTCCCGACCTGAACTACACAATCACCTGACGAAGTCAGATCGAGCGCACCATGGGCTTCCACGAGGCCTTACTAAACTGTCACTTTGTGACTGGCACGCCCACGTACTTAACAAACCTAACAAAAAATAAACCAATGAATATTTCAATAGATCTAACGGAAAGTGAGTCCACAAGTCTGGCACGCCCGGTGGGACCAATCCACTCTTCATCTCTTTGCCGGAATTAAGGGCCTTGCGGCCCCCTTCTTGTAATACTGATTGTGCTATTTTTACAAATGGAGGAAAATCGCACTTCGACACCGAGGATGGCAACCACCTTTGGTCCCCAGCCCGTCGAGAGCCATGTCAAAGGTGGCTACCTCGCCGTCCCCCTTAGCTTCGGGAGCTTCCCTCCTGTGGTCGGCTTCCTCAACTTCCTTGGGGTGGCCTTCGTCAATATGCTGGACGTAGAAGCGTGCAACGAGCCCAAGACCAATGCTCCCGCTTAGGGGGCCACTGAAGCTGTTGTTGGCCGAACTCTGGTTGAAGACAACAACGACATCTCAGTCGAGGTGCTAAGCTGCAACGTTCACCATGTGCACCGGGCTACCGACGCATCTCATCAGGGCTCGGCATCTCACCGGAGGAGGCTCCGAAGGAACAATGCTGGTGCTACCCCGGGGCGCCGAATCTCCAACTCCGGAAGATCCATGACTGTCGGAGCCGTCCGAGTCCTCCTTGATGGACGGAGATCTGAAGTGATTCCAGGCTGCATCATGCCAACGGTCCCAGTCCGTAACTCCATCCAGGGGCTGGAGAAGATGAAAGAAAGGGTGGTGCCCGCTGTCCGGCCACAGCGCCGAAGAACACGCGAGTTCACAAGCCGGTCAAGCTCAAACAAGTCTGGACTCCCAAGGAGGCCCAGACCACTGCACCCACCTAGGCGGGGCCTAGCTGCATCCGCCCCAGGAGGGCCCAAAGAGATGAAAGGGTCGAGATGACGACCCCAATTTACCAGACAGCAGTTGCTGCACCAGCCCCGCCACAAAATGCCTGTCACCAGCACTGCTGGCACTGTCACCAGGCCGCCCACTGAGCGCCCGTGGTCTACACCCCTGCCGCCGCCATCGGCACACGACCACCGGCTGCTTTCCCTGACCAGGAGTGGGAAGGGATTGAGCAAGCCATGAGAAACTACCTCCGAGGCCCGGAGAGCACTCTATTGGGTCGTCAAAGACTACTGGGGGCAGTGGCCTCCACCTTCCAGGAAGAAGAACAGACCGGGCCGGTGCCCATCGCGATGTCGAGGAACCAGTCGGAGGAGCTACGCCAGTCCCCTTTACGGGAGGAAGCGGAGCCCCGGCAGTCGATCTTCGATAGGCTGATGTTCCCGAGCAGGCCATCAAGGAGGATGGCAAGAAGAAACAGGAGCTGGAGAGTTTTCACCTGCAGCATGACAGGAGTCTTTGGTCGGTATGGGGCCTCACCCACCAACCCCGAAGAGGTGGCCAGACTCGCCGCCAGACCCGGTCCTCTCACCAGAAGAGGAAGGGCGGCGGGCGAGATAGCCCAGACAAGCACTAAAGAGACCACCTAGGAAGAACCCTCCACAGTTCTAACGGCCAATGTAATTACCACTGGAGGCACCAGTGGCGGGCCTTCCACATCACGTGAGGACGCCCCAGCCGAAGAAATATGGGGCACGCCCAGTCTCCCCACCAATGACCCTGCAATACTGTACATGGTGCAACAGTACCAGCAGGAGATCGAACTACTGAAGAAATAACTGGGTGAGAGGAATTCCCAACCCACAACATCTCGACAGATCGAGGTTTTGCTCGGAGTGCCCGGGGGCAGCAGGCAATCCTCGAAAGTGACTCCGCAGGCTGCAGCATTTCCACCATTCCCCAGCTACACTGGGGGCATGCCCCTGCAACAGGCATTGCACGCAGAACCAGCCCCGCCACCAATTTTGCCTCCCCAAGGGTCTCCCATGGCCCCACAGGCGACAGTACTGACTGCTCTAGGGGCACAGCCTGCCCACCTCCACCCAAGCCCGGTCGACCTGACGAGGACAAATGAAATGATGATAGATCGGATGATTGAATAGAAGCTGGCCTCCAGGGGCGATAAAGGTCACGCTGCTTTTGAGATGTACTAGGTACCTTACCCCGTCCATCATGCGGCCAAGAGGTTGCCTCCCAGCATCAACAAGCTGCCAAAGTTTGAGAAGTTCAGTGGACAAGGCTCGCTGAAAGAGCACATAGCTCACTATATCAACCTAATAGGCGATTTGGCGGCCGACGAGTCCTACTTGCTCAAGTACTTCGGGTCCTCCCTTACAGCACTCGCATTTGAGTGGTATTCGAACATTGAGTAATACTTGCTGCTATCTTTCCCTTCTGGCCAAAACCGTATCTATGTTCAAATTCATTTAAGAGCAAGGTTTGTTTTGAAAATTCTGTAAAGTGTCTCTGGGATCCATTCACCCCCCCTGGATCTCATTCTGAATGGATCACCAATCCTAACAGCTTCCGCCTTCCTCTCCACTCCTTTGTCGCACAACTGCTGCAATTTTACGAGCTGGCACCGATTCAGTTGGTCTCCAACTCTTACACCTTCATCTTCTCCTTTATTTTTCTTTGTCGTCAATGTGGCATCGATCCCTCTTTAGACCTCTTCCATGCTTTCTTCGAGCTGAAGGAGCACACCCATGCTGGGAAGGGCTTCTTTTTTCTTCAGGCGAGGAAGGGGATGGGTTGTGTGGTGCTTTCCCCTCGGGATTCTTTGCACAAGGGATGGAAGACTCAGTTTTTATAGGTCGGGTCTACTAAAGAGAATCCTTGGGGGTTCCTTGAGATGCCCAACTTTCATCCGATGATCCCTTCGAAGCCAACGGTGATTCCTACGGAGCTAGGGGAGGAGATTAAAATCCTTCAGGAGAATCGTAAGATCACTATCGAGTTGATGACTCTAGCCAACATAGAGGAGTACCCTCGCCTGGCGCTGCTACCCGGTGGTGAGGATCTCAAGCTTAGAACTTCATGCTTTCTTCTCTCGGTCGATCAAGCCTCTTGCTAATGACTTGCCCTTTGATAAGCAGAAGCAAGGCACAGTGGAGGCGAGGGGCGACCAACTGATCGGGAGGTCATCAAGCTGGAGGAGACGACTACTCCGAGTTTGCTTCGAGCTCTAGCGGCTCCTTCCTCCGCCTGAGATAAGGGCAAAAAGGTCATTCAGGATGATGCCTCCTGGTGCCGACGGTCTAAGCGGAACGATGCCGGGGAGCGGTTGCTTCTAGCTTCGATGAAGGTGTTGATCACCGAGAAGACACAGTTGAAAAAGGTGAGGACTTCCCGCTCGATTGAGGAGCCTATTACCGAGGGTATCTATCACCCGAGCCTTCTTCCTCCCGATCCAGAGGTGCCCACAATGGTCGAGGGGACTTCCTTTGAACTGGCGGAAGTGCAGGGGGAGGGGCTTGTCTCGGAGGTCCCGATCGGGTTTGTCGGGATGCACAGTGAGGTCGACTGTCGAGGTGTGGGTCAGAGTCAGGCCGAGCGTCGTCGCCCCGAGCATGGAGATGATCGGGGGGAGCGCTCTGACCCCGACGCTTCCGGAAGGGGCCCCTCCTCCATGGCAAGGGCGGTTCGGTGTCCAAGCTACCTTGTATAATCAGTGCCGAGACTTGGCACCTCCATCAGTTTGGGAGGAGTTTCAGCGGTGCACCCCTCCTATGCTCTTTAAAATGGTCATGGAGGGGGTATCTTTGTGGCTCAGCTGGGAGCCTAGATTACCGACTTTGTGGCTTCGCTGGTGAGCTAGGAGAGGAACCAGTCCCAAGTTCACACCGCGTCTGACTGTAGGATCGGCCAGTTGACATCCGAGCTTGAGGTGCTTCGGCAGGAGGTGGGCTCACTCCAAATGCAGGACCAGGCAAGCCAGGAAGATGCTCAGGCACAGGCCGAGCAATTGTCCCAAGCCTGATACACAGCCGAGCTTAAGAGCAAGCTCTTGGAGGAGGAGCGCCGAGCTCACGTAGAGCGCTTGAGTCAATGGGTAGCCGAGTGCGAGGGGCTAGAAGGCCAGATCAGAGAGACTGAGCGGGCCAGGGAGGAGGCCGAGGCTATGTGGGCCCAAGCCGAGGCAAGGTTGGGTGAGGCCGAGGCGAAGCTAGCCGAGGCTGAGATGAGGCTAGTCGTGGTTGGGGTAAGAGTGGCCATGCTCGAGGAGAGGGCTGCGAGAGCCAGGGCGAAGGCGATCGAGTGATACCGGAGCTCGAAGGAGTATCAAGAAGCCCAAAAGCGGGCTGCCTTCGTGTGCTGCGAGCCAGGCTACTACCGGGGGCTGCGGAAGGGTTTTGCCCAAGGCTATAGGCGGGCAGTCATAATGGCTCAGGAGCAAGCTGCTGATGAACTCCTCTTTCCTCCCGGGCAGCGCTACGACTCTACTGAGGATGGCTCGGATTCTCCTTCATCGACATCGAGTGGCGAAGAGTGGAACGAAGGTGCCTCTACCTTGGTGGAGGAAGGATCACCAACTCAGGGTGCTTTGGGAGGGCGCGCGGATGGGGCAGGTCCCATACAAATGGGTGCCCGGGCCTGCCGTCACCGAGGATACTAGGGGCAATCCTCCGAGCACCAAGGGTCCTCCGCCCGCTAAGCTTCGTGTGGGGCCACAAGCTTCTCAGGAGTCCCCCATCTCTGTAGATTAGGGAAATCTATAGAGTCAAGCCCAAAGAAAAGACAACAGGTGCCAAGTACAGTCAATAGAAAAGAAAAGACGTACCAGAGAGTCAGGGGAAGCCCGACGAGGGTATCAGTTGGCCACAGCTAGACGCTACGAGCACGCACCCCAGGTACACACGGAAGCAGAACGAACGACCACCACCTGTAGAGCAGGGGTGAGCCTCGTGTCACTGGCTCAGTAGGGGTCATGTGGAACCCCACCGAGGAAAACACGCAGTAACACTCTAAAAATAGCAGGCAAGCAACAGTAGTAGTAAAGTAGGAAAGCTAAAGCTGTAAAGGAAATAGAATAGGAAGCAGGAGTAGAGAACAAGCTACGAAAAAGGGGAAGGAAGAAGTCGTACCAGGCAACAGCTACTGAACTAACCTCAGTACCCTGAACTACTCCAAGCAAGGGCAGGAGGGCGACTCGGAGCTGACACGGTCAGGAGTTGCCGAACTGCCGATGCAAGGAACCTGCAAAATAGACAAAAGAAACCTAGGAAAAGGCTAGATAGACGACCGACACGGACGACGGACAACACGACAAGGACGTCGTGTACACTACCACGTGCATGACAAGAACGTCACACATGCGACAGGACACCGACCTCGGGTAACGCCACAGATAGGCCAACCTAGCCAGGTCATGACACTCGAGAAACACGAGAGTCACCAGACAGGCATGCAGACATATAGGCAATTAAGGCATGCGTTTAACTATATATATATAAGCGGTAGGAGCTACATCCACCAATAAAAGAGAAACCATGACTGTCCCCAGAGATAGGAAAAAGAAGAGACCAACTAGAAGAGAGAGACCAGATGCGTCCACTGACGGCTTACACTGCATCTCAAGCAACTCGCAAGTCAGTCAAACACAACAAGCGAGAGACGTAAGGGAACCAAACCAAGTACTAGTCAGAGTAACATTCGTCACTGTCAGTCCAAGCCTCTGACCACGTGTGCATACACTGACTCCTACCTAGAGCCAGGCCTCTAGCTAGTATTCTCCCCCATAGGACACAACGGTAACAGCGGGAGCCCACGGAACTAGCTTGAAAACCGTGTAGCGGAAAGCACCCCTCCACCTTTCCCAGGTGGGCAGACACTGAAGGTCCTGGGCTATGACTAATGGCTCCATCACGAGGGATGAGGAGGCTAATCTATCGGTGAACTAAAGTAGTGTAACATAATACCGCGCTTCAAAACACAAGTGCCGAAGCACATACAGGCGAGAATGTCCCGTAACACGTACTTCGATGCACCAAAGGTAGCACAGGGGACTACCAAGAGACTCAGGACAAGGAAACGAGACCTATAGCTACAACGGTCCCTGAGTCCTACGACTCTGAGTCAGGATCGTCGCACATAGCAGAACAAGCCGCTAATTGGTCTAATCCTAAGTTAGGGAAAACAACGCTCTGAGAAAATGACACACGAGACTTGAGGGGATACCGAGAACCCTCAGCACACCTGGACATGCAAATCGAGGTAAAATGGTACCTCGAGGCATCCAGATTACGGTCTCGAATTGGACAAAGCCGCCGAGACACAACAAGACTTCCTGTCAGCCACAGGGTGACCCCGAGTTGATCGGAACCAGACATGACACTGACACACTCACACATCCACCGCCACAGCAACACAAGCAAATAGAACCAACAGGGACAGGAGCGGCGGACGATGACAACACTCTGGGAAGAGCAACCTATCAGTCAACTGCTAAGGGAGACCCAATAGTCATGAGATAGCCGCTATGCAACCAGAGACATGGACAATGGCACCTTCTAGATTGAGTCGTTAGGGTAGTGTCGTAGTCTAGGAAAAGACCACAGCCAATCACCTAAACCGACCAATCCAGACAACCACCAACAGACAGGCGCCGCCCTAAACAAGGACCTATGACAGATGGACGCACAACACCGATCAAGCAAATGGTCAATACAGCAAACAGGACTATAACACGCTAGCATAGGGGCGTTATGTCCACATAATGCACCACGGGAGGGGCATTATGCCAACCAGACGTGAAACCATATAAAGATGATATAACACACTAGAATAGGGGTGTTATATCAACATAAGGCACCTAGGGTGGGGCGTTATGTCCAGCAGACCAAAGCATGAATAAAACGAAGTATAACGGATCACAATAGGCACGTCATACTAGTATAACGCACAAGGGTAGGTGCGTTATGCCCAACAGACTCCAAAACAATGACCATAGACCGAGGGCACATAACGGACCAAGACCCATCCGTCATTGCCACAAAGTGCACAGGGTAAGGCGCGTTATATCAACCACCATACCCAGCCAAACATCGATCAACAGACTATAACGGATCTGGAGGGGGGGTGATTTCCATTCACAAATAGAGGTGATCATGGCAAGCCATGACCCCGGTAAAACACATTCGGGCTACATTGCATGGAGGAAGGGAGAAAAGTGGGACGCAAGGGCAGGGAGAAGAAAGGAAGAACAGAGGGTTGGGGGTTGAGCAGGGGCGACGACTCCCCGCTCCCCCCAACGACTCCGAGCTACACAACCTCTCTCTCTCTCTCTCTTACTCTCTCTCTCCTTTGGTGGCCATCGGGGAGGTCTCCTTCCTCTCTTCTTCTTCTTCCCTTCTGGTCCGCTTGGCAGCATCGCGGGAGGCGGTTCTCTGCCTCTGTGGTGGCATCTGTGTCTATCTATATCTCTCTCTGTTTGTTCGTCGGAGGAGACGGCCTTTTATACTCCCGGTGGCGGGAGCCTTCGAACGCAGACGACGGATGCGGGAGCGTGAAGGCATTAACGGGTATTTGACTTGGACGTCCTTGGTGGCAGAAGGTAGGCAACATGCCTTCATCGCCAGTCGACACCTCAGCTAACCCGTTGCGTGCCAAGAATCCGTAGGGGATTGCGTGAGATCTCCTCTGCCGGACGCACTACTGGAGGAAGGTCACGTGTGCCGCTGAAGAGCTAGAGCAGTGTGCCACTGGGAGACACAAAGAGTGTACTGCTGAAGGAGCTTGCCCTGGGAGCATGCCAGTGGAGAGACCATGGGCTGGTGTGTCGTTGGAAGGGCCCCTGCAGGTGTGCCGATGAAGGCGCCATGGCGAGTGTGCCGGTGAAGGCTTCAGGAGTGTGCCGGTGAAGACCCACGCAGGGCGTGCCGCGGAAGAGCTACAAGGGCGTGCTGGCGAAGACCCACATAGGGCGTGCCGGGGAAGAGCTGCATGGGTGGGGGTGTGCCGCTGAAGGCACCCCTTGGTGTGCCATGGAAGACCCGCCAGGGTGTGTGATGTGACACGACCTCGGACCTAGGCAAGCAAGCACATTCGCAAACCGAACGGGCCGATACTGGCGGCCAACTCACTTGGCACTCACCCAAACTCGGGGGTAACTCGGTGATGCCGAGTGGAGGATGTGAGGGCTGGCCCCGTGCTGGTAGAGGGCCAGCAAGGCCAGAGGGTCTCCCAAGGGGTTTGAATAGTCCAATCCTAGTGGCCGACCGGTGCCGAGGGCACGGGTAACACTCACTCCCATGATGGTCTCTCGAAGTCTGGGACTTGCAAGATCGGGCACTCTCTCTCACCGGCCAGCACAGCTAAGAGCTAATATTGGAAGAAAAGTACTGTAATAGAGCAAGGGAAAGAGCACTTACTCGACCAGTTTGAAGAAACCGGTCCCACTTGGAGACGTGGGCGTGCGGGGAAGCGTGGGGCTTACCCACGCCACGACGAGAACGCTTCGACCTGTTCAAACAATTACAACACTACGCCTCACATAGGAGGGGGATCTTGGGGTGGGGGTTAAGTGAATTACATCAAAAACTACCTCCGCACAAGGAGGGGCCTTCATCCGGCCAAGCGGGGAGGGGAAAGATGAAGAATAGAGCTTCACACGATGACGAGGTCAATTCTGTCCCTTCTCAAGAACAGGGGATAGACTATCGATGCAGGAATTCTTCCGGATTCTACTGAACTCCGATGCCAGCAAGACTAGTGCCAAAATTTTGTGGATTGGTCCAGGAGGATGCAAGAATTTTGGAAGGAGCCGAGAAAGTCATCGCTGGCCGCGGTGAAGCTGGAACCAGGGACTCTGCTCTCTGGCTCATACCTTCTCAGCACAGCAACGTCTGGAAGAAGACACCACCACGAATAGTCCCGAACTCCAAATTATGCACGGTCAGTGGCGTTGGAACCATCTACGAGCTACCTTCAAGGCGAGACCCACAGGGGTGCCAGCTGATGTCGAAGCAGACCGCAGCAATCCAAACACTGACAGGGTGTTAGTTCTATCCCAGGGTGGACAGAACTGTACACTCGAGGGAGAAAAAGGAGAAGAAATCACTCCAGTGGCTGAATGGAGCTCCGCTTCTTGGAGGAGGAGGGGAACTCGTAGAAGAAGGCCTCAGTCGAACGCCGCCTCCAGATCTTCAAAGGGGCCGATGTGACAACTGCTGCACTTTGCCTCTGGAAGCTAGGCAGGAGCCTTCTGCGCAGTTGGAGTAGATCGCCTCTCCCGGATAGTCACGAGCTCAGAACGGGACGAAACGACCGCCGTTGTGAAGACGACTCGAAGACGCTTCCAGTGGTAGCTCTTGTGTCTCCTGAAACATTCGGATGGCATCGTAGTGTCTTCTACAGTCTTTAGGTTCTCTGGCTGATGAACTGGTTGACTGCAGATTAAAGATGATGGGGGGGAAATGGGGCTTCCTCTATCGGCGGTCTTCAGTCTATCCAATATCTCCCTTGCAGATCTGCAATCATAAAAATAGGAATGGAATGCCCTGTTAGTAGCGGCCTGCATCATCTCCAAAGTTTTCTGGTTTTCAACACACATAGATCTATGATTATTAGTCCATTTGGACTTATTCTTTGGTAGTCTATGCAGACAATGTGAAAGTAGCTTCCATAGATCTGGATCAACAGACTTAACAAACATATGCATGTTATTAAACCACAAATTAAAGTCAGTACCATCAAAAACCAGTGGATGACCCATAAGAAGGATTTAGGAACAATCAGCAAGTGGAATTAGCACCAAGGGGCACCAAGGATCACTGCAGATCGTTGCATCTGTAGAACCAGTAACCCGCTCTGGCACCAATTGTTAGGGTGCTAGGCACGGATTCAGAGAGGGGTGAATGAATCCCCTTTCTGAAAATTATAGTGGAATAAAACTTTTGCCTAATTAAAAGGTTCAAAGGCAGAATAACAGAAAAGACTACACTCAATGTACTTTAATGAGATAACTAAGCACTCTTACTTTGAAGGTGATCTCTCAACACATACATCAACCACATGGAGTCTAAACGAGCTCCACACTAATCAGCAAGCTGAATCAACATTAAAGGTGTGGTCTCTGTTCAAGTTAACATTCAGCATACTCAGACAACACCAAATAACGAACATAAACCAATCAGCCATGAAATTAGAATATCCTGTGAAGTGGGAAGAAGAGAAGGAGCAGACGCACAAGGCAAACCATAGCACGCAAGATTTTTTAGGTGGTTCGATCTCAACCTGAGATCTACGTCCACCCCTCACCCCAAACCAGAGTGAGGCTTCCCTTGTAAAAGTAAGAACAAGTAGACTCAGTCTACAAACAAACGTTGCCTAACAGCTTGCCCAGAGGAACACTCTCCTCTCTTCCTCCAACCCGGAGATAAACCACTAGTGACACTCCGTCACTAGCAACCGGAGACTATGTCCCCCTTCTCTTGAGTCCACAGGAGGAGCCGTGAGCAGCACCCAGTTGCCCACAACCAGAGATGATGCGGGACGGATGACTGACTCGGGCTAAGACGTACGACTGACTCGAAGTGCAACCAGCATTGCACACTAAGGCAAGCCGGGCGGCTAACCATGGTGGTATTCTCTGGGAGGGGATGTCTCTCAACAACAACTCACTCTAGCCTGACAATCGTCCCTTGCGAGGGAAACGTGGGGATCGCGGCGATTAAGAAACCACCATCGCCTAGGGTACCGATTCGAGCTCGGTGCTCGATTGGAGTTACGGAACGGGCGCTCACAACTCACAATCGCGGTGATTTTTGAAAATAGGTAACGGCCCTATTCTTACAAACGCAGTAATATAGAAAATATACTAAATCAGTAATGTGAGAAGGGAACGGATCGCGTACCTCCATGCCTAGGCGTGGGGAAGAATTCCCAGCCGAATTCCGAACAACCCCGATACACAAACGACTTAATTTGTTTACAATTTCAGAACTGGGCCCACTCCACACAGGGAGGTATCGGGCTATAATGGCTAATTTTGGGGTTGCTGGGATGCGGGTTGATGGGCAGCACTCATCGGAGCCAAGGGAGGCGCGTCGGGGCCGATCGGGTACGCTGAGGGTGAATCGAACTGGTTCTGTCGGCGCTGGTCACCCTGCACAGCAAACTTGCAAAGGCCGGTACGCCAAGATCCGATGTCTGATCGAGGTTCTATTTGTTGGAGAATGTCGGCGACTGGACGTAGTCTTCTGCTCCGAAGGGCACAATCAGATCCTTTCAGATCTGGGCGCAGCAGTGACTGCACTGAGTCTCTAGTTCTGCTCGCACAGAACTACACATGAACAGAAAGAATTATGGAAAAAATAGTTTCTGATGTTGGATCGAGGCACCGTTTGTGGGAGACCGTTGGTGACATCAAGAGGAAGACGTGATCTGAAGATCTCGCACACAGATCTCGACCGGATGAGGTGGGGTAGGCTCTGGAAGTCGACTCTGGATCTGAACCAGATCGGCTCAGATCTCTTGCGCGATCTCACGAGAATTGTCGCCACGAACAGCACGGAACTCCGATCGAGGCAAGACCAGAGGCAACGCGAAGAGGACTCGAAATACTTCAATTACTCTTTAGGGACCGGATTTAGATGGCATCGTAATAGGGCTGGAGTAATTAACACACAGTCATCTCTAGATCTAGTGCAGCAGCTCGGACAGATATGCGCACCTTCACAAAATGAATTGTTGTCGGCGACTCTGAACTCCGATCGATGCGACACCAGCGCTGAAATCTTGCTAACTCGCAGAGGTATCAAAAAAAAATTTTGTGGAGCGGGTAAGGGCTTCTTTTATCTCCAAGCGAAGAGGGGAAGGAGCTGCGTGACCCTCTCTCCCAGAGATTCTTCCCATAAGGGCTGGAAGACCCAGTATTTTTGGGTGGGCGCAGCCTTGGATAGCAGGGCTTGGAACTTCCCACTGATCCCTAATTTTCACCCTAACATCCCTCTAAAGTTAGCAGTGATTTCCCCGGAGGTGGAGAAGAAGGTTGCCCTTCTTCAGGAGAATTGCCGATCCACCGCCGAGTTGATTACTGAGGCCAACATCGAGGAGTATCCTTCTCAGATGGTGAAGCTTCCAGGTAAGGGCTTCAGGGCCTTGTATTGATGTTGGGTCAGATTAGCTAGTTTCTTTTCTTATGGTGCTCTTTTGTCTGCTCAGACTCGAGGCGAGTGGCTGATGAAGAGACATCACCAGCTGAGGCGGTGATCCTCGACGAGGAGGAGACGCCTACTCCCGACGGACCTCAAGCGTTCGGGAGTTCTTCCTGTGCCCGAGACAAGGGCAAGCAGCTTGCTCGGGATGGATCTTCCAAGCGTCGCAGGGCCAAGTGCAAGGACCATGTGGAAAAGATGTTGCGGTCCTCGATGAAGGCCGTGACTGTTGAGAGGAAAAGGGTGAGAAGGGCGGAGGCCACTCGCCTAGTCGAAGAGGGCGCACAGCTAGCTCTCTCGATCGTTGAATTAGAGGGAGCTGTCACCGTCGGAGGAGTCACGACCGAGGTGACTGCGCTCTAGGCAGCGGCGGCTGACGTTGGGGCACCCATTGGGGCTGACGGGGCGCAGGGCAGCGAATCTCGATCCGAGCCGGTCGAGGCCGAGGGGTCACGAGGTGAGGTGACCCAGACCCAGCCGACTGAGGCTGCAGAGGTGTGGGATGAGGCGGCCCGACCCAAGTCAGCCAGTGGGACCCCAGGAGGGGGAGTACCCGGGGGGGATAACCCAATCCTGATAGTTCTAGAAGGGATCATCCCGCCTGCGGTAGGTGCCTTTGCCGTCTGAGCCTCCTTGTACCGCAGGTGCCGCTCTGTGACCTCGGGGGCAATTCGGGGAGGTCTTGGATGTAGCTCCCCTATCGTGCTTCTCGAACGAGTCATGGAAGGTGGCTTGATCGTGGCCCAGTTGGGGGCCGAAATGGCTGATCTGTTCACTCGGGTCAACTCGGAGAGGGAATCCCTGGCCTGGGCTCGTGGTGCATCTGACCAGAAGATTGAGTGCTTGACCCGCGACCTTGAAGACCTTCGGCGGGAGGCGGCCTTGCTCAGGGTGCGGGTGGAGTCGAGCTAGAAAGAGGATCAGGAGTCAACTGAGCAGCTAAGTCAGGCCCGTTATATGGTTGAGATGAAAGATAAGTTCCTGGACGTGGAGCACAAAGTGCAGGCTGAACTTGCCGAGCGATGGAAGACCGAGCATGAAGAGCTCGAGGGCCGGGTCCAAGAGGCCGAGCAGTAGCAGGCGGAGGCCGAGGTTGCACGAGCCGAAGCCGAGCGGAGGTAGTTTGAGGCATAATGGGAGGCGACCGAGCTCGAGGCGAAGGCAGAGCTAGCCGGGTTGGAAGCACTCAAGCAATACAAATGCTCGGAGGGGTACCAAGTGACGCTCCAGCAGGCTGCCTTTGCTTACTATGAGCCGGGTTATCATTGGGGCTTGCAGAACGGGTTTTCCCAAGGCTATCATCGAGCGACCTCTCTGGCCTATGAACAGGCACACGGAGAGCTCGATTTTCCTTCTGGGCAGCGTTATGACTCGGACGAGGATACCACGGATTCTTCCGTTTAGTCGTCGAGCGATGGCGAAAGTTGAGGTGCCTCTATTTCGTCAGAGCGATCGCCAACTTCGGTAGTCTCAGGAGGGCACACGATCAAGGCAGTTCCCACACCGATGGGGTCAGTGTCTGGACCGGCCGTCACCGAGGGTGCGGGGGGCGAATCGCTCACTGCTGAGGATCCTTCATCTACCGAGCTTTGTAGGGGGCCCGAGGCCTGATGTACATTTTCACTTTTTCCTTTTCTTTTCTTTATCATGACCATGTAAAACTTTCCTTGCATCCACAAGTTTTAGTAATAGTAAATGCTGAATTGACTATTCCTTACCGCCTTTGGTGCGATTTAACCGCTGTACTTGTAGTTGTTGGAAAGGTGGCAATTCTTTCTGTGGATATCTTACGTGTCGATTGGTTGGCGTGGCGCTGGCGCCTGTCCATCTCCCCATGCTTTAAGTGACTTGCCACTTCGCGTGTTTCCATCAAAGGGGTGCTGATGAAAAAGGAGGTAACTGTCTTAGGGAAAAGGGGTTTCTACCTTTCGCGATTCTTCGAGGGGAAAATCTTTTAAGGCAACAGCTCCCCTTTATAGGAATCCCACATTTACACATAAGTCCCTGACTTTTGGACTAATAACAAGAAACCAAGGGTAGGGGCCACTATTTGTCACTATATTGGTTGACCTATTTCTAACCTTCTTTTAATTGCTGTGTTTATCTTCTAAGCCATCCACGCATTAAAATAAAATGCAGTGTTAGTTGAGCATATTTTTCATCAGTTTTGTGCTTAACATCGTGCATATGAGTCCGTGCATGTTTTCAAATTTCACAAACAAGTCCATGCATGATGTTCATTTCCAAATCAAGTCCGAGCACACACTGTTCCAAACTCGGAACACATGCTTAGTACGGTATTTAAGGTCTGAGCACACACTGTTTAAGTCCATGCACATTTTCTTTTAAAATGTCTGTGTTAGCTATACAAGCGGTCTATGTTAGTTATGCATGAAGTCTGTGTTAGTTGTTTAAAGTCCGTGCATGTTCACAATCTATCTGGCCTTGCCTTGCATAATGAGTCCGTGTAGGTTTCAGGCCTCAGCAGCATAAAGTTCATATAGGTTTCCTACAGTCCATGCATGCTGTTAGTAAGTTACATTGAGTCTGTGCATAGTCCATGCAAATGTTGCACGTCTTACATGAACTCTGTGCATGTCCGTGCAGGTTTAGCCTTGCAAAGTTCGTGCACGTTTATGTGAAGTCTGTGCATGTCCGTGCACATTTTATTAAGTCCGTGCAGGTTTAGCTTTGTAAAGTCCGTGCACGTTATAATGAAGTCTGTGCATGTCCGTGCATGTTTAGCTTTGTAAAGTCCGTGCACGGATATAATGATGTCCGTGCACTCTTAAGTCCGTGCATGTCTCTGGTCCGAACATGAGTCCATGCACGTTTCTTTCCAAGTCCGTGCATGTTGTTCACCTCTCAGTTTCTAAATCCGTGCAGGTTTATTTTGTTCATACCAAGTCCGAGCACGTCAAAGTCCGTGCATTTTTTTCTTGTGAGCAAAGTCCGTACACGCTGTCTTGCTTAGAACAAGTCCGAGCACGATGTAAGTACATGCATGTTTTGGGTCGCCAATGTCCGAGCAGGTTTATTGCTATCGCACACACAAGTCCATGCATATCTGTGAGTCCGTGCATATGAGTCCGTGCATGTTTTCGAGTTTCACAAACAAGTTCATGCATGATGTTCATCTCCTTAAATCAAGTCCTTGCATACTGTTTCTAAGTCCATGCACACTTCATTGAATGAAGTCCGTGCACTTTTCATTAAGTTTGTGCAAGTCGTGCACATTCCATCTTGCATTGAACATTAAGTCCGTGCACGTACAACGTCCATGCATGGTTTAGTCTTCCAGTAGACATAAGTCCGTGCACATTTTGGCTTTGTGTTAAAACAAAGTCCGTGCACTTTTTAGGAAACTAAGTCCGTGCATGAACAGTACTTTTCATTCTTGCATAAGCCAAGTCCGTGCACTTCTATTTAAGAAGTCCGTGCACATCTCGCCAACGTATTTCAAGTCCGTACAGTTTCTTTGCCTTAGGCAAAAGCTACTCGATGCATAGTTGCCCTTGGCATTCCAAGTCCGTGCATGTTCCTTTCTTTGTGGATATTTCCTTTTGCTACGAACCAAAGTCCGTGCACGTTTCGCCTTTTGCATAGACAAGTCCATTTGTTCACACACACATGAAGTCAGTGCACATCTTAAATCGAAGTCCGAGCACATTATGCTATCCTTAGTACGTGCACGTTTGCCTTTTTGAGTATTTCTAGTCCACAGTTGCCTTATTAACTCTGTGCATCTTCTATTGTCTACATCTTTCAGTAAAGTTCAACACTACAGGTATATGTTCGTGGAGTTCAATAATGTCACTAGATCCAAGAAGGAGGAGGTGTCAAGATGGTGACATGTGGCAAATGGTGACGCCAAGATGAAGCCACGTGGCCAATCTCTCCAGAACGGGATAAAGTCCTTTGGGTGGGAATTGTGAAAGTCACACGCCTTCCATTCTGCTGAGTATAAATAAGAAGATTCTCACAAAAAAGGCCGAGCGAGCTGTTGAAGGTATTGTGAGAGCGAGGAAGGCCAATAGAAGAATTCAGTAGAGGCAGAGAGCTAGAAGAAGAAGTTCCGAGAGAAGAGAAGAAGAGGAATTGTCTGAGAGTAGCAGCAGAGCAGAGAATCGAAGAGCGGAAGGAAAGGAGAGTTCATGAGATCAAGGGAAAAAGAGAAAAGGACGGCAGAGAAGAACTGAGGTGATCAAGAGAAGAGCACGGGAGAAGATAGAGAAGAAGAAAAGAGCGAGAGCCAGAAAGAGGAAGGGAGAGCTTTGCCTGAAGATCAGTTTACTTCTTGACTCGTGGATCAAATCCAGAGTCACTGCCGAAGAATTTCAGGAGATAAACTTCATCAGCAACCAAATCCCCCATAATGTTCACATAATAGGCAATGTGCTCCTTGGGAGATCCTTGTCCGTTGAATTTCTCAGACTTCGGTGGCTTAGTGACGCTAACCGGCAACCTCTTGGCAGCGTAATGAGCCGGATAAGGTACTCGGTAAAAGTCAAAGGGAGTTTGATTAGCATCGCCCCTCTCTACCAGCTTCACATCAATCATTTGTTCGAGCATCAGTCGGCTGGCCGCTGCTGGGTCGACCGGGCTTGGGTAAGAGTGGGTAGGTCGTGCCCCTGGAGTAGTCAACACCATCGCCTGCGGGGCCATAGGAGACCCTTGGGGAGACCGAATCAACGACGGAGCTAGTGTTGTGTATTGTGCTTGCTGTAGAGACATGCCCCCAGTATAGCCGGGTATCGGTGAAGGTGTCGTTCCCTGCGGAGGTGTTTCTGAAGACTGCCCATTGCCCCCAGGCACTTCGAGCAAGACTACGGCCTGCCCAGGTGTCGAGGGTTGTGCATTCCTCTCGCTCAATTGTCTCTTCAGCAGCCCAATCTGCAGTTGGTATTACTGTATCATGTACAGCATTGCGGGGTCATTCTTGGGTAGACTGGGTGTGCCCCCTGTCTTTTCGGTCGGCGCACCCGCGGATGATGTGGAGGGTCCGCTACTGGTGCCTCCGATCGTGATAGCATCGGCTGCTAAAGCCATAGAAGGTTCTTCATGAGAGGTCTTTTCGTCACCCACCGGTGCCATCTTGCCTGTTGCTCTCCCTCTTCTAGTAGGGGGACCGGGCCTGGCAGTGAATCTAGCTACCTCTTCCGGGTCGGCGGGTAGAGCCCCACACCGACCGAAGACACCAGCCATGTTGCAGGTGTAAACCCTCCAGTTCTTGTCCCTCCTCGCCATTCTCCTTGACGGCCTATTTGGGAACACCAATATGTCGAAAACCAATCGTCGAGGCGGTGTTTCCTCCCACAGAGGGGACTGGCGCAGCTCCTGCGAGCGGTTCTTCGACTCTGCGCTGGGCATCGACCGGATCTCTTCTCCTTCCTGGAAAGTGGAGGCCACTGCTCCCATTAATCTTTGACGACCCAAAGAGGTGCTCCTCGGGCCTCGAAGATAATTCCTCATGGATTGCTTGATCCCTTCCCACTCCTGGTCAGGGAGAGCAGTCGGCGATCGCGCGCCGATGGCAGCAGTAGGGGTGTAGACTGCTGGATCTAGGCGGGTAGCCTGCTGTAGGTGCCTGCCGTGCTGGCGATGGGCATCTTTCGGCGGGGCCAGTGCAGCAACTACTGGCTGGTAAATTTCGGTCATCATCTCGGCCCTTTCATCTCTTCGGGCTCTCCTTGGGCGGATGTAGCAAGGCCCCGCCTAGGCGGGCGCAGTGGTCTGGGCCTCCTTGGGAGTCCAGACTTTTTGAGCTTGACCGGCTTGTGAATCGGCGTGTTCTTCGACACTGTGGACGGGACGGCGGGCACCACCCTTTCTCTCATCTTCTCCAGCCCCTAGAAGGAGTTATGGACTGGGACCGTTGGCATGACGCAGTCTGGAATCACTTCAGATCTCCGTCCATCAAGGTGGACTCGGATGCCTCCGACGGTCATGGATCTTCCAGAGTTGGAGATTCGGCGCCCCAGGGTAGCGCCAGCATTGTTCCTTCGAAGCCTCCTCCGGTGAGATGTCGAGCCCTGATGAGATGGGCCGACAGCCTGGTGCACGTTGCAGCTTAGCGCCTCGACTGAGACGCCGTTGTTGTCTTCGGCCAGAGTTCGGCCAACAACAGCTTCTGTGGCTCTTGGGATTGGAGCGTTGGATTCAGGCTCGTCAGACGCCCCTACGCCCAGGATGTTGACGAAGGCTACCCCAAGGAAGTTGGGAAAGCCCACGACCGGAGGGAAGCTCCCGAAGCAGAGCGGGACGGCGAAGTAGCCTTCTCAGACGTGGCTCTCCATGACTTGCGGGCCAAAGGAGACTGCCATTTTCGAGGTTGAAACGTGATCTTCCTGCATTTGTAAAAAATGGAACAATTAGCATTACATGAAGGGGGCCACAGGGTCCCTAATTTCGGCAAAGAGATGAAGGGTGGATGAGTCCCATCGGGCGTGCCAGACTTGTAGATGCACTAAAAATTCAGTCGGACATTTCCATTCGTTTGTTGGTGTGTTTTATTTATCTATTTAGTGCGAGGGCATGCCAGTCACGAAGTGACGATTTACTCGGGCTTCATGGAAGCCCATGGTGCGCTCGATCTAACTTCATCAGGTGATTGTGTGGTTCGGGTCGGGACCCAATCCCGTCGTGCCATAAAGGTCACGACGTCATTTACATCCCCCATTTAGAAAAATTCCTAATTTCTTTCTATAAATTCAACCCCACTATCTCTCCTGCTCATTTTCAACCTCGCATTCTCTCACTCCGTTCTCTCCCATCTCTCGACCGTTCGATGCGGGGCGCATGACCGTGGAGAGCTGGCCGAGGCGTGGACGTGGTGGGGTGATCAGTTCGCGAGGTGGAGCTACGGTTGGAGCGTGGCAGGCGCGATCCCTCGGTGGATTCCCAAAAAGACGTCGTTCGTGTTCCTGGCAGTTTTCGGCGTGGTTTAGTCGCTTCGGCGCACAGTTTCTTCGATGGAGGTAGGGAGACGGATCGCTACTTCGTTCTGCACTTTTTTCCTACCCCTGTGTATGGTTTGGTGCTCGATCAGGGGAGATCGGGCCGATTTAGTGAAAACCATAGTTTTTGGGGTTTGTAGGGTTCACCGAAAAACGACAACCATTCTCGGTAAAGTTAGTGTCAAAATGACCGCTGGGATGTCAGGATCCCATTCCCTTAAGTTTCGTGTCGATCGGTTGTCATCTGGGGCCGGTAGGAGTCCGGGAACCCTGGTGACTCATTTAGGGTCGATTCATCGAAATCTCCCCGATCTCGCATTTTAATGCGTGCATGCGGTGTTTTTAGACCCCAGGAGTGTTGTATCGTCGTGTGGCTTTGCTTCCCCTATGCTTCGACGTGAATGGGGCGTGGAACGGGCCGATTCGACCGTTCCCCTGTTTTGCTCGCCGATTTTGTGTAACGGCCATTCCATTGACCGTCACACTGTGTGACGGTCCCACGATAGATCGCCACAACCATTGGTCGTTTTACGTTCTTCAAGACAGGGTTGGTGTGACGAACCAGTATAGGACCGTCACATAGCTGTAACGTGCCTAGGGTGGTGCATTACTCTCTTGGTGTGACGGACCAGCAGAGGACCGTCACATGCTGTGACGCGCCTATGATGGCGCGTTACGGGCTGTGGTTTCTGAGGACTGTGGCTGTCAGTCCCTCGACGAACGTGTCTACCTCGAAGATCGGGTCAATCAGTTAGCCCTGACGGACCTTCCCTTGTGTGTCGCATTGTGTAATGCCCCTAGCCTGGTGCGTTACATGGTCCGTGTTAGTGGTTTTGGATCTGTTGGCCCTGGCGCACCTGTCCTGGTGCGTTAGGCCGGTGTAACACGCCTATATAGGTCCGTTACATGCCCTTTTATTCGTGTTGTGATCTGGTTGCCCTGACGCCCCTATCCTGGTGCGTCAGAGTAGGTAACATGCCTACAGTGGTGCGTTACAGTCTTGTTATTGGCCATGATGGCCGTTGTTCTGTTCTGTGTTTGTGTGTGTGTCGTTGTCTGGTTCTGGTCAACCCGGTGTGACCCAGTGGTTGACAGGTCTATTGAGGGTTCTCGGTGTCCCCTCAGATCTCCGTGAGTCGTTTCCTATGGTGAGTCATTTTCCCTGGCTTAGGATTAGACCGATTGGCGGTTGTTCCGCTGTGGGTAACGATCTTGACCTAGAGTCCGACGACTCGGGGATCGTTGTGCTAGCAGGTCTAGTTGCCTTGTCCTGAGTCTGTCAGTAGTTTTTGGTGCTGCCTTTGGTACTTTGTAGTATGGGTGATAGTGCATGACTAAGCCTGTCTATACTTCAGCCCTTGCACTTTAGAGTCTGTGTCTCGTGATCCTCCACTAGTCGTAGCCCGATGACCTCGAGTGTGGGCCCACCTCGGAGTGGTGGCGGGGCATTTCCCGACTCAGACGGTTTTTAAGCTAGTTTCTGTGGGCCTCCTTGCTTGGCGGTAGCGTCCTACTAGGGGGGAAAACTAGCTAGAGGCCTAGCTCAGGGCGATGAGTCAGTGTGTGCACACGTGATTAGGGGCTTGGACTGACGCCGGTGGACGCCACCTTGTCTAGTTACTCGTGGTTGTAGTTCTGTTCTGGTTTTCTTAGTGTCTTAGTCTCTGTCGTGCCCTGGTAGGCGATAGTGTAGACAAGATACTTGTAGGCGTAGCATAAGACGTCAGTGGACACAACTGCTATTCTTCTAGTGAGGGGAGTACTTCAAACATGTGGCACGTGACTTCCGTGTGACTCTCGTGTTTCTTGAGTATCGTGACCTGTCCGAGTTAGCCCTCTCGTGGCTCTGCCCGAGGTCAGTGTTGTGTCGTGGGCACGACGTTCTAGTCGTGTTAGGTCTGTGTCTGTCTAGGTCGGCAACTTCTGACTTCGCAGTTCAGAGTTTGCCTTTTTATTGTTATTAGGAATAGCTTCGGGTGTCGAGGTTAGTTTAGTAGCGCTTTGTTTGGTACGGGTTATTCCCCTCGTCCTTACCTGCTCCCTACTCCTGCTTCCTTTTCTTTTACAGCTTTCTAGACCAATATGGGCCCAAACTAGGATGCTATGGCCCATTAATACAAAACAAGGGAAATTGGACTCAAATAAAGGGAAAACTACACAGTTTACGACTCTATTAAAATATAAAAATTACATGATTAGACTCAGAAAAATACGACGAACATAATAGTGCAAGACGAAGAACAATCTGAGCCTCGAAAAAATGTAGAGGGGTAGGGGACGCCCCCATCAACCCCACTTCTCACGACCCTGGATTCGTTGTGTAGCCCCTTACCTCCCTGCGAGGAGTGGACAGTGTTTGGATTGTATTTCTTTAGCTATTGTACTGGGGATCATGTTATTTGGCCGGGCGTCTTCCCCACGGCCCGAGCGTGGAGGTATGCGTCCACTTCCTTGCTTGGTTAGCTGGCTAGTCTAGTATGCACTTTTGAGCCACTGCTTGTGTGTTCATTAGGTTCCTAGCTCATTTGTATACTTATCACTACTACGGTGAGAGAGCATGACCGTCCCGTGACTCGTCTGAGTCACGAGTGTGGAGTTACCTACCCTAGACTCTGTCGATTCCTCAACCGTGCAGATCGACATGCTTTCCTCACTTGGGGACGTTCGCGAGCTTGAGTTGCCTATTGTAGGCGTGATTCCTCTCTTGGGAGTTTTAGGTGTTGAGCTTACGCTACTCAATAAATTGTGTCATTGCTAGTTTAGTTGACCATTTAGTCGTGTCATCACATAGAGTTCTAGTTTACATAGCGTCCCGCATCAGACACCCTTCCAGAAGAAGAAGATTGGCGTGAGCCCATCATCAAGTTCAAGAAGGGGTGGCTCCCTCCTGACTGGGCTCAAAGGGTCCAACTACTCTGTCAGGCAACATCATATGAGTTGATCGACGACTCCCTGTACCGACTCGTCCATGAGAAGGACAAGTCTGTCCTCTTGAGGTGCGTCTCCTCAGCCGAGGCTCGAGCTATTATGCGCGAGGTTCATACCAGGCTGTGCGGCGAGCATCAGGCCAGGGATAGAATGAAGTACAACATCAAGCTCAAGGGCTTCTATTGGCCTACCATGTAGGCGGACTGCATCTAGTATGCCTGTACATGTCATCAATGCCTAGCCTTTGGCCCAGTACCTAGAAGATCTCCCAACCCACTGTGTCCCAGAACCCCCACCTGGCCATTCGTCGAGTGGGGTATGGACATCGCGGGACCTTTCCCGTCATCATCCAGGGGCCACAAATACATCTTGGCCGCCACCAACTACTTCTCTCGCTGGGCACTGGGCACTGGGCGGAGGCCCTTCCCCTACGGGAAGTCACCGGCAAGGTGGTCACCAGATTCGTCCGACACAACATCATCTACCGATTCGGTACTCCCAATCGCATAATCTCCGACAATGGAACACCCTTCAAGAAAAGGGCCATATACCAATTGGTAGCCAAATTCCATATCGACTGGAGAACCTCTTCGGTCTACAACCCGCAGGCCAACGGTTTGGCCGAAGCCTTCAACAAGACCCTCTGCAAGCTCCTGGCTAAGATTGTTAGCCACAGGAAACGTGATTGGGGTGGAAAGGTCTTCGAGGCATTATGGGCCTACCGGATAATCTACAAAACCCCCATGGGATGTTCACCGTTCTCCCTCGTCTATGGGGTGGAAGTTGTCATCCCCATTAAGATCTAGCTAGCATCGTACCGCATGGCGGTACACACTGACTTGGCCGGTCCTGATGAAAATGAATACCAGAGAACGCTGGAAGAGCTTGCCAACCTGGAAGGCAAACGGCTCGAAGCCTATACGCACTTACAAGTATACCAGGCCCGCATGGTGTGAGCCTACGACAAGCTCGTCAAGCAGTGAGCCTTCAACAAGGTGACCTCATCATGATCAAGGAAAAGGAAGTCATGGCAGGGCACTTCAATGGCAAACTTCAGCTGAATTGGCGAGGCCCATACATCATTCGTAACGCCTATGAGGGTGGGGCTGACACGATCGTTGACCATAAGGGTCACAAACCCTTCCCGCCTCTCAACGGTAAGCACATAAAGCTGTATTATGCACCGAAACACGAGTTCGCGTGCCACCCAGAATGGGGCGCGCACCCCAGCTACAACCAGCGAAATTGATTTTCTCTTGCAGAAGGTCGAACCAGTCACTACTTCTAGCTCCTCTCCACAGTTAAGCGACAGGGCCAACTAAGCCCTCCCAGAACCACCGCCAGGCACTTTCGGGAGCCAGCCTCCCACCTTCGTCGACAACAGGAGCAAGAATGCCTCTGCACCAGCCACAGCCCAGCTGTTAGGCTCTCAGGTAAGTAAAATAAAAAAAATAAAAATTGGGGTTAAAAATAGAGATATCTCGACGGACCCAGTCGTCCCTTTCTTTTTTTGTCATTCTTCCTTCAACTTTTGTTTTATATACAAATATATATATATATATTGTTCATGTGTACTAATTAGTACAAGTGTCGATGCCTTTTGCAGACAATGACTTCTTCAGGCGCCCCTTCCTCCCAGACCTCTGCTACCTCCGAAGCTACATTGATGGTCAACCCCCCTATAGTGACGTGGGCCAATTTTGCAGACCTGAATAGAGAGCACACTGAGATAGCTAGTCTGGCTGAATCTTCAGACTCTGACACTGACATAATGGCCTTTGGCCGTCTGTCACTAAGTGAGGAGGGCTATCATTTTGACCAGGAAGGGGGCTACCGCAATGACTACCCCAAGGACCGCCACTTAATCCACTTTCTAAAGCACTTCAGTATTAATGGGAAGCAAGATCACATAACGACGTGTCAGATGGAATGTGCCGTTTTGCAGTCCAGAGACAGCTTAGCAGGCAACACGCAAAGGACTGAACTAATTTATTCTTTGGGAGAGCCCCGTAAGTGGGAGGCAATGCTGGGACTTCAAGAGCTGAGCATGAAAGAGGGCAAGCTGACCAAGGCCCCAAAATTTACACCAGCTCGCTGGGACAATGCTACAGGCCGAGTGCACAAAGAGAGGCCTTGCTTCAGTCTATTCTTGGCTCCACCGAAATAGGGGTTTAGGGAGAAACCTTTCTTACTGGACCGCTTAGCCATCTGTTTCAAGCATGAACTGACTGTAGGATGGTTTGATGATTTGAAGATTTCTGATGCCCATACTTTTCGTGAGAATGCTACAGAATTCACGAATTATGTTCTGCACAACTATGCGCCGATTCATATCACTGTCGGCATTTATCACAGTGTGTATGCCTCTCGATTCAAGTATCCTGTGACAAAGGGGCTATGTTGCGGCATGATGGAGGCCTTCAACCCCGAGCTGCACACATTCTACACTACAGAGGGGGAAACCTCCTTGCATCTATGGAGCTTATTTCAGCTATCAGGCTTGCCCATAAACGGTGAACCCTATGAAGAGGTGTGTCTCCCGGAGCTGGCCAAAGATGAAACAGACGGGGAAGACAGAAACACTTTGGATTTCTCATATTGCTACCTGATGAAAGTCTATTGAGAGCTATTTTTGTCATATCGTGAAGGCAACGACAAGCAGCTGAAGAGAGCCGAGCGGAAGAGAGTCCGCATGGGCATGTGGCTGCGACATTTCTTCAAGGGCAAAAAGAAGTATGATGATTTCCCCTTAGTCAAAGCCGAAACTAAGCTGAAGAGGGGAGGAAGAAGGAAGATAGACCTCCATGGTTCCACTTTCAGGGGTCACAAGAGCGGGACCAACCCTACCGGCATTGATGCCACGACACACTGTGCCGCTTACCTGACTTATTAGCTGTGCGCTTTCACTCTGTCGTATGGGGACGAGAGCGTCATCAGGCCAGAAGCTATTTATCCTGCGTGTCAGATGGCCTAGAGCATCAAGCTATCTATTTGTCTGGCAACCTTGTGCTTAATATATCAGACCCTCGGAGATATTAGCAGAAGCAGGGTCCCGAGAAGCTTGCGGATCATAAGGGCGCTACACTTTTTCAATGTCTGGGTCTGCACTTCATTTCTGGAGTTTGCGCTGCGGACCATACAAGCCCCAATGCTCTTCCCGCGGATGACAGAGTTTGCGGGTGTTGAACCCGACTCAACGTCGGCCCAATTATATTCAATCAGGGGCAGGTTGACTTCCATTCCAATGGACTCACACGGAAGTGTTCATTTCTGGAGCCTGGCAGCCCATTCCAGCCCCCTGGTGAACCGGTTAAGAGAGTGTCGGTACGACCAGGTCGAAGAGTATCATCCAATCAATGGAAAGACCGCCACTCGGCCCGCTCTGGAGCCAGAATTAAGGAACTGGGCATTATCAATTAGGCCGAGTGTATTAATATTCAGGAAGGGAAATACAATGTATCTAGAACCATATTATCCATTCCGGTTCGGCCGCAACTTCAAGTATGATCAGCACATACCCCCATATTCTACTCAGTTCCATTTGCCGAACAAAACATTATCAAGGGCCATGGTTGTTGAACAAGCTCGTGTTTGGTGGGATTTCCTTCACCGCCGAGACGCTTCATCTTTCAGGGTACTAGTCCCAGGGCGGTTTCCACGGGTCACAGCAGAATACATTAAGTGGTGGAACGCACGCACCGGATTTCATCGAGCCTGTAAGCTGGACAGCTGAGATACAGTTGAAAGAAAGTTTTTGAACCAACAGGCTTCACCCATATTTGACACCCATATTTGACGTAGACGGGGATCATTTGCTGCGACTTAAATCTCACATGGCCAAGGAAGCGCATGAATGCACTTAGGCCAAGAAGTCGGTCAAAAAGCTTGGGCAGAGACCCAGTCTTGTGCTGCCGGATATCTCTACAAACACTTTCATGCAGACACTCTGGGATCTGAGCCGAGTTGGGACTGCTCGACTAGAAATGATGAATATCCCTTGTCGACTGAAGAAAGCCTTATTTCTGCTAGTGCCTGGCGTCCTGAGACAGATTGTTCATATCCCTTCAGAGCCTTCACAAGGAAAGAAGAGCGGGGGCTTGGACATTACCCGCAGACTACCTGGCCGTTTGTCTTGCTTCAGGTCCACTGTCTGAGCATAGAAGACTGGGTTGAGGCAACGCTGGATCAAAATTTACATATCTCCTTCAGCTATGTTGATGGGTGGGGGATTAACCACCTCAGTTTATTTCACTACCTTTCTTCCCACAATCATGAGGACCTGGCAGCTCTTTTTGAACGATGTCGCAAGATTGGGGATGTCTGCTGGTTAATTAGGGAAGCAACTTCCAGGGATAAAGTAGTATCCCTGACATACTGGCCTCTTTCTAAACTTTATAGCGGCCCGACAAGTATTCCATTCTTTTCCCCATCTGCTCATGTTGGTTCATTAAGTTGCAGGTGATAGCTTTCTCATAATTACTGTTTGTTGTATGCATTCTTCTGCAGATAAGCCCACCAGTCAGAAGATGAACAACTACCGGCGACTGATGTCCATGGCCCAAAAGCCAGCATATTTGACGAGTCGGAGCAGGCCCCCAACGACCACTCCATTACCACCTGGCCGAAAACACAGGCGTACCAGGTCGCCAGTCAAAGAGGCCCTCTCACATGCAAAGGAGGGTTTGAAGAGGGCGACCAAGAGGAAGCGCACGAGGTCTGAGCAGGCAACTCCGGATGTTCCTGCAGCCCCGACTATTCAATCTTTTGAAGAATTTTCAACGTCTGGTCTTGCGCCGGGCTCGCCTTCAGGTAAGCTTCTGAACTTTTGTAACTTATTTGTATACATGTGGCAATCTAAACCCAACGATCTTCAAGCTCCCAGGTGACATCTTGGAGCATTCCCCGACAGGCATTTCCAGGGAGGAGGTTATGGAGGCCCCCGCGACGGGTCAAACTAGAGACAGCCTGTCATCACCCATCCCTGTCAACAAAGGTGAGAAGGAAATCCTCGTCGGTTGCCCAGTAATCCTTTCCTATTTTGCCACTTCCCTTCATGTTAAGATTCACTTAGTGGCGGCTGAACCGGTCTTCACTTTAACAGGAGATAAGGTGCCAGCGCCGGGACTAGAGACTCTCTCTGTTGTTCCTCCTGTGCCTCGAGGGGGCATGCACATAGTTTTGAGGGTGAGGAAGCCTTTAGGATTTCGCCCCTCAGGGCAGGTGACCGCCGCAGATTCCCAGAAAGACTCAACCGAGGCGGCTCCCGGGGGCACCACTCCAGAAAGTTCATCGTCGAGCGAGGATGTCAATTCTTCTGATGGCGGCTCTGTTGGGAGGGGAGAGTTTCGCCTAGCAAGATTCCCCGCTGCATCTGCAAGAGAGGACACCCCCGCAGGTGTTGATTCGGGGCCTGGTTCGCCTGATATCGAAGACACTGTTCGAGCAGCTGGCCTCTTCGATGACACCCCAATACCGATGCCACTGCTCACCATCTCCTCAACCGCCTCAAGCCTGAGCATGTTTGAACGAGATGCGAGTGCTAACATGTCCCGCCTAATCAATTGTGCGACATTGTCTAATCATTGATTTCACTTTGAATGAACAGGTGCCAATCACTCTAGGAGATGTTCCTGTTTTGCAGGCTGCCACATCCAGCATTGCGGTCCCAGCTATCATAGGTCCTTTGCCAAAACCAAGTTTACTGCCTATTGTGGGGACACCCATAGGGGGCCCACTATTCATCTTGAGGCTTGTTGTATTTGGTTTGCCTTCGGTGCTACACCCGCTACCCCAGCGCTTGGATACACCGTTGGATTCTCAAATTTTTTGGGATATACTGAAGCGAGTCCTTCCACCCTTTCTGGCGCATGAATCACAGGTAGATGCGGGTCAATTGGGAGAGGCTTCAACATCTACATTTATAGCTACCTCCCCGCCTATTGAAGTCTCTGCCCCAGCTCCCATACAGCATATTGTGACGCCCAGCTCAACATCGTCCGCCATAGTGGTACACGGCGCCCCTGTTGAAGGTGAAGCGCCAAGCAGCCCTATTCCTGCCCTCCCGTCTTCTTCAACAGTGGTAGATACTGATATTTGGGCCGTCGTGGATAGCAGCGTTAAATTTATTCTCCCTTCTGTGCCTTCGGTCGGTCTCACCGTTTCTGATCTTCCAATGAGACAGAACTTAGCTTTGCTCAGGTCGATGGTGTCGCCTGACCCAGGACTCACCTTTCAAGGCCTGAAAGCAATGGTGGAGAAGATGACAGAGTTACTCCAGATGATGGGTTGCCCTCTGGATGAATGGTCATGGCGTGTGCTTCCGTTGCTGAAATATGTGAATCGTCGTGAATTCCTTGGCAACCAACTAGCCAATCATGTTGCCGCCATCCGCATATAGGCGCTCGAATATCAGCGAGCTTTAAAACCCATGGAAGATGAGATGGCCCGGCACCAGAAAGCTATAGAAGATCGTAGCAACCACGTCACTTTTCTAGAGAGTCAAGTCAAGGAGTTAGAAGATGAACTTGCCTTAGTTCGGGCCGAGCTTTAGGATATTGAAATAGCTCAAACTGAGGACATGGGCAGGACCTCCATAACCGAAGGGGAAGCAACATCTCTGAGATCTGAGTTGGGAGAGCTCTAAAGCAATATCTTGAAAGAGTGATGGTAAATGAAGACATAGCAGTGGAGCAGATCACTACAGTCCTAGCTCCCGTCAGCAGTCAGCCGGCTATCACTTTTTATGAACATGAACTGGCTCCGCAGCCAGCCAGAAAATATGCCTTGTGCATTACAGTAGACATCAACAAAGTGCCGGTCAAACAATGCCTGGTAGACACCGGTGCTTCTATTAATGTTCTGCCGCCAAGCACCTTGAAAATGTGTGGCATTCCAGAGAATCAGATTCGGCCATCTACCATTACAGTCACTGCCTACGATAACACTAAGAAGCCGTCTCTGGGCATGATAACTTTAAAGGTGGGATTGGGTCCTATTACCATTACAGCAGATTTCCATATTCTTGACATGGACCCAACCTTCAACGACATTCTGGGACAGCCTTACATTCAAGAGCTGGATGCTGTGCCCTCCACGAATCATCAGTGCATCAAATTCCCACACAAAGGGCGCATTATTAAAGTGACTAGCATGCCGATTTTGCCAGTTGAAGATATACATTCAGCTACTTCTTTTCCCTTTATATGGCCGGCTGATAAGCCATTATTATCAGTTTTTGATGTTGCCAATATGCGGCAAAGTTTGGAAAAGGTTGCTCCGTCCACTCCTCCAGCTATTCAATTACCACTACAAACATCCAAGGGCAAGAAGAAGAAGAGTTTGATAAACACGCCTGGATGGAGTATTCTAATGAAGATGGGCTACTGGTCAGGCAAAGGACTGGCATCAACTTGCAGGGCAGGACAAAGCCCGTCAAAAATGTTAAAATGATCCCACGAGGCAGCCTGGGATACAAAGGGCCGAAAGAAACTGAAGAAACAGGTGACAAGCCGTGGGAGGCCATGACTTCCACTCTGAAGACCAGTAGAAAGCCACTCACATGGACACTATATTCCCATTTTGTGAAAGGGTCGATTCAGCAGCAAGAGCCAGAGCAGACCACAATCCTTATTTCCATGTTAGATTGTCAAGATGTGCATGCCAGACAGTTTGCTCGGCACTTGGCCCCGCTTGTCACCTACAAGGCCCTTGAGTCATTGAGGCCACTCAAAAGAAGAAAACTAGATGATCCAGAATGTAAGTGGTACCGGTGGTTCGACATGGATGACATTGCAATATCCTTGAGCCGTCTATTTATGCCCACGGATCGGGAATGGCCACCATTGATTCATGAGTTGATTCAGAAGCCGGCTGTCATCTCCGATAAAAGATAAATGTTGAGCGACTTCACCGACATGGGAGAGCCGGATATTCCTTATGAAGAGGGGTTCACCACAGACCGACTTTGGGCTGACTTGTTTTCTCTCAAATCCATCCATCTGTCACTTATTATCCAGTTGTTTATTAAAAGATTCACTCCTTTCATTCCTAGACCCCCCACGATCTTGATTTCTTTCTCCTCTGATTGGCTAAAAAGCCCCACACGCCCCTCCTTGCTCCTTGAGCAATTTTCTCATCCCTCTATCACCCCGCCTGGCGACCATCCCCTTATCAATTCCTTTGCTAAGCTTTCCATTTCAACACCCTCGTCTACTCCTCCTTCACATTGTCTTTTCTTAGAAAATGAAAATGAAAAAAAAATGCCAATTTTCAAGTTTTTGAATCTTCCATCTCCGTTGAGGAGACCTCCTATCTTCTTCCTAAGTGTGTCCCGACCCAGGGGCCGTTCTTTCAATCTCCATTAAGCAACCTTCCATACCCCTCCGGCGAGGGGTCTTTGTCTGTACCGCCTCCTGTACCCGCTTATTCATCTCCTCCCTCTGCTGATCAAGCTAGTTGTTCTTTTTCTACTTCTTCCAATCCAAGGATAGTAACTAGGAAATCCAAGGGTAGACAGATTCCTCGGAGGTTCCTTAAAGATCTAGCCATCAGATGTCAGGCTTGTCTAGCCATCCCGGAATTCATAGAGAATCTGATAATCCTGCCCGAAATGGAATTTGAAGCTACATGCGTCATTGATGAGGGTTTTGGTGTCTTCGAAATCATGAATGATGAAGACCCCATAGAGGAGGGGGATGAAAAGTATGGAGAATATGAGGACGAGGCTGATGCATTTGCCAGTGGTATGAGAAGATTTGATGAACCATCAGCCTCCGTAGAAGAACCCACCAAGGAGATAAATCTGGGTACCGAGGAAAACCCTAGGACTGTCCTCATCAGCAAGAATTTGTCGCCCTCCGAAGAAGAGGCGCTTGTTTTAGTTCTCCAAGAATACAAGGACACGTTCGCATGGAGTTATGAAGATATGCCCGGATTAGACCCTGCGCTCGTTGAACATCGCCTTACACTTAAGCCAGGGTCTGTCCCCAGAGCTCAATGTCCTTCAAAGGCCACTTACAAAAGATGGAAGAAGACCCTCGGGGGCCATCCCCCGGGGTTACGGCCGGCCCCAGGGCCAGTTCACCCCGGGGCGTGGCCACACGCTCCGAGGAGGGTGAACTCCCTAGGGGCCACGCCCTCCCTCCAGCTTGGTGGTCCCATGACCCCGCTCAGCCTCAGTTTGTCAAGTCTACGATCCTACGACGCAGTTTGTGTGCTGTACCAGTTCGTGAAGTCAACACGTGGAAGTACGGAGTGACAACACACGGGGTCCGTCCTCGAGTCAACAGCCACACAAGTCTCCACAAGCCTCCACGTATCCTTCAGCTAGTTGTCCTTTTCTTCTTAGTCAATTTAGGAAGAAAATAAAATCAAAAATTAGATTTTATAGGGTGGGGACCACTCCCCTCTCACCCTAGCACCAATCCGCCTAAACCCCCCCTGGGGTGGGGTCTAGGCGGACCAGCCTGGACCCTTAGGCTGGTCCGCCTAAACCCCCTGAGTGAGGGGGTTGACACGGGACGAGCTATCAGACGCCCTAGGACCTGTGTGACAGCAAGCACGACTTGAACCACGGACCCGAAGCAATAGCGGACTGACCACGCGCGTCACTCAGATTCGAGGGTGACCCGACGATGGAAGGGTGGACGGTGACCCACGGGCAGCCTACACGGTCAGAGCCGCTAAGAGTATATGGGGAGAGGACAGACCTAAGGTCTGAAGGTCACCCGACTCAGCCGAGGCAGAACCAGTGCCTGAGGGCGAGTATTACGACACTTTCTCACACGTCAATGGTCAACACTCAATGTTCGGAAATTTTAGAACGAGCTTGTAGCAACCCTAAATTTCTGAAAACAAAAATTTTAAATAAAATATAAATAGTGACTTTCACTAAGTCGCCATTCATAGAAATAATGCCACTTTCGATGGGCGTCTCCTAAGGAACTGACTACCCTTGTTAAGACGCCAATTTAATTAGACCAGATAGTAAGATTCCTACTCGAAATAAAACATAATTAACGCCCTTAATAAAGACGCTGCTTAAGAAAATGAAGACTTTATCAAAGGCGCCAATTCATTAACCGACGCCCCTGACTACGGCGCTAATTAAACGACGCCCTACTAGAAGCCGTCATTTATCTGAGAAACCGTAAAACGGAAACTGATTGCCGTTTCCAGTTCAAACACGGAACTTAGATCGAATACGGAACAAATTGGGTAAGGAAAGGATTAAGATGGGAAATACCTACTCTAATAGGACTCCTAGAACTTTCACCCTATAAATACCACTGCCCTTCAACCTAAACCCTCTGTTCGTCAAACACTGCCAGCCACGGTAAGGGAAGAAAGGTTATTCTTCCAGCTTAGTTTAGTCTTCTAATTCCTCTTCTTATTCTGTTCTTCTCTTCCTGTGGGGTGCAGGAAACCAGCAGCTCTAGGTGGAGTAGAGGAAGGCGTTCTTCTTCCTGTTGCTGCTCCATCCTGCTGATTTTGTTACTAGAGCACCCGTACCGTGACTTCCTTCTTCTACCTAAGTTATCACCCGATTAGGAACCACTAAAGGTAGGTCTTCTACTCATCAAGCTAAAGCAGTGTAAATTTATTTTCCTGAAAATACATGTAACATCATGCCTGCATATAGTCCCCATGAGTTCTACTACGTTTTCTTTTATTTTTGTTTCATCAAGAAATAGCGACTTGACAAAAGGCGCTATTCCTGTTATTAACGCCTATCTCAAAGGCGTCAATTTATATGACGACTCTATCGAAGTCGTTATTCTGATACAGTTTATAGTTTTTACTGTTTTCCAAATAAACAACGACCATCCCTCGGGCGCTATTCATGGTATTAACGCCTTTATCGAAGCCATCTTTTAACAGACGACTCTGTCCAAGTCGTTATTCATATCAGTATATATAATTATTCAACGCACAATCAAAATTTTAATAACTTGAACTCCTGATATCGTAATGAGCATCATTCTGAGATCTGCATATTTTTCACTACCTGATCATGACCTTGTATCTACAATTTGATTACTATTTAATTATCGACACTGTTCATGACAAATTTTTGCAGTAACTGAATTAGCGCCCTGTATCTAGGCGTTACTTTAAGATATAACGCCCGGATGAGTGGCGTCATTCTCTGAAAAATATTTATATGTCTAACGAAATAATATGAAACAGCGACGGTTTAGCTGTCGTCTTTATCTTGAATAGCGACTCTTACTAGGGCGTGGTTTTAAAATTTACTGAAATATTAATTTTCTGGAAACTTGGATATTATTTAAATAACGACAGAATGATAGACGCTATATCAGTAACTGGCGACCTTCATAGCAGAGGATTTCTTTCGAGGCATGTTTCAGTATGTCCTTCAGCAGCAGCAGGGAGGTGAAGCTGGCGAGGGTTCGGTGACTCGGGGAGGTCATGGTAGGGTACTGAAGGAGTTCTTGCAGTTCCAACCGCCTCCTTTCAGTGGATAGCCAAATTCAAAGGTGGCCAAGGAGTGGCTACGGTAATTTGGAGAGGATCCTCAATGTGATGGAGTGTGCCGAGGAGTAGAAGGTGGTATTGGCTACACATCGATTGCAGGGATCAGCCCGGTTTTGGTGGATGTCAGAGCGGGAAGTAACGTTCCAATCTCGTCCCCTTCTGCAGATTACATGGTAGGAGTTCGTCATGACTTTTGAGTGTACTTTCTCTCCGTCTTTTATCCAGTCGTAGAGGCTACGCGAGTTCTTGGAGTTGACCCAGGGTGACATGTCAGTGGTGCAGTACCGATCCAGGATTATCGAGTTGGGCTGTTATGCGTCTAACATCATGGTGGATGAGGAAGTGAAGACTGAGTAGTTTGTTGGAGGTTTGAGGCCAGAGTTGAGGCACCCTCTTCTCACATCAAGTCCAACTAACTTGGATGCAGCTTGCAAGGCAGCAACGGCAGTGGAGAGGGATTTGCAGAAGGTTTGAGGGCCAGGCAGTGTAGGTCAGATGCAGACGGGTCTTAGTTAGCCAATGGCCGTGTAGCAGCAGAGTACTGACCAGGTCTTAGTAGGTGGTTCAAGGGCGTCTCCGTCCATGGCGTCAGTAGCAGATTCATCATCCTTTGGTTCGAAGCTCAAGAAGTTGCTCAAGGATGTCGGGTTCGGCAAGAGACGCCAGAGTCGTAAGGAGTCGAGGCAGTAGTCGGTGAGCAGTGTTCAGCAGCCTGCCGCTTATCAGCGCCAGGGTTCGGTGGGTGGTTCTCGGGGTAGGTGTCCCCAGTGCGGCGATTCTCATCTGGGCAGGCAGTGTTCGATGCTAGTCGTCTGCTTCAGGTGTGACCAGTTGCGGTACATGGCACGTGACTGTCCGCAGAGATCGCGACAGCCGCATGAGTTTCAATAATAGCAGTAGTTTTAGCCCCAGCAGATACCATCTCAACCGTAGAAGTACCAGCCACAGGGGCAGTTTCCTCAGTTCACTCAGTCAACCACTATAGGGAGGCAGAGATCCTGAGACAGAGTGACCCACATGACCAGAGTGGAGGTTGAGGCATCGCAGTTGGTGGAAGGTACTCTTTCGATTTTGGGTTGTGCGGCTTGTGTTTTGTTCGATTCAGGTGCTTCTCATTCGTTCATTTCGGAAGATTTTGCTCAGAGCGTGGAGGACCCGGTGGCCGAGATGTCCTGTGACATGGCGGTGGAGTTACCTACTGGCGATTTCGTGCACATTCCGTATTGCTTTCAGAGGGTGCCCGTATGGGTGGAAGGATGAAACTTGTCGGCCAAGCTTTACGCGTTACCGCTTCAGGACTTTGATGTCATCTGGGGCATGGATTGGCTTGAGGCTCATCATGCCTTGGTGGATTGCGGCTTGAAGAAGGTCTACTTCCAGTAGCTTCGTGGACCCACCTTCTGTTACCGAGGTATTCGATCTTCCTCTTCCCGCTTGCTTATTTTGACTATTAGGGCTCGTCGATTGCTTGATGCGGGTTGTCAGGCTTTTCTCGCTTCTGTGGTTGTAGTGGATCGGCAGTGTTCGGATGTGGGGGACATTCCTATCGTGTGTGAGTTTCTCGATATTTTTCCCGAGGAGTTGCCAGGGTTGCCACCGCAGCGAGAGATCAATTTTGTGATTGAGGTGGTACCTAGTACGGCACCTATGTCGAAGGCCCCTTATCATATGGCACCTGCGGAGTTGCAAGAGCTGAAGGCGTAGTTACAAGAGCTACTGGCGAAGGGGTACATTCATCCTAGCTATTCCCTGTGGGGTGTGCCGGTGTTGTTCGTGAAGAAGAAGGATGATAGTTTGAGACTGTGTATCAACTATCGTCAGTTGAACCAGGCGACTGTTAAGAACAAGTATCCGTTTCCTTGGATTGATGACTTGTTTGATCAGTTTCAGTCGGCCCGGGTGTTTTCGAGGATTGACTTGAGATCGGGCTATTATCAGCTGCGGATTCGAGAGTCTGATGCGGAGAAGACTGCGTTTCGTTCGACGTATGGGCATTATGAGTTCTTGGTGATGTCGTTTGGGCTCACCAACGCCCCTGCAGCGTTTATGGATTTGATGCATAGGGTGTTCCGTCCGTGCTTGGACCAGTTCGTGGTCGTGTTCGTGGACGACATCCTCGTGTATTCGCGGTCTGCTGAGGAGCATGTGCATCATTTGAGAGTGGTGTTGCAGACCCTGCGCGATCACCAGTTGTAGGGAAGTTGCAAAGACTTATAGGCCTATAATCAGAAATATCAGTGGCATGCTTGATTTTAGGAATCAGAGTTATAAGAGTGGCAGTAAAACTTCTGGGAAGAGGTTGCCTGTTAGAGAAGAACTCCTGAACAGCATTGATAACCTCTGTAGCTATAATAGGCCAACTTTTGTGGAAAAAAACCCCAGTAAAGCCATCTGGCCCCGGTGTACTATCTGGAGACATAGAGAATACAGCTTCTTTAATTTCATCATAGAGTGGAATGGCCAGCAAGGAATTATTATGTTCCTCAGAAATCAGATGAGGGATGCAGTTAAGAATGGTATTATCAATATGGTGCTGTTGAGTAGAAAAGGCTTTTTGAAAATGAGCAACTGCAATGCCTTGCTAAGGTTCACCGTCTTGCATTATGTGTCTGGATTGGTTGGCCTTTGTGTGCTGGGAAGTCCATGCCAGACGTGTTCCCTGTCTTGGCAAGGTGGTTGCCTATAAGAAGTTATGCTCGTTCCCTTGTTGTGTAAGGGTGTGTTGGCGCTATTCCAAAAGGACGAGCGTCGGTTGGGCGGTGTTCGTGAGGACTTGAGGCTGGTGTTGTGATCTCCGATGTGTCGAGGATCGGAGCCTACAGAGTGCAGAGGATTGTCAGGATGGAGGATCCCGAGTTGCCGTGTTGACTGTGCGCGTGAATCAGAGTGCGCAGTGGAAGCGTGGTGGGCCTATAACCCACAGGTCCAAGATCATAGCATTGGCTGCTACGGGTGGATTTTCGTGGTTGAGAAGAGTATTGGAGGATTGGTTCCTCGGTAAGCATTGTCTCCGGCTATGTGAGACGTGTTGTTGCTGTGCCGTTGCTTAAGATATTATGGTTCATGGCACTGGCAGGATAGAGAATTGGAGAAATATGTTGGCAAGCGTGCCGCATGAGTACCCTATTTCTGTGTTAGAGGTTGTGTTTCGGATGAGGCAGGTGTTTTTTTGGAGAAGTGATCTCTAACAGATTGTGGGTCTAGGCTGGTTACTGTAAACAGCTAGTGGGTTGACCGAGTGATCGACCATGGTGAGATGCGTATTGTCGGGGGACCCATTAGCTTTGGTCGTGGCGTGGTCGACCAGGTTGCCGTGGGTTTGAATGGCACTTTCCACCCCTAGAGATGTGTGCCGTGAGTTGTAAGTGATTGTATGTCCCGTGGCTCTGGGGAAAGAGCGGGAACTGGGATTGGCAGACGTCCTCTTCGATTATTTGAGACGAGGGTCTCTACAAGATAGCACGGTAGTCGATGCCTATGCAGGGAGGTCCTTGATGGGATGTTGGTGTTGGAATAGTGATCCTTGGTCTAGGACCAGCATGGGATAGCTCCCATGTAAGTCCGAGTCGAGTGAGGTAAAGATCAAAGACACCAGGATCTTGTCATTTGGTTTCGCCATGCTCCCCTGAGGGGTAGAGCTGGCATGGGGATTTGTCTAGATGTGGTATTCGAGTAAGAATTGGCTCATGATGTAGTGATGGTCTGTGGGATAGTCAGCAGATGGCCTGTCGAGTATTGGAATGTGTCCTTCGGATATGGTGCAGGACCAGGAAAGAAGGAAGAAACTGAGCAAGTCAAGATTTTTCGTTGACACGTATCTGGTGACCAGTGGATGGCCATTCACAGACAAAGGCGCTGGTTGTAAGGGCTCGAGAATGGTGAGAGTCGTGTGCCAGCGAGGCCTTGGATGGCCGATCATGAGATGTGCCTTCCCGGATTGGATCTGGGAGCTTTGTCGAAGTTTGGCTTTTGGCAGAGTTGGCACAGTGATATGTCTGGCTATCGGCTTGCCATGTGTGAGGTAATTCTTGGCGCTGCGTCGATGATCTGGTTGCGGTCTATTGAGATGACTGCGTGAGCTGATGGAGCCTCTATATTGGTTGTTCCCTTGAGTCGGGCGTGAAACCAGTCAGCTGGTTATGAAGCTGATGTGTGTCTATCCGCCGACCATAGGATGGATCGGTAGCTACTTCTCGTGACAAGGACTGTGTCTCCTCGGTGAGCGAGATGGTGGCAGCGGTGCCATGACTAGTTCTCGTGTTGTCTGAGGTGATGCTAGACCTGCGCCTTTATGTTATGCCTGCTCTGATGACCGGTGTGTACGGCATGCGGAGCAAGGTGTCGTTCGTGATTGTAGTCTGGTTGTGTCCCTCATGATTGGAGTTTTCATGAGAATTCGGATTTTTCGTACGGGGGCTCTGACAGCATTGTCAGTTGGTTAAGCGATTCTTCCCCTAGGTTCCAATGTTTGTCCTAAATTTCGAGGACGAAATTTCTTTAAGAGGGGAGGGCTATAATGCCCCAGATTTTTTAAATATTTTTTAGATAGAAAATTACTTTTTAATTAACAGTTTAAATTCAACAATTATAGCCCAAAGTCAAGTCCAAAGGAAAGATAACAAGTGTCAAGTACAGTCGACAGAGAAGTAAAGACATACCAGAAAGTCGAGGGAAGCCCGACGGAGGTACCAACTGGCCACTACGAGCACGCTAACTCCAAGAACCACAGAAGTAGAATGAACGACGACGACGACAACCACCTAAAAAGCAGGGGTGAGCCTCGTGTCACTGGCTCTGTAGGGGTCACGCGGATCCCCACTGGAAAACACGCAGTAACACGTTAAACCAGCAGGTAAACAATAGTTGAGCAACAGGCAGTAGTAAAGTAGGAAAACTAAACTACAAAGCTGTAAAGAAGGGTTAGCAGGAGTAGGGAACAACTAAGTACAGGCGAGCTAAAATGAAAGGGAAGAAGCCGTACCAGACGAGCACGACTACTGAACAAACCTCGTCCCCCGAAACTACTCCAAGCAGACACTACACCAAACAAAGACAGAAGGGTGAACTCTAAAGCAGGAAAAGTTAGAAGCTTACTGAACTGTCGACACGACGCCAGGCTCCAAATGAAGACCTGCAAGAATAACCGACAAAGCCTAGGAAAACCTAGACAGACTCAAACCCAGACGACACGACTAGAACATTGTGCACACTGCCCCACGCATGACTAGAATGTCATGTAGGTGACAGACACTGACCTCGAGTATAGCCACAAGAGGGCTAACCCGAGAGGTCACGATGCACAAGAAACGCGAAGAGAACTACGAAGAGTCACGTGCCACGTGACTAGAGTGCCTCAGCACCAGAAGAACAGCCAGCTGCGTCCACTGCCATCTTATGTTGCGCCTACTAGCGTCTTATCCACGTCACCTACCACAAGGACTAGGTTGAGACAAAGACACTGCTAGAACCAGAACAATACCATAACACGAGGAACTAGTTAGGGTCACGTCTAACGACGCAAGTCCAAAGCCCCTGACCACGTGTGCGCACACTGGCTATCGTCTATGCCAGGTCTCTAGCTAGTATTCCCCCTCCGAAGGATGCTACGGTTGATGAGGGGCACATGGAACTAGCCTAAGAACCGTAAACCGGGAAAGTGCCCCGCTACAAGAGCCATCACGCCGAAGCGTGTCGTAAGGCTATGACTAGTGGAGGCTCACAATACACAGAGACTCAAAACACGAGTGTGAAAGTACAGACAATAAGAGAGCACTGTCGCACATACTCTGAAGCACCAATGGCAGCACAGCCACTACCGACAACTCAAGATAAGGCAACTAGACCTACTAGTACAACGATCCTCGAGTCACCAGACTCTAGGCCAAGATTGTTGCTCACAGTGGAACAACCGCCAAGCAGTCTACTCCTAAGCCAGAGGAAACGATGCTCCGTAGAAAATGAGTAACGGAGACCCGAGGGAACACTAAGAACCCTCAGCACACCTGGACACGTAAACTGAGGTAGAATGATACCTTGAGGCATCCAGAAACATGGTCTCGAATTGGACAAAGCTGTCGAGACACACACAAGGTCACATGTTAACCCCTGGTCTCTCCGGGTTGACTGAAACCCAACACGACACAAACACACAGAGACACACACAGCATGCACAAGCACTCCTGGCCATCCCATCATGGTCACTACCCTCAAAGGATGTTAATAGACACCCACAGGTCATGGGCAAACCACGAGATCAAGCCAAGACAAGCAGAAACTTGAGCGATGGACAACGAGATCACTCTGGGTAGAGCAATCTATCACTCAACTGCTAGGTGAACTCGACAGTCCAGGAACAGCCACTACAAGACCAGAGACAAAGACACTAGCGGGTCTAGATCAAGTCATTAGGGAACTATCGCAGTCAAGAAAAAGACCACACCCAGTCACCTGAACTGACTGATCCAGAGACCACTGACACACAGACACCACCTTAAAACACAAACTTAAGAGAGACCAACACACGAACAGACATAGTACAGACCAATGGCCATTGCGGCCAACAACAGGACTGTAACGCACCAGCATAGGGGCGTTACCTACCATAACGCACCAAAGTAGGGGCGCCAGGGCAAACAGACCTAAAGTCTAATGCAGACCATGTAACGCACCATGTTGTGCCCCTATGGTCATTTGCATCTCATGATTTTGATAATGGCTAACACTATAAGTCATTGTTGTTTTCCACTCTCATATGACTGATATACATGATGCTTTGTTCATGACAGGTAAGCAAATGAATGGAGAAGGAATGGCGTGGAGAAAGCAAAAGTGAAAGCCCAATGATCGCGCCCACGTCCGATACCACAGGTCGTTGCACACAGTCTGGAGGAAGTAAAGTGTTGAGATAAGCATTGACACCTGATGATATACCTCCTCATTTCTTTGATGAGTAAGGTGTATTTCTCAGTGTTCAACCCATTGCTCTGCCAATTTTTCAAATAATTTTGAACAGAGTTAATTATGGTACTTCATGACACAGTCCTCTTAGACTTCATGGTCAATGGACATGATTTCTCAGTGGCCACAATTATTGCTCTGACTAGATTGATCCTCAGACATTTTCAGATTCTCATATGTTTAGAAACAATGCTTACTTCATACATCTCAACCAAGGGAAGTCATGGACACAAGGTTTTTAGATTTCAGAAGAATTAGAATGACACAGCGTGACAGTGTTGGTTAAGGTTTATTAAAGTAGATTCAGATATTTTCAAGACATTCAAATCCAAACACGAGTGATACATTAGACTTAAACCAACTCAATCTTTTAGACATTCATAAATCTATATAATGAAAGATTCCTTATTGACAAGATTTCAGATTTATGATCATGATATGTAAATTGAAGTCTTCTTAAATTTCAGGTCAAGGAAGTTTGAGAGCAGCACATTTTCAATAGAAATATCAGCAAGAACATGCATAAAATAGATGAAGTAAATGAGGTTCATGCATGTAGCCAAAGTGATGAAGTTTTCGAAAGAGGTATGCATCAAAGGTTATTCAACACGAGTGAGAGCAGCTTGAGAGATTTCAGCTAGAAATCATGACAGGTGTGTTGAAGATTCAACAAATGATTAAAGTGATTAGCTCATCTGGAATTCAGCAGGAAGTCAAGTAAAGCTCCCCCTCAGCAAGTGCGGGATTCATGCAAAAGCTTAAAAAAATGATCCCAAGAAAGTAGGGTCAGATGAAGCTTGAATCATTAGAAAGATGCACAAAGGAATCAGCACAGACTGAATCCAGAGACATTGATTAACAAAGGTGAGCAATTTGACTGACTGAGAATAGACAGTGAAAGAACATGTATGCGCGTGCATTGACTCCCCTTAACTAAATGCATTGAGACATCATATATGTCATGAAGACAATGTAGGTAACTGAGTATAAACAAATATGCATGAATGACAAGAGTTAACTCGACAGACTCCCCCTATCTAACTGCCATGATTGACAACTTCAAATGTAAATTTTAGACATTGAAATCAGTGAATGCAGTGCACATTCAGATGTCACATGTATTCAAATTATGTGCAACATATTTAAAGTGAATATGACATACCCACTTGAAAAGGAATTTATTTCAGATTTATGTATTTTTCATGAAGATTATCATAAGCATGAGACATAAAAAAAATGCCCTGTCAGTTTTCCAAGAAATTCTTCAACAGATCAGCAAACTCATTCAGAGGATTTTCATGCATTATTTATTTTAATGACAATCTATCAGAAGTATGTATGCATGACATATACAAACATATGAATTGAGAAGCAGAGACGTAGCTGCCAGATGCAGTTCAAAATTTGATAACCAAATCATCTTCAACCAAACTTATGCATGATCCATAATAATGCAATACGATGTGCAATCCTATGTGCATGTTAGACAGACAATATGTAATTTTATTGTCATTCTAATATTTAGATAGACGATTCAACATGTGCATCGAGAGTCATGAAAGAGCTTATGATATGTAAATGATGATAGATATGCATGTACAGATCAAATATGATATGCAGCTGTCTAACCACAATTATGACAGTCCAGATAGTTAAACCTATAAGACCAGAGTGGGGTTTGTCACGCTCGGGTGCCTTGGCTTGTTAACCCCTCTATTCTTCAGCTTCCAAGGCACACCTGCAAAACACCTCTTATTTTACAGATTTAGGTACCCAAGACTTCTTGGGTCCTACATGGTTAGTAGCACCTTTGATGGGTGCTTTCCACAACCTTTGGGCTTTTGTATCATCAAATATCATTAAAGAACAATCATTCATAGAGTGCCCTACTCGCCCACAATAATGACAGGAAATAGCATGCTTTGATTTCTTGTTATGCACATGATCATTAGCATGGAATTTATGAGTATGTGCATAAAGGTTTCTATTTTTATCATGGAAGTTGTTCCTTTTATTTCTATCAATCACGTTTTCCTTAGCAAGGTATCTAGCATGTTTGGAACTCGCATTCCTTTCCTGGAGATGCCAACATGATGCGGGACGGACACGGGAGACTGACTCTATATGATGCGGACCTCGGACTCTACATGTGGACACGACCAGCAACGTGCCAATATGGGGGCTTGGGGCCCGACACTAAAGAGATCCTAGGGCTATACATCGCTAACTGAAGGCAAGCTCACCCGTCGTCCCTTTAGCGAGGGAAACGCAGATCGTGCACGGTTGAGGAACCGGCCGCATTAACAGATAAGGGAGAGGTACGTATTTTTGAATTTTCTTTCCCTCTGAAGTATAATGCATTTGACAATACTGCAGAGCAGAATTGGCCTATTTGAGTTACTGTTTGTCTAGTTTTTGCATAAAATCTCTGGACTGTTACGTATGTTACAAATTCTATGTATGTCATGATCTATTCTTTATGTACTTTCAGATAGCTACTCACTCATACAACAGCCTGAATGGGAAACAAAAAGAATGATCTCGAAAGACAAAATAAATAGATAAAAAAATCAGGAATGCATGACGATGCTTGTTTATGATTTCTGCTTTTTCCTGTGTCATTTATTTACTGAGAAAACAGCTTATCTTCAGTCAGTTTAATGTGTATTCTAGACTCATTTCCCTGAAAATGTGCTCGCCCAGATGGTAGAATAGCCTTGTTCTGAAGTCTGAATAGCAGTCCTTCGACCTGAAAATTTGGAATGCTGGCTTGATTGTCAACCATCCAGCAGTTGGGTGTCAATTGAGTGCATTAACTAGCTTAACCTTGAAGGTTCTATTCCCCAATGTAGGATCAATTGTCCCATAACTTGGACAACCTATATGACTAGTGAATAAATCAACATTTACTGAATGACCTAGGACCAGTTCTTATATTATCAAATCATCTCTTTTTTCTTCAATCCATGCAGGTGGCGGTCCATATGTTCATATATTTTCTTGATGCTGATTGGATTTTTTTCAATAATTGTTTCCTTCTTTCAGTGAGCTATCGGTCTCATATAGGTCTTGCACTAGAAACGTGAAAGTTGTGTTTGTTAACATGATTGTTATTCATCAGATTCTTAGGCAGCGTTTGGAACTGCTTCACCCAGCAGATTCCAATCATTGAAAGAGTGTTGGGTGGGGGGGAGACATGAGCATTAAATACTCTAAGAAGCTATCTTTCTTTTCAAAATCTCATTTAAAACATGTAGAAAGAGATAGGCACATTGAGGTGCCTTTCCTCTTACCAAAAAAAGCAACCCAAGGGCTGCTTTTGCAAAAGCTAAATGAATTCCAATGATTGAAGTGGGGCCCACATGTTCCAAAATCACAAACACCAAAATCTTTTCTTTCTTACCCTTGTTCCCAAACATTGCCTTAGATGGCATCATGCACTCTGATAGATTTCAGATATCTTGGTAAAATTTCTGATTCTGAGAACTGTTCTTGTCAGAAGTTTTTTTTTCATCATGCAGCACTTTGGAAATAGGTCTGATAAACTTTATTTTCAGGAGTTGTGGTTCATTTGGGTATAGTCCCTGGGCAATAGTCCCGTATTGGTTAAATGAGTTGCGGTTCATGTGCTTATGACTCCTGGGCCTGTGTATCTCAACAGCGCGGTTTTGTGGATTCAACATGGTCTCAGAGCATGGTCTTGGCCCAACTCTTCTTGTCACCTCCACCCAATTAATGTCCACGGCCCATCTTGGCCGTGAGGGAGAGTGTTAAAATTTAGACATAGTCCCCCGGGTAATAGTCCGGTATTGGTTAAATGAGTTGTGATTCATGTGCTTATGACCCTGAGCCTATGTATCTCAATATCGCGATTTTGTGGATTCAACATCATGCACTTTACTATTACGACCTAGTATTTCAAGAGATGTTGAGATATTCAAGGATATAATTAATGTAGTATTTGAGGCCCTACTTTCCATGAGGATGTACAATTCCATATTTCCCCATGTTCTTCAAGTGATGGAAACCAGCAAAGAGGAGACAAATGAGGGAACCTTGCTTACCGTTAAGTTGTTTTTTTTGTTTTTTTCCCCGGTTTGATTTTCAAGTTAAAAGGAAAGCCTCCGATGACTAGAATTCATAGCTACGTGAATACGTGACTAGAAGAATCACTTCGCAAGTCTTCCATAATTTTATGCGTAATTAGGTCGCTTTGATAATAGACTAGGGTATGTTTAATTAAGGTAAGCTTGGGTAAATTTTAGCCAATCTATCTCTCTGGTATTTAGGCATATCGGTCCTCTTCCTCGTTTCTTGACCTAGGCGGCGATTGCAGACCTGTGACAGGACTGAGAGTCTTCCACCGATCATGGAGGTGGCGGTGGGGGAACCCCCGCCGCTGGCTCCAGCTTCCTTGGTGGATGTCCCAGGCACCGGTCGGCTTCAAACTTCGCAGCCTCAGAGTCGTACAAGATCATATGCTCAGATGCTGATTTCGTCTCAGAAGACTGTAAAGGCGGCGATTCCTTTGAAGGAACCTCGTTTCACTGATCAAGGAGAACCGGCCGTGTTCTTCTCTAAGGCAGAGATTCATGCGTCGATGCAATGTTTGAACTACGCCATCATCGCGAAATCTTCATACGGTCGGCCAGCGTGATATGGTCATGGTGCTCTCTTCCGTAACCCCACACCGCAAATAATACTCATCAAACTCAGCGGTGTATTCCATCACGGACCGGTTCCCTTGGGAGAGACTTTGCCATTTGTCTATGAGACATTGGCGATAGGAGGTAGGAAGGTATTTCTCCCTCAACTTGGCTTCCATGTCTTCCCAATTACCGATCGGGGGTTGACGTCGTTGCATTAACAGGCTTTCGACATTGGTCCAATAAGTTTGAGCCTACCCATGCAACTTCATCTTGGCGTATCGGACTCTCAGGTGGTCCGACATGTCAAACCACTCGAAGTACCAGTCCATGCCAGCCTCCCAATCTAGATATACCGTTGGGTCCAGGGACCCGCTAAAAAGGGGAGGGTCTGCACGCACGCTCCTCAGAATACGGTCATCCTCATCATCATCCCGATTCCGTCGTGGCTATCGACGATCGTGACCCCCATACTCATTGTCAGATGCATAGTCATCCAACACATGCACCTGTTGCCTTCCAACTTTAACCGCTGGAGCCCTTGGCACAACTGGTTGCTGCACCGGCTCTTGTGGGCCATCTGTCGGGGCGGGTTGTGCCGACGCTGGACCTCTCTCAAGGATGGCAATCCTCCCTACAAAACCCTGGATTGACTGGTCCAAAAGTTCAGCCCGATCCTCGAGGGCTTTCATTCACCCTTCTAGACGCGTTCCTACACCATCTAGACGCGTACTAAGACCATCCATACGCGTGTCGAGATGATCCATGAGGGCTTGGAACATCTCGATTGTCGAGGGCTCACCGGAACTATGGGCTCGGGGGTCCACCATAGGTGGTGGTGGCGAGAAGTGGGTGCCTCGACGGGTGGGCATACAATGACATACAGACTTGGACACACAGATGGACTAATGCCAAGATGATGCACCTAGACTTACACTCGACTTAAATAACTCTTTTTTTGTGTTTTTGTTAAGTAATGACTACCCTAGACTCAACTCACTCTGATACCAAATTGATGCAGGACGGACACAGGAGACCGACTCTATATGATGTGGACCTCAGACTCTTCATGCGGACACGACCAGCAATGCGCCGATATGAGGGGCTTGAGGCCCAACACTAAGAGATCCTAGGGCTATACGTCACTAACAGAATGCAAGCTCACTCGTCGTCCCTTTAGCGAAGGAAATGTTGATCGTGCACGGTTGAGGAACCGACAGAGTTCAAGGGTAGTCTGAGTCAACTTTTGGACTCGGGTCGAGTCGTAGGGCGTGTCACTCTCTTACTCACAGTGGTGACATGGACACATGGGCTAGTATCCTACACTCTCGCAGCGGCATAAGACCGCATACTAGCTAAGCAAAGTAACATCGAGAAGTCTAGACCGTTACCTCCATGCACCCGGCGTGGCAAAGACAACCCCGGTCGATTTACAGACTCCCTGTTAAATAATTTTACAACAGTACAAATGTTTAACCCACTCCACTCACAGAGGTAAAAGGTCACAAGTGGGGCCCGGGAATCACGCGAATCAGGTTGACGGGCAGCATCTTGATGTCGCCTCCATCGGTGCCGAAAGTCGCGATTGTGCTGTCCGGACGGCGCGATCTACGGGTCCGTGGGGCCCACGGACCACTCTGTCCTCCGGCTCTGGTGGGGTGGGGCCCGCTGTGATGGGGACCCCTGGTGGCGCACCTCCCTGGAAGGTGGTCGGCCGGAAACGCCGATCGGAGGCCGATCGGCTCCGATCTCCAAGTCTTGGAGGTTGCTGCCACGGACTTGAGCTTCTATTTTGGGGCGCGTGCCTCGGCGAGAATCGCCACTGTGATCGATCCCGAGGTCTAATCGACGTGAGACCAGCGCCGTTGGAAAGCTCTCTCGAAGTCCTTCGATCTAGGACCAGAGAGATCAGCTGGATCTGCAGGGATCTGACCTTTATCTATTTTTGAGCTTACTGTTGGACTGTATCCAAATTCTTAGATCTGTAGAGAACTTGTCTGAGAACTGTTGTTTACCGCTAGGTAGACATCCGATTTAGCTTCTAAGCTCTTCATCAAAGTTGTAGGGATTTGGACAAGGAAAATGGACATGTTTTTTGTGAAAGGATTGGAGGTGGCTACGAAGGGTTATGATTTTTATACTAGCAGGTGGTCGGATCTGGAAACTGGCAGACAGCACTGTAGCTGACTCTGAAAATAATTTTTAGAAAATGGAAGGAGGGCTGATAAAAATTCAAGAAAAATCATGGGTGGAGGGATTGAGGGGTAGAACTCCCAGTAAAATTGGGAGATCCAACAAAATTCCAAAAGGTGGTCCAAGACTAGAAACTCAGGGCAGGTGAAAATCAGAACAAGAAAGAGGTAAAGGGCTACAAGAAAAACCATGAGCGGCGCGATCGGGCCATTCTTTTAGTAGAAATTTGGTTTCAACATCAAAACTTGTTTTAGAAGGTTTTCATATTTATCTTGGAAAGTTTGTAGTTAAATTAATGAAAGATTCAGTTGTTATTGGTACCGGTTCTCTATCTGATGGTTTATATAAATTGTGTCTTAGTAATGTGAATGAATAATCCCATAATACCTTGCATACTTCAGTTTCCATTGGCAATAAGCATGGAAGAGTCAATGAAAATTCATTCATGTTGTGGCATAGGAGATTAGGTCATATTTCCATTAAGAGACTTAAGAGGTTAGTGGGAGAAGGAGTGCTTCACACTCTAGATTTCACTGACTTTGAGACATGTGTTGATTGCATAAAGAGAAAGCAAGCACAGATGCCTTATAAGGATGACATTAGAAGTTATGAACTTCTAGAAATAATTCACAATGATATATGTGATCTTTTTTCACCCTATTTGACTTGCGAAAGATACTTTGTCACCTTTATAGATGACTATTCTAGATTTATGTACCTCTATTTACTTCTTGAAAAGACAGATGTCTTCAATGTCTTTAAGGACTTCAAGAAGGAAGTAGAGAAACAATAAGGAAAGTTAATCAAGATAGTTAGGTCCGATAGAGGTGGTAAGTACTATGGTAGATATACAGAGATGGGACAAAGGGCTAGACTATTAGCAAGATTCCTTAAAGAAGATGTTATTGTACCTTAGTACACTGCTCCTGGTAGTCCTTATCAGAATGAAGTTGCAGAAAGAAGGAATCAAACACTTAAGACAATGGTCAGGACAAGGTTAAGTCAGTCTACCCTTCCTTTGTCTTTGTGGGGGGAGGCCTTAAACACAGTTGTACATATTGTGAACAAGATTCCTACGAAGGTTGCTCCTAAAACTCCCTATGAGTTTTGGAGTGGTAGAAAACCTTCAATGAGTTATATGCGTACTTGGGGATGTCTAGTTGAGGCCGGACCATATAACTCATAAGAAAAAACTTTTGATCTTAGAACAACCAGTAGATTCTTCATTAGTTATCCAGAAATATCAAAGGGATATAGATTCTATTCTCCATCACATGTTCCCATCATTATAGAGATAGATAAGGCAAGGTTTCTTGATGATGGCAGAGTCAGTGGGAGTGGACCTTCTTCAGAGATTTCTTTTGAGGAATTACAAGATGAGGTTGAAATAATACCTGTAACGACTGACAACTTTGTTTCCATATTCATTCCTCATAATGATATTTTAGGGTAACAAGAAGTTGTACTTGGTCCACCTCAAGTGGCTCCAGAGTCAGAGGATGTCGCAACAGTTGACCAACCACCTCCTCAGGTGGATCAGGAGCTAACACTACGTTGATCCGAGAAAGTCAGTAGATTTACCATATCTGATGAGTTTGTGGTATACTTACAAGAGGACTATGTAGACAGGGGTGACATTGATGATCTAGTGATGTTTTCACAAGTTATGAAGAGTGAAAAATCCACCCATTGGTTTGAAGCCATGAAAGAAGAGTTTGACTCAGTGGCTAAGAATCAAGTCTGAGATCTCGTTAACTTGACAAAAGAGTCCAAATTTGTTGGATGCAAATGAGTATTCAAGACTAAAGTGGACTCTAAAGACAATGTTGAGCAATATAAAGTCAGATTGGTGGCTAAAGATTTCACTCAAAGGGAGGACATTGACTATGATGAGACATTCTCTCTAGTTTCTGAGAAGCTCTCATTCAGGATAGTCATGACCTTGGTGGCTTATTTTGATTTAGAGTTATACCAAATAGATGTGAAAATGATATTTCTCAATGGGGACCTAGATAAAGAAGTGTATATAGAGCGGCCTCAGGGGTTTCATGTTAAAGGAAAAGAACACTTGGTATGCAAATTAAAGAAATCTATTTATGGACTTAAGCAAGCCTCCCGTCAATGGTTCATAAAGTTTAGTGAAATCATATTGTCCTTTGGGTTCAAGGAAAACATCATTGATGAATGTTTATACCTAAAGGTCAGTGGGAGTAAATTCATTATCTTACTTTTGTATGTGGATGATATCTTGCTTGCCAGTAGTGATCTTGGTTTATTGCATGAAACTAAGGCATTTCTTTCTAGGAACTTTGAGATGAAAGATATGGGTGATGCCTGCTATGTCTTAGGCATTGAGATCACCAGAGATAGACCCTCAGGCACTCTTGGTCTTTCTCAGAAAGCTTACATCTCAAAGATCTTGGAAAGGTTCAACATGCAATCTTGTGCACCCGATAAAGTACCCGTTGTAAAAGGAGATAAATTCAGTGATATGCAGTGTCCTAAGAATGACTTAGAGCGGAGACTAACGGAGGTCCCTATGACAAACTCGCCAGTCCAAAGGAACGGAATGTCCAATGGAGGGCTCATAAGTCACGGAGAGTTGAGGGTATAATCGATGAAAACTCCGAGAAAAGTGAGACTATACTCACAGAATGAAATATAGTGCCAACGGTGTATAACCCACATCACCTATAGTGATTAACAGGTTACTGAAAAAGCACCTCTCTATGTGAGTGAGAGAGAAGAGAGAGAGAGAGAGAGAACAGTGGAGAGGAGTTATATTTCACGTGAGAGAGGAGCAATAGCGGGTGGTAGTAGTGGAATTGGGAGATCTCGAGGTACTACGGAAGACGTTAGAGGCACTGGCAGTTGCAAAGGTAGGTCGGAGTAGGTGGGGTCGAGGGCCAGTGGGGTGGTCTGGGGTGGCCACGGGTGGGAGAAGGGCAGGGTCGCCGGCGACAAGGCGTGTTGGTGTGGCCGCAAGGGCTACTCTCAGGTCAGCCGTAGAGGGTGCTTGGGTCTAGTAGAGGTGACGGTAGACATTTTCAAGTCAACGACGGTTGACGACTATTGTGACGGCGGGGGCGATCACAACTGGTGGCAATTGAGATGGAGAGTGGTCCCCTATTGCGACGGATGTAAGGGAGAGGGGAGAGGAGAGGCCGCAGCAATGGTGATCTCTAGCGGGAGGTGGATAGGGGTTGATGCGACAAGCGAGAAAGGGAGGGGCCTAGGGTGGCCAACGGCTTGGAGCGGCAGTAGTGGTGGATGCAACTGGTGGAGAGGATGGGTGGGAGGTGGTAGGGCGCAACCCTGCTCAGGCACAAAAGAGGAGAGGGGGAGAAGGAGGAGAGCTGGGTGGGGTATGTGGCTAGGGTTAGTGGGAGAGAGGGGTGCAGTGGGAGAAGCATAGGGAGGCAGTGCAGTGGAGGGTTTGGTGGATGGGGTTTGAAGGGAGGAAGGGGCACTACAAAGGGGGAAGACGAGAGCGGGATGGGGAAGAAGGGGGGAAGGAATGGTACAAGGACAGTGGGGAGGTTGGTGAAGGCGATATCGATACGAGTAGGGTTTAGTTGGGGGCCTCTCACCCCATGTCCCTCTCGGATACGATGTAACCTTAGGGTCTCTCACCCCACCTCCATCTCGGGGGGAAGTGAACTCTCTCAGCTCACAAAAAAGAGAAATTTCTTCTTCAACTCATTCTTCATTACTTCACTAAAAAAAGAGAACACCTATAAATAGGAAAAGCAAAGACTTAAGACACCTACCTAGGGAAGATGAAAGATTTGACATCTCTCGAAAACACAAGATAGATCTTCTAGCAAGATTCTTACAATTCAAAATAAAATGAAAAAAGATATTGCATAGGAAACACAACTATCCTAATGATGGATATCCACTAACATGGGAAAAATAAAAGAGAATAAAAACTATTAACATTAAATAATGGATACCTTTTTGCAATCAAGTGAGATTCTGGTCAGGTCAAATCATTTGTAAGTGATCGTTTCTTTGTGTCGAATCGCTCTTCTCACCAATTCTCCCCTGATTTGAAAAGATTCATTCTCAAATCTTTAAATGTTGGAGCATAAGAAAGACAATCACAATCAGATAGACTAAGAGTTCAGGGCAGATGATCATATGAAAAGTCTCGGGATGCTGCTTCTCATGTGCCTCACAAAAATCTTGTCACACAAGATCAACAGGGGACAATTCTTGAGATAATACAATATCAAACGGGCCAACCGACAAACCAACTGATGGAGCAACCTCAAACACTGTGTCATCAATCAAGTCTAACTCGGAAGTAATAAATAGATCATGATCTCATGCATCACAAGAGATGACAGGCTGGCTAGCTTCAGGTGGTGAGTTCTCAATTAGACGAGCTTGTACGGCCTTTTCAACTAGGCAGAGTATACGATGATAGAATTCCAAAAGTGAAATACCTTACCATCCCTCCACAAAAGACAATCCTTTCCCATAAGATCTATATCAACTCGACGCTCTTTCATCCATTCTCCGCCCATGCTAATATGTGAACCAAAGGGTCAAATCGTGCACCATGCTCTATCGTAATACATGATGGCCTTAGGTATGAGGTTGCCTATAGTTGGCCAAGAGAACTCCACAAAAACTTGCTCTCCATAAATGTTAATTTCTCCCGTTGTTAACTGAGAATCCACGATAGGCTGAGAGACATAATTCTCAGGTTGACTTTATCCAGGAACACCGTAGTAGGCTCATTGTTTAGTAGAAGTATTTTGTAGCTAAAGAACATCACAGGCATAATTTACCTACAACCTCGATTTGATGGGACAAATCGGTTCTCTAGGGTCTGATATCAAATTTGACGCGGGGTGATAACCTTCCGGAGACGACCTGCTATTACATTCACTACGCCCTCACAGAGGGGTTGGCAAAGGGGAGGGGGACTGAGGGATATATAAAAATACTACCTCCACACAGGGAGGGGCATTAAGCTGGCCAGGCGGGGTGGGGAAGAAGATCACTAGATTGCCGAAGAAGTCACTCGGTCGATTCTACCAGCTTTAGGAACAGACTGACCACCTATCACTGTTGACAGCTCCATGGTATGTGGTGAACTCGGATGACGCCGAAACCAGCACCAATATGTCACTATCAGGTTCAGGAAGCCTCTAGAATTTTTGGGGAATGGCTTGGATACGCCTCTGGTTGCAGCTGACTCTGTGGCGGGGCGGCTCTGCTCTGGCTGGTTCTATCCTTAGGGCACAACAGCAGGAAGATGGCACTGGTACGGGCGCTCCCGGAGTCGGAATGGTGCGGGTCCAAAGCTGACACGACCGTCTACGAGTCTCCTTCAATATTCGACCAGGAGGACCTCCAGGAGAGGTCGAGGCAGAGAGATAGGGGGTACACAGTAGTAGGGTATCAGGGCTGGATCTCTGTGGACTGACCTGCGCACCTTGGCGAGAGAATTCAGAGCGAGCAGTCCTGACCTCCGACTGAAGCTCCGTCGACTGGGTTGGATGGAGGACTGGTAGAAGAATGCTCCGGCCAAGCAGCACACCAAGGGGAGCGAGGATGTGGCCGTAGTAGCTTCTGTGGTAGGGTGGCTATTCTCTGGCCGGTACAGAGTTCTAGGCGCAGCAGTAAGAAGATGACGCCGCCACGAGCACTCCCGGAGTCAGAACGGGACGAAACCAAAGCTGTCGCGTCCCTCTACTAGTCTTCTTCAATCTCCAACCAGGATGGTCTCCAGGAGAGGTCGGAGCAGAGAGATAGGGGATGAACAGTAGCCGGGTGTCGGAGTTGGTTCTGGTTGGACTGACCTGCGCACCCGGGAGAGAAAATTCGGCACGGACACCCCCGGACTCCGAATGAAGCTCCGTCGACTGGGTTGGAAGGAGGACTGGTAGAAGAATGCCCCGGCCAAGCGGCGCACCAAGGGGAGCAAGGATGTGGCCGTAGCAGCTTCTGTGGCAGGGCAGCTCCGCTCTGGCTGGTTCAGTCCTCAGGGCGCAGCAGCAGGAAGTTGGCACTGTCACGAATGCTCCCGGAGTCGGAATGGAGCGGGACCAAAGCCAACGCGCCCGTCTACGAGTCTCCTTCAATCTCCGACCAGGAAGGCCTCCAGGAGAGGTCGGAGCAGAGAGGTAGGGGGTACGCAGTAGCAGGGTATCAGGACTGGATTTCTGTGGACTGACCTGCGCACCCAGGCGAGAAAATTCGGAACGAGCAGTCCCGACCTCCGAATGAAGCTCCGTCGACTGGGTTGGAAGGAGAAATGGTAGAAGAATGCCCCAGCCAAGTGGCGCACCATGGGAAGCAAGGATGTGGCCGTAGCAGCTTCTGTGGTAGGGCGGCTCGGCTCTAGCTGGTTCAGTCCTCAGGGTGCAGTAACAGGAAGTTGGCACTATCTAGAATGCTCCCAGAGTCGGAATGGAGCGAGACCAAAGCCAACGCGCCCGTCTACGAGTCTCATTCAATCTCCGACCAGGAAGGACTCCAGGAGAGGTCGGGGCAGAGAGATAGGGGGTGCGCAGTAGCTGGGTATCAGGGTTGGATTTCTGTGGACTGACCTGCGCACCCAGGCGAGAAAATTCAGAACGAGCAGTCCCGACATCCGAATGAAGCTCCGTCGACAGGGTTGGAAGGGGTACTGGTAGAAGAACGCTCCGGCCAAGTGGCGCGCTGAGGGGAGCAGGGATGTGGCCGTAGAAGCTTCTGCACTGGTGCTCTGGTCTTCCCACGGGTGCCAGTCGCTTGCTCCGGCGAGAACGAACCTCCCGGACAGCCCTGAACTCCGATGAAGGCGGGATCCCCTGGGCGTCGAAGCTGACTTGAAGATCTTTCCGTCGGTGTATGGTATGCCTCTAGTGGATGCCGGATGACCTTAGGGAGGCCTCTGCAAAACGGGCTTCTGCTGCAGCCTGCGAACTGGGTGTGCAGGAGGGTGATAGGTGTAGTGGGCGTGATGGGATTGTGAAGGTGATGGAAATCAAAACAGCCGAAGCCGATCAAAGATGCCGCTGGTCTGAAAATTAAGGCGCTACCCACAGGTAGCGCGATATGAAGGCGCTACCTCTGGGTAGCGCGATCTGATCGAATGAAGGCACTGGGTTGCCCCAGCGCGATATCAGACAGATTCAAACGGCCCGACGACTCTTCAACGCTTGGAACTCGCACCAGTCTTCAATGTTTGCTATTTTTCAATGTTGTAATCAATGTATTAGGTCCCTAAAGTCCTCATGGCCAGTCGCAGCTGAAGCGGCTCGATTTCATTCAGGCAGTGAACCCAAAGGTCCCGGCCAAACCGGGCACGGCTTGTGGTAACCCACGGCTGGTCAGCATCGACCACGCCCGAATAGGGTCTCCAGATCACCTGTGGTAGCATGTATATATCTCCTTGGTCGTCCATTAAAAAAAAAAGGGAAAAGGAAAAAAGAAGAAAAAAAAATAGTCCCACCATCGCTGCAGGAAACTCTTGCAGCTCGCGCCTCAGTGTCATCAACTGGTAAGACCCTCCCTTTCTTGTTAAAGAAACAAAAAATGTACGGCACCCATGCATTATGAGAGTTGTTAAGAGTTATGTACTCGTTAAGGTTACTGAAAGGTTCCTGATCTTACAGATAAGATGTGGGCTCGTGGGTCAGGTGTTCCATTAATCAACTGGGGGTGAAGTGTTTGCTTGTGCTTTGTTAGAAGATTAGCTTGTTAATTAGGATACTTTTTGCTCATCGCCCCATTTGTTTATCATGAATTGGGTAATGATCTCGTCCCATGAGACATTGTGGGATCGTTCCGATGTAATCAAGAATCTTTGATCCTAAGATTGCGTTTGCTCGTACTTTCAGACCCCAACCAACTTTTGAGCTTGAAAGAGGGAGGATCTCAAACACATTAGAGAAAGTCACGCCCTAACTATCGATTTTTTTTTCAGAAGTAAGACTTTTGGAATCACACAGATTGTCACTCTCATTTTAGGTCTCTATATTTCCTTCCAACTTTGTGACAATTTCAAAAACAAAATGGGTATATATTGGGAGAACTATCAACTATCCCACCCATAAGTTAACCCATTATCTACGGCATGTGAAGGGGTTTCTTACGTCAATATCCCTGCTAGAAATGAAATTGTGTGAGAATCCATCCTGTATCTGCATTTGCATATATACCATTCGTACTGGAATTAAATGTCATGTATGCCCTTACTGTCACTTTCCGTTAACAAACTGTTCGAAACTCTTAGAGGAGAGACAAAGAAGGAATACTCCATGGTTATTTTGACGGAAGTTTGTACAGGGCCATATGTGATATTAAATTCATGTATGGAGCATATCCAGGTAAAGGCGGATATAGGATGTATTTTCATGAAATTTAAGGGCGGTATTTATACCCCCAAAAAAAACCCTTCATATGAGTAAGTGAATTTGGAGTTATAGAAAACGGAAAGAGTGGGACTAGGTTTATAGGAAGGGGAAAAGAAGACAGAGAACTGCCTTCGAGCGATGCTGCTGCCCTGGCGGCTGGTGTCAAACCTGGCTGTTTATGCAGTATGTGTCTGCTTCCTTCTTCTGTCAATTCCTTAATTCAGGTCATGCATCACTATCCATTTCTGCACAATTCTGGAAAACCAATCTGCTGATTAGGAGAGACCGACGTATATTACTTTCTAATGAAGCTTTTGTGCTTTTTGCTTTTACTTTGGTTTGAATGGCCAAAATCTCATATGCAACATTTTTACCTCCGTTATAGTCGTAGAGTTAAACGGCAAGTGGCTGTTGGAATCTAATTAGATGCCTATCTTTTCTCGTGCATACAGTGCTTCTCAAAATCTGGACTACAGGAATGGAGAACTGTGACGCTTATTCAACTGCAATGCGTGTAGGGTGACTGGAAACTGCATATAACCATTATTTTGTCATTTGCCGTTAACATTATTCTCAATTGAACATTTGATTCTGCATCATCTATTCTTTTTTACTGTTAAGAGAACTTGGACAAAAAACATTCTAAACTTACTCGCCCATTTCGGCGTATCTTGTTCTATATTATATCCCTTTTATTAAAAATCAATTATGGAAGTTAAGTTGCTCAAGTGTTTTCCAATGTCTACTCCAAAAATGTGGTGCCATGATGTTTCAAGAGAGTGCATTTTTGATGACTTGTATTCTATGGTTGTATTGTGTGATCTTTCTGTAGTATGGGCTATTTAGATGATCTGCATGTCTTTCATTGAGCCGTCTGAGCATGAAATTAAAAAAATGAGTGCATCAACGCACTTCTATGCTTTAGATTGCTATGTCACGTCTGTCCTCGCTTTCCCCAGGAATCGTGAGGGCAAAACCTTCTACTTGAAGGTTCCATTAATTTCTTTTGCTCTCATCATACTTTGCTCTCCAAAGTATTTTCCGGGGTACGAAAAGAGTATTAGAAACAGTATGTTGTCCCGATCACGATTGCTTGACAAGCCATCTGCCACTAGGGAGTAGGAATCGGCCACAACGTGGAGAATAAACTTTTGTTGCCTGAACCGGTAAGTGATTCGCTTTTTGTTTTGAAAGTTTAATTCTCTCGTCTTCCGATAAAACGGTCTTATGTAGACCGCTAAGGAGGGTATAACGGCTACTGGAGAACCGCTAAAGTGCAGGACGGAGCAAACCAGGGCAATGATAAAAACAGAGTATGGCGGCCCTTACAGGACCGCTAACACGCTACGACGGCTCTGATGGGGCCGTTAAAACAACAGAGATGATAGTAGAGAGTACAGAGAGTACCAGAGAACGGCGGTCTCCTAAGGACCGTTTGAAAAGAATGACGGCTGACAGATAACCGTTGTAAAGAGTATGGCGGCTGTACCTGGGCCGCGGAACTTCACAGAGACAGAAAAGGGTCAGCCCCGAATGGTATCGGGTCATTCCCAGTATCCAGATCTTGGGTCGTTATAGTTGGTATCAGAGCTGTGGTTGTAGAAGTACATAGAAATTTGAGATATTGCAGTGATCAGAGTCTGTAAGGTCCAGTACAGTCGGCAACTGGCATGGGGTTTCATGCTTATTTTCTGCTTGGTTTATCGCGTAAGAGCCTGCATGCGTTGAGTTGGCGTTGTGAAGACAGTTGTCATTTTTCGTTGGAGTGCCGGCATGGGGTCTAAGGATCGAGTTGAGATCTTTCTCCCTTATTGGTGGTGGCCCTGGTTGTATTACGTTGGGCAGAGTTGCCGGCAGACGCATGTTCATGCTGCTACGTTCGAGAAATCTGCAGCGAGGTCAGGTGGCTGGTAAGGATTGTTCATGGTTAAGTGGCTGTGAGTGTGCTCTGAGGAGCTGTTATCGGGTTGGCCACTCTAGCTTGAGGTTTATCCGGCCCCTGAGGCATTGAGATTGCGGTTCGAGGTGGCAGAGTGGGCACTCTGGTCGAGATGTGCTCAGATGAGCGGAGGATCTTATTGGATTGGGCTGTGGTCCCCCTAGATTTGGTTCGAGATCGTGAGGTAATGGTAGGTTCGGAACTCGAGGATGAGCGTTGGCGGGTGCCGATTATGGTTTGTGCTGTGGCTCTTGGCGCGGTGGTCTGTGAGGTGGCAGCTCGAGGATGGGTTGGTGTTAACACAGACAAATTCGATAGAGTGATGTCCGGTGGTTAGAGATGTTGCGGTCTTCGAGCCTGGCATTTTGGTGAATTTTCTTCACTCCTTGGTAAGCGTATTGGTGTGTTATTAGTTTTGAGGTCAGAGGAAGGCGTAAGAGAGGAGCGTGTGGCAGCGGCTAGCTTAATCACTATGGCAGAGTGTGGCTGTCTGTAAGAAGCATTGCCCATTCCCCGATATGTAAGGGTGTGTTGGCACTGCTCCAAAAGGATGCATGCCAGTTGGGCGGTGTTCACGAGAATTCGTGGCTGGTGTTATATTTTTCGTGGTGTCGTGAATCTGAGCTTGCGGAGTTACAAAGGATGTGTTGAGCACCGGAGGATTGGTTCCTCGGTATGAGATTGTCTCGGATTGTGTGAGACGTGTTGTTACCGTGCCGTTGTTTGAGGCATTGTGGTTTTTGGCATTGGTGGATTGAGAGTTGGAGAAAGTGTTGGCGAGGTCACCGCATGAGTACCCCATCCTTGTGTTGGAAGTTGTGCTCTCGGATGAGGCCGTGTCTTAGAGAAGTGGTCTCTGAGAAATTATGGGTCTCGATCGGTGGCCGTAGGCGACTGGTGAGGTGACTGAGCAGTCGACCATGGTAAGAAGTGTATTGTCTGGGAACCCGTGTGCATTGGTCGTGGCGTCATCGACCAGGATGCTGTGGTAGCAGGCGGCACTTGTCAGTTCTGGAGAAGTGTGTTGTGGATTGTAAGGGGTTATGTCCCGAGACTCTGAGGTAAGATCGGAACTGGGATTGGCAGGCGTCCATTTAGAGTAATTGAGATGAGATGGGATTCGATTGGATAATGGATGGTGCCTGTGTGCGGAGGTCCCTGATGAGACATAGGCGTTGGATGGTGATCCCTAGTTTGTGACCAGTGAGGGAGGAATTCCCTGTGAGCCTGAGTCGAGTGATGTGAGGATCGAGAATTGTGGAATCCTGTTATGTGGTTTCGCCGTGCTCCCCTGAGAGGGTAGAGTTGGCGTGAAGCTTGAGATCAGTTGCGGTGCCCGAGTGAGGTTTGGCTTAAGATGTGGTATTGGTCTATGGAGGGTCAACGGATCGCCTGTTGTGATTTGGATCATGTCTATTGGGCTAGTGGAGGTTTCCCATTGGAGAGTGTCTGGTGACCGGTGGATGGTCTTTCACAGACAGAAGATGCTGGTTGTAAGGGCTCGAGAATGACGAGAGCCATTTGCCAGCGACGCCTTGGGTGGCCGATCATGAGATGTGCCTTCCCAGATTGGATCTGGGATTTGCTTGGAGTTTGTCTTCTAGCAGGGTTGGCCGTGTTACTGAGGGTGTTCCCAAATCGACGAAAAATCGCCAAAACCGCGCCAGCATCTCTTAACGAGAATTGCAGACGGGCAGGTACTCAATAATTATTGCCGATTGAGACAGCGTTAAGCCGAAAGCTTAACAAGTCCGGTCAACCCTTCGGCTTCTTGTTGCGGGTCTTCATCTCGCGATATCGCGCCGCCCCACCCTCGCGGTTGGTCTGCGGGCTGCGCTCGACCGCGACAGCGCCGATCTGATTCCGCTCGAAGAGGAATTGAAGTTCGCCCGGGAATATCTGGACTTGGAAAAGATGCGCTTTGGCGCGCGGCTGAACGTCCAATGGTCGATCGATCCCGAAGACGTGCTTGTGCTCGGCGAGACTGTCGCACGCCTTGGCAGTGTCCTCCGGTCGCCAGGCCGACCATCGATTGTCCAGCCGCGCGTCCAGCAGCGCAAAACCGGACCTGCACATTTGCGATGAAGCTCGCAGAACCGGCCGCCGCCAGCCTTGCTGGAATGGAAGCAAACACAGCTGCCGTGGCTCCGCTAGATGCAGCCACCATCCGCGCGGTGCAGACAGCTCTGCTGGGCCAAGGCCTCTACGCCGGGACCGTCGACGGGATTTTGGGGCGCGGCACGGAGGCCGCCATCAAGGAATGGCAAGGCGCCAATGACCCGCGCGCCAAGCTGCGCCCTGACGACCTGCTGCGCATGGCCAGCGGCCTCGATGCAGCGGAAAACGACAGCGGCCTCGCCCCCGCGAGCCAGATGTTCTATAACAGCAACGACATGGCCGGCTATGGCGCCGGCAGGCAGTTGAAAGAAGCGCCGGAGACGGAATGGGAATACACCTCCGTCAACACCCTGCTATTGGACCGCATCATCGGCGACACCATAGGCGGCGGCCCCCAAGGCGTGCGCGACTTCGCCGAACATGAACTGTTCGCCCCGCTAGGCATGACAAGCGTCACCATGGAATTCGACGGCGCCGGCACCTTCCTCGGCGCCAGCCACTTCTACGCCACACCGCGCGACTATGCAAGATTCGGCCAGCTCTACCTCAACGACGGCGTCACGAAAGAGGGCCAGCGCATCCTGCCCGAAGGCTGGGTCGCCTATTCGCGCAAATCCACGCTCGGCAGCAGCTACGGCGCCGGCTTCTGGACCAACGACGGCCCCAGCCAATTCGCCGCCAACCGCGTCGCACAAGGTTTTCCCAAGGACGGTTACTTCGCCAGCGGCAACGAAGGCCAGCGCATCTACATCATCCCCAGCGAACACATGGTCATGGTGCGCTTCGGCTATTCCAAAGGCCCGGACTTCGGCATCCAGGGAGATTTGCGGCTGATGAAGACCGCCATAGACGAAACGCGCAACAGCAAAGGCTAGTGCTCGTTCTGCGGCAAACCATCGGCGATCTCATAATAATCGCCTTTCTCCGCCACAAAGATATGGTGCTGCAGCATCATCCCCGTCGGCGTATCGAGCGCACCCATCGCAATCGACGTCCAATCGTACTTGTCGGACAAGGGATCCCAAAACAGGGTAGAGCCGCACACCGAACAAAACCCGCGCCGCACTTTCTCGGAAGATTGAAACCAGCGCACATGCTCCTCACCCGTCACCGTCAAAGCCGCACGTTTCACATTGGTCGAAGCAAAGTAATGCCCTGATTGCTTGCGGCATTGCACGCAATGACAGGCATCGGACGGCCCGAGCTCGCCGGCAACTTCAAACTTCACGCTGCCGCACAGGCAGGAACCGCGATGGATGGCGCTCATGAAATCCTCAAGTGAAATGATTTCTACAGTTTCATTGTGGCTGCTATCATAGCCCATACCATGATATCCACCCTCATCCGAAGCGCGCTGGCAGCAAGCTTGATTGCATTTTGCGCCAGTGCTGGCGCCACACCCGCCTGTCCCTCATCGCATTTCGAACCGCTATTCCGATTTGGCTGGATGTATGGCGATACGGATCCGCTTTTGATGGCAGATGTGGCCAAGGGCAAGGATGAGGATTATTTTTTCCAGTACATCGAATTTCAGGCTTACAGTCAACGTGATCCCGGCTACCGGCCAGTCTTCCTCGTGTCCTTGCTCAAATCCGATGCTGAACTATGGCGTGCCGTACTGGTGCGCCAGAGAGACAATATCAAGACCCCCACCGAAATCAAAGGCTCCGTTGACGTCCAGAATCGTCCCATCGACGCAGAACGCGCCAAGGCCTTGGTACAGCTTGCCGCCACAGCATTGAGCCGTACGCGTTATCCCGAACCCTGCGAGATTGCATGGGTCGACGGCTACGGCGCGCAAGTCGCGGTGACGGAAGACGGTGACGTCGCTAAAGGCCATTCTGTAAGCAGAGATATGGCCGGCGAGGCGCCCTCGGCAACGGCCACGACGAGGCGCACGAAGCGCACGCCTGAGCCTTGACCGGGTCCGCATCCGGCCGGCGGCGCGCGCCTGCGTGCGCCGCCGGTTCCCGTCCCGGAACGCCGGTATCGCCCCGGCGTTGAGCGCTGCAGCCCAGCCGGTCCCATCCGGGGGATTCCGCACCCGGAGCGAATGTGTATAGATCGCGCGTCGGAGCTAGCTGGACGATGCATCCAGCGCCGCGACGGAGGGCAAGCGTGCTGGACTTGGGCGAACTGACCCGGACGGAACTGGTGTCCCTCGCGCCCAGCCTGCGCGCCTCGCGCCAACGCCCCGCGGCGACCCAGCACCTGCTCGACACCACCATGCTGTTCGCCCCCAAGAGCGGCGGCGTGAAGCGCTACCTGATGGCCAAGCGGGCCTGGCTGGCGCGCACCCGGCCGGACCTGCGCCACACCCTGGTGACGCCCGGCGCGCGCACCCGCGCCACCGCCGACGGCCTGGTGTCGATCGCCGCGCCGCTGATCCCGTTCGGCGACGGCTACCGCATCCCCGCCAGCTTGCGGAAATGGACCCGCATCATCGCCCACCTGAAGCCGAGCCTGATCGAGGCCGGCGATGCCTATGTGCCGGGCCACGCGGCGCTGGAGGCGGCCGAGGCGACCGGCGCGGCGACCATCGGCTTCTGCCATTCCGACCCCGCGGCCCTGGCCGCCCTGCACTTCGGCGAATGGGCCGCCGCGCCGGCGCAGAAACGCTGGGCCAAGTTCTTCAGCCGTTTCGACCGGGTGATCGCCCCCAGCGCCTATATCGCCCAGCGGCTGGCGGAGTCCGGCGTGCCCAAGGTGGCGGTGCAGCCGCTGGGCGTCGACACCGAGATCTTCCACCCGATGCGCGCCGACCGCGAGGTGGTGCGCCGCGACCTCGACCTGCCGTCCGATACGCGACTCTTGGTGTTCGCCGGCCGCCCGGCGCGGGAGAAGAACCTGGAGACCCTGGTGGAGGCGGTGGAGGCGCTCGGCCCGCGCTACCGCCTGATGCTGATCGCCGCCGGCGCCAACCTGCGGCCCCATCCGCAGGTGATCGGCCTCGGCTACGTGCGCGATTCCAAGCTGCTGGCCCGTCTGATCGCCAGCGCCGACGCGTTCGTCCACGCCAACGACCAGGAGCCGTTCGGCCTGATCGTGCTGGAGGCCATGGCCGCCG
>JANBPO010000526.1:0-31370 GCA_024336825.1 Amorphophallus titanum | reverse complement strand
CCCAGGATCCCCGGGGAGTTTGTAATGCACAAGCTCAACCTTGACCCGACGGTGAAGCCTGTCCAACAGCGCAGAAGAAAACATGCCCTAGAGAAACAGATGATCATCAAGGAGCAACTCGCCAAGGGGAAGGAGACTCGTCTCTTCCGTCCAGTCCCCTACCCAACGTGGCTCGCCAACGTCGTTCTGGTAACCAAAGCTTCAAGAAAGTGGCAAATGTGCGTGGACTTCACTGATGGGAATCGACTCCGAGCCTGTACATTTTATTTTTATATTTGTGTCCCATCCGCGTCAACCAACAAACCTACCCTTGACTTCCCTCATTATTCGTGGAAGATAATGGACTTATCTCTTACTCGGGTCCTCCACCCCTGTTGAGGAATGAACATACTTTGGGTCTCCCAACAACTTCATCACCATCGGCGAAGCCTGTTAACAGGCCTTTCGACCTTACTTTCTGGCCCTAGGTGGCCACTATACCTTCACCCTTGAGCATTCAACCTACACTAGCCAAGGTTTGGCCCTGAGAATGGTTACATCGTGGTGGAGTGAACCCCTCGCCCCTTTGCTGAAGGCGTGAGCACTCCCCTGTCCTAGTAACCTACATATCAGGGCTAAGCTAACTGGCTAAAAGATGAAAAAAAGGAAAGATAGAATGAAGTCGTAATTTAGCGGCAAATAAAGATATTTCATTGCTATAAGGTAGTAAAATACATGATTACTCGAGGCATCCCCCGAGGTACATAAAACTCTGCCAAAAAGAGAAGAGAAGTCAACAAAAGAGGCTACTGCAGTGGACGTCGGAAGATGTCCTCCAGCTCCAAGATGCCCAAGCAAGGGTGACGGGTCAGTTCCTGCAATCGAGACTCGGTGGCTTCCAGCTGTAATAATTTCTCTTCAAGAGAGGTAGCCTGCCCTTTGGCCAATTCGGCCTCCTCCATACTCTGGACTTCTTTGGCCAATTCGGTTCACATATTTCAACAGCAATATTACCCGTGGCGTCCAATCGTCCATGGGGTAGCCAAAAGCCAGCACCGAGCAGGAAAGGTGCTCCACCAAGCCCCTCAGCTGTACATAAGTCAAATCTCTGCTGGCTGTTATAGTCTACTGAAGGGTTCCCAAGAACTGCCACACCAGGTCGCTCAATGATTGCAGACCAAGTGGTGACGTCTCGGGAAGCTGAAAGTCCACCCTACTATCCACGGTGGCCCAGATAATGTCGCTTGCCTCAGAAGACGACGATGGCATAATTTGCAAAGCATGTGCACTAGAATCAACCCCAGCAGCTGATATAGCGGGCGAAGTCTGGACAATAGCAACCTCCTGGCCAACCTCTCAGGGTGGAGCTACACCAGGAACCTCAATAGTCGAGGACACTCGCTCCTCGCACTCAGCCTGGCTGACCTCCCTAGAGGTAGATTCAGTAATGAGGTCCAAGGCCTTGGAAGCCCCAGCTTCTCCTTCAACAATTTCTCCTCCTTCTATTTCGGGAGGACTCCTCTTCTCCGGAAGCAGCTCTTTATCGGCAACGGGTGGCTGGGACTCTGCAACTTCAGTCGATTCACCAGCCTCCACAAGTGCCCCAAGTACCTCCATACCTGCTGCCGTAATATAATCCTTGGGATATCGCAAAGCGATAGGCCGCAAGACTGGCGAGAACGTCCGTTGGCCCGCACCTAAAGTCTGGAGAGGTATCTGCACAGTTATAGCTGGCAGTACCACCTCAATCTGCACCATGAACACAATGTGCGTCAGGTCGCTGATATGAAAATAATGAGAAGAATGGTGAATGGAAGATGGCAAAGGATCCCCGACCTCATCCGGCACTAAGCTCAAGTCTGCAACGATGGCCCCCTCGCCCACGAGTGGTCCAGATGGCCCAAAGTCGCTCCACGCCAGCCGGGGTGGACTGAAGGTCATATAATCAATTTCATAGGCCGAAGATGCCCTGGCATCCTCGGTCTCTATCTCAGCAAGTGGGAACTCCTCGTCACTGGAGTCAACACCGTAATCGACCTGCTCGGAAGAGGAAGAGCCCTCTACCCATTCCTGGCGCTCCACCATCAGAGCAGACGCCTCGCTGATAGGAGTGTCTCCCTCGGTGGGAACTTCCTTAGTCGATTCCACACTGGGAGCGCTGGCTAAACGAATCTCAGGGGTAGGCTCACCCCCTGAAATGGCTTGCTCTCCAGCAGTAGCTCCTCCAAAGCCTTGGCTTCAGGGAGCAATGTCGGTTGTATTTCAACTGAAATTGAAAGCAAGAAACAGTCAAGCCAACTGAAGACATGATGGGTTTTGGAAGCCCTATGAACGAATTGCAAGTTACCTTCCATTTCCTGGCTGGGTGTCAGGGAAGGTAGATCTCCCTCCACGGCAGCTATGGGAACTTCCTCTACCCTTTCTCTAGTCACGGCACCTGCTACTGCCTCTAGTCTGATGACTGTAGCAATGGGGCCGGTAGCTATAAAGAAGAATTAGCCAAAGCAGCCAGAACAAGCAAATAAACCATCGAAGAATGAAGAGTTTACCTTCAACTTCAGGCTCCTGCACATGAGAAGCCTCAAATTCTTCGAAAGATACAACTGGAGGAGGGACGATTGCTGGTTCCTGTTCCACAGCCTTCCTCCGCCGTGCCCGTGTCCTCTCCCTTCCTCTGAAAGAATTCAGAGGGAACAAACTCAAAACAAGGAACAAAAATAAAAAATAGAGAAGTTTCGAATCGAAAAATAGCAAAGAAATGTTGCTTCGAATTGAAGCATTCTCCTAAAAGCTTAGGCTGGCTGCACTCAAAACTCTTTTCCTCTTAAAATGATGCTCTCTTTCTTTTTCTTCTGGGGTGGCTCTCTCTCTCTGAATACAATGGAAGAAACGACAGCAGCTTCAGCGGCTTCTTCGAAGGAGGAGGCACCCTTTAAATAGAACAGGGCCACTGTAAAGATTGGATGAGGCAGAAAACGTAGTGAGCTTTGATTGGTCTACCTGGCACTGAATATTCTTCCTTTGAAATCCTCTAGAAAAGCGTACCACCTCATCTTGGATCACGCACCATTCAATCGCTAGAGTTGATATTGTTAATCGGGTTCGATTTTAGGTTGCGAACTAGGATTTGGATCTTTTGATATGTTACGTCATGAAGGTATGCATCGACCTGATTTCTTGGGCCTTGAGTTAATGCATTGACCTATTTGATGGATTGCTTCCACAAAGGCATCGATGCTTCAACTGGTGCATCGACCATACTAGTAGATTAGAAGAAGTTGCACTGACCTTTCTTCTTGAATTAGCTGACGTGCATTGACCTTCCTTTTGAATTTGCTTAAGGTCCATCGACTTTATGACTTGAGTTACTTGGATGCACCGACCTTGACAACTTCACGTGTTCATGTGCATCGACCTTAAGAGCTTCAAGTCTTCATGTGCATCGACCTTAAGAGCTTCAAGTCTTCATGTGCATCGACCTTAAGTTCATGTGCATCGACCTTTCTTCTTTAAAATGCTTAAGGTGCACTGACCTTACTAATGAGGTAACTAAGGTGCATCGACATTTCTTTTGAAAATGCTTACGGTCACCGACCTTACCACAGAAGCAATTGAGGTGCATTGACCTTAGTTATAGATGTGAAGTAGCTGCATCGACCTTTCTTCACTACTGTGTAGAGGTAGTGACCCGGTTTCTCCTGATGCGTCGATGCATCAATCTTGCTACATCGATGGATCCCTCTTGATGCGTCGATGCATCATGTCAGTAACTAAACTTGAATTTGTGTGATCAATTAGATACTAAAGGATCAGTGTACCTGTTCATCATGTAAAAATCTTAGTCTATAGTGCTTATCAATATCAATAGTATGTCATCATCAAAACCAGAGATCCAATAGGTTTACGTGTACATTGTTGACAGACGTAGTGGTGCGTATCTCGTGTCAAGTAGCAGGGCACGGCCATGTTGTGAGGCGTAGAGGCATAGACCCCAGCTAGTCCGAGGGTGTGGTGTGTGTTAGTGTCTCCTCTACTCCTCTTGGGACCGGTTGTGAGTAGTGTGTGCACAGTCGAGGCCTTGGCGTAGTATAAGATGTCAGTGGACGGATCTGGCTATATTGTGTATGCTGAGTGACGGTTTCCTTGCCGGGGAAGGTTGAGTTACCGATAGCATGTCGTGGCCTTTCCTAGGGAAAGTTGAGATACCGACAATGGCATCGTGGCCCTTCCGACAATTGAGCTTGTAGCTACCCTATGTTTGGGCTAATTTCTCCCACTGGCCTTAGCTCCGGTTTGAGGTTGCCAGTGTGTGTCGTCCTCCCGAGGGTAGAGGTCATGTGTTTATTTACGTGGCTTTGTCAATATTTCAGTTGAACACATTACTACCGTGCCGTTGTGAGGTTCCTTCCAGTAGTAGGATTGTGGATTCACTGTGGGTTAGTGATCCCGGTTAAAGGCTGAGGTTCCCTTGTGGGCAGTCGAGCTAGTGTAGAGTTTCTGAGTTTCCTTAGCTAGTTGTTTTTACTGTCCCTACTACTCTTTATTTCTGTTATTATTGTTGTTATTGCCGCTATTGTTGTTACTTCATTCATTATCGTTTACTGCTTTCATTTGCAGTGGGGATCCATGGGACACCTACTGAGCGAGTGAGATGAGGCTAACACCTTATTTTTCAGGTTTAGCGCTATCCAGGAGGTGGAGTCACTCAGGTTGGAGTACTAATAGTTCGCTAGCTTGCTAGTGCCGGGGCTGGGCCCCACAGCAAAGTGCATTTCCTTTTTGTTGACTATACTTGTGGACTGGACTCTGTAAATTTATTAATTGTTATAAAATGTTAAGTTTATTTCTATCAGATATATGTTGATCTTGTAATTTAATTTCTGTTAATTGTTTAGAATCTCAATTCATGACCACACCATCCTTTTAACCCTTCCAAGCTTCCTATCTCGTGGGTGGCAGTGTAGGATCCGAATGGTATCAGGTTTGACTCGGTACCTGGATCTTGGGTCGTTACAGATGGTTTTACTGTTTTCGGGTTCGGAACGACCTAGCGGTCCTTCCAGTGATCGCTAGGCGTCAGGCGGTCTTGTATGTGACCACTAGGGTCCCCCTTAAGTCGGTTCGAGCCTTGCGGTCGCGCGATAGACCGCAGGGCAGAGCCTCGCGGTCCAAGGGGTGACCGTTTGACCGTGTTTTAGGTCGGTTTGAGGTCGATGGGGTAGCGATCTTGCGACTGACCGCTAGGGCCTAGCGGTCAGGCAAAAGACCGCCACTCTTCCTAGCGGTCCGAGAAGCGACCGCTAGGCGTTTGTGAGTTCCTAGAGCTTAGCGGTCTAAGGGTAGACCGCTAGGCTGGCCTTAGCGGTCCAAGGGTAGACCGCTAGCCTGGCCTTAGTGCTTCAGAGTTAGACCGCTAGGCTCTCTAGCGGTCAAAGGTAGGGCCGCTAAGCGATTTTCATGCTCGCAGTGTCCGTTTTGCATTGTGTTGTCTCCGATCGGTTCGGTTGAGACCCAATGACCGACCTATGACCCCGTGAGTGTCCCGGACACCGTGGGTTTCATGTTCCTGTTTTAGGGGTGTCTGGAGGTACCGCGTTACCTCGGTTAGCGTGCTTGTGAGTCCTGGGGTCCGAGCGACCCCGTATGTTCCGAGATCCGAGGGGGGGGCGTGTATATGGCCCAGGACTGTGAGCCCAGTTGACCAGCCTAGGGTTGGGGATTTTCCGTATGTCACCGTAGCTTCAGACCTAGGGATTAGACCAGATTGACGGCGTTGTGCCGTCACGTGCGACGATCTTGACCCGAGTCGTGCGACTCAAGGACCGTTGAATTTAATAGGTCTAGTGGGCTGTCCAGAGTCTAGTGGCCGCGAGACACTTGTTCCTTCACGTTACTCGAGATGGATGCGTGCGTGATTTTCTGTGTCCACGTTCTGTGAGCCCCCACTAGTCGTAGCCTTCTTACGGCACGCGTGTGCTGACCCACCCGGGAGTGGTGGAGCGACGTACCCAAGAGAGAGACGATTTTTAGGCTGGTTATCATAGGGCCCCCACGCACAGCCTGAGTCCGGGCTTCGGGGGAAGAACCAGCTTGAGGATCTGACCTAGGGCTTATGGTCGATGTGTGTACACTTGGCTGAGGGTGGTAGACCCGCACGACCTCAGCTAGTCCTTGTTCTGTGTTCCTGGTTACTGTGCGGTGTCTCAGTCTCCACCTGGGGCGTTATAGCGAGACACCTGAGGCTGCAGACTAGGTCGTCAGTGGACGCATCCAGCCTTGCTTCTGGTGGGCGATACTCCTGTCACGTGACGTGAGTTGTAGTGTCGCGAGTTTTCGTTACCCATCTATGAGATGGGGTTTCGTGCGTAGTTCGGGTGTTTTTCCCGGAGTCGAGGTCTAGGGTTTTCGATGAGCTTCACTGAGGGCTTCTCCCTAGGCGGCGTAGAGTTCACGATGGCGAGGTCATGACTGTGTTTCCTGACAGCGTGGTTTTGGAGTGGGCCTTGCGCGTGAGCACAGGTCTCCACGACAGAGGTGTCATGGTCGTTGTCCTCGTAGCTTGACTAGGGCAGTCGTAGTCTGGTGGTCCGTGTTCTGGTAGTCCCCCGACTGTGGGATCGGGGCGTTGAGTTCCGGTACAGTAGGAGTAGCTGTAGAGCCGAGATTTTACTAGCCACAGGGTTTACTGTTCCTGCTGTTACTATTGCTTTAGCTGTAGTTACGACTTTTCGTACCGTCGTTATTTTCGGTTGGGGTTCCGCGGGACCCCTACTGAGCCAGTGATAGGAGGCTCACCCTTGATTTTCAGGCGTGGCGATTCTTCCTTGAGGTTCGAGGGTGTGCGAGGAGGTTCTGAGTGGCCAGCTCGTCGGGCCGAGTGTTCACTTGGCATGTGGTACATTTTACTGCTTTAGACTGTACTTTTGTTTGACTGGACTCTGTTGTAGTTAGATTATTTATTTTTATTAATTGTTGAATTATCCTGCTTTATTTCTTCTTTCTATGTACACCACACCTATCCTTTTAGCCCTTCCGAGCCCTCCCGCTCGTGGGCGGCGGTTCAGGATTCGAATGGTATCGGGTCTTCCTGGTATCTGGATCTCGGGTCGTCACAGTTGGTATCAGAGCTATGGTTGTGTAAGTACATGGGAATTCAAGATATTGCAGGGATCAGAGTCTATAAGGTCCAGTACGGTCGGTAGCTGGCATAGGATTTCATGCTTATTTTTCACTTGGTTTCTCACCTGAGAGCGTGAGTGCGCGACGTTGGCGCTGTGAAGGTTGTTGCTATCATTGTCGGAGTGTCGGCGTGGGGTCTAAGGATCGAGGTCGAGAGCTTTCTCCCTCATCGATGGTGGCCCCGGTGGTGCTGCGTTGGGCGGAGCTCCACTTGGCTGAGAGCTTCCTCTACAAGTCCACTATCATCTCCAAGAAGCAGAGTGAGTTTTGGACCTCGGCATCAAAAGTTACAAATTTTCTCTCTAAGGTGCACCAAGTTAGTTTCCCTGAGCTTGAACCGACACCCCCTACTATTTGGGCCTCCACGATCAGCTCCGACATCTGCCGATGGTGTTGTTGGTCCCATCCGAAAGAAGACTCGACCACAATCGCAACGGCTCTGGTCTCGCCTTCAACAGATCACAGCACTGTTTGTGACGCCCACGTCTTCCAGAAGTATCTCCCTGGGAGCAGCCAGAACCAGAATAGTCTGGCCCTGTCCAGACCCTGCCCTGACCAACAACATTGTCAGCAGACTCCAAGAAAATTCAGGTGTATTCCTGGGTCACGTCAGAGAATTTTGGCACTGGTTTCAGCCCATTTGGAGTTCGGTAGTGACCGTGGCGGTGCCATCTTTGACTGTCTATCCGGTGGTTCCAGAAGCTGGTAGCATCGGCGGAGCTCGGGACAACGATTTTCTAGCTTCACTTCCCCTCCCCGCCTTGCCGACTTATAGCCCCTCCCTATGTGGAGGTAGTGTTTGGTTGTAAATCTCTTAACCCCCACCCTGAGATCCCCCTCCTACGAGAGGTGTAGTGTTGTAACCCACTTATTTTTAGGTCAAGCGCCATCGCCGCAGCGTGTAGGTGTATGCCCACGCTTCCTAGCGTGCCCACGTCTCCGGTCAGGATCAGTGTTTTCACACCGATCAAGTGAGCATCTGATACCCCCTTATCTGGTTACAATCTATGCTTATTTAGTATAGTCTTTACTTGCCGTCGGTCGGTGAGATGAGAGACCAGACTCGCACACCACCATAAGTGTGCCCACCACTGACCGTGAGTGAGTGCCTCCGAACCCACGCCCGGGCATGCCAGCCACCCACGAAGTGGGCAACCCCAGGCCCTTAGGGGCTAGCCTAAGCCCACTAGGTCTTTAGAATTGATTGGGTCCCACCTCGGACCCTCGCCATCATCCCCCGGTCACCATAGGGAGATCGTGTGCACCGTGCGAGTGAGCCGCTAGCATGAGTCCACCTTCTTCTTTGTATGCTTGCGGGTCTAGGTCTTAGGTTCAACAAGGCATCCCTTATCACCCTTGGGCTATGCCACATCAAGTGGTATCAGAGCGGTCATAGACTTGTCCTCACAAGTCTACTCTTGGGCATCTTTACTCTAGGTCGTTCATTGGTGCACACACGCACCCGTGCATAGCCCACCCAACATTGCATGACCACCCATAGCGGAACCCATTATCAATCCAACCCATCCTCTTCTAATTCCCCAATGAATCCCAATCCCCAAGGGAATCTCGCCCCCAATGAGCATGAGCTTCCCGATCACATGAGTTTCCTTGTGGAGGGTATGGCTAGTATCTTAGGGCGGCTTGATGACATAACGGCCCGGCTTGAACAACTTGAGGAAAATAGGCCCGCCCCAAGGGTGGGTGATAGGAGGGCACCTCCCCTACATGAGGAACTAGCTATAGGAGAGCTCAACCTTGACCATCCTCCCGATCTGGAAACAGACTTACCCCCTAGGAGGAATGAGAGACCCTCCCGGGACAACCCAGATGATCACCTCATGAGACTTGTGAAATTCCATGCCCCTACCTTTGATGGGTCCCATCACCCAAGCATCTACCTAGATTGGGAGGTGACTATGGGCCAATATTTTGATTGGTACCCAATGATCGAGGATAGGAGAGTTTGGCTTGCAAAAATACAACTTACCAAATTTGCTAAGACTCATTGGATGAACGTTGAGGCATTAAGGATAGTTAGGAGGGAAGCTCCCAACACCACATGGGGGGCCATGAACGAACGACTCCAACTCAAATACGTCCCTCCCTCCTACCATCAAAATCTCCTAGATGAGTGGCAAGGCTTGACCCAAGAAGAAAAGATCATTATGGAGTACATTGAGAAATTTGATTACTACCTTCTTAAGTGTGGAGTTTAAGAGGATCCTACGATCACACTTTCCCACTTTAGGAATGGACTTCAATTCCACAGAAAAAAGGAGCTCTTCATGCATCAAGTGACCACTCTAAAGCAAGCCTACCAAGTAGCCCGGGATGCCGAGAAATTCTCTCGATACACCCAAATGGTTCCTCCTCAGGGGATGGACCCCAAAGTCATGGCACCTCGTACCAACCCCCCACCTCCTCAAAGAGCTCTCCTTCCCACCCCTATGGGAACTCCTCCCACCCGAGTAGCCCCTCCTAGTGGCACCCCACCACCTCACCCCACAAATGGGCCCACCAACCCCACTCCCAATAGACCCAATCTGGCACCCACCCCGACAGAGGTTCATCAAAACCATCTTGTATGACTGCACTAGGCCCTTTCCAGCCGACATGCCTCTTTGTATTTTTCAGCAGGCTAAGGAGCTCATCATTAATAATTCAATATGGCTAATCGATAATGGGAATGGAACAAACTTTTGGAAAGATAATTGGACAGGGAAGGGGGCCTCTCATCTGCACTGTTCAGCAGGGTGATGTCAGTAGAATTCAGGCATTGCCCAAGATGTCAGTCAGGGAGGTTCTGCAAGACCCTCACCATGCAGCTAGGTCCTTCCTCAACAATGCTCATTGTCTTCCTAATATCCACTTGAGAAGTGAGGCAGACCTCTGTATCTGGACTGGTACAGCAAGAGGAGATTTCACGGTTAAGTCATCCTGCACTTTACTGAGGTCGACAGGTATAGTCAGGTAGTCGTGGGCCAATCTCTGGTATTCAAGCATTGCTCCGAGGGCTGCCAATTTCTTTTGGAAACTCCTTCATCGTGCGGTGCCAGTAGACAGCAAGGTGGCCGAGTGTGGTATCCCTTTGGCTTCTAATTGTATTTGCTATAAATCTCCAGCTCAAGAGGATTTGAATCATGTGTTTATAAAGAGTGAGATGGCAGCAGACTTATGGAACTGGATTTCCCCTCTGTTAAGTGTTAAGATAAACCTGAGTGACCAATTAACCATCCGTTGCTGGAACATCTTGGCAGGTGCAAGCCTGCGTTCGGCCTATAGTTTTACTGGTATGTATGTAGTCATCTTGTTATCATGGGAGATTTGGAAGAACAGATGTGCATTAAAATTTGAAAGTGTTGCTTTAAGTGGGAACTGCATTAAGAGAAATGTTATTGCTGCAATCTCTTATGCACTGGACAAACTTTCTTTCTCATCTTCTATCTCAGCTGAGCAAATGAATATCCTGGCCCATTTCCAACTATTTCCCAAGGTCACTCCTAAGCGGCCAGTTACAGTGACGTGTAGATTGGCACCCTCCCATTTCACCTTGCATGTAGATGGGGCATCCAAGGGTAATCCAGGGAGATGTGGAGGTGGTGGCTGTGTTTGAGACCACTCTGGTAACATGATTGTTTGTTTTGCTTTCAACTATGGTTATGGTAGCAGCCTCTTAGCAGAAGCAAGGGCACTTCATGATGGGTTGTCCTTAGTCATAAATTGAGGCCTCCAGGTGGCTGCAATTTTCTCTGATTGTGCTCTCTTAGTGGATTCTATCCGAAGGAAAGTGGCTCCAAGTTGGGTTATTCTTCCTTGGTGGAAAGACATACTAGAACTAATAACCAACAGTGGTTGTTCGGTGCAAGATGTTTACAGGGAGGGCAACCAAGTAGCCGATGCCTTGGCCTCCCATGCATGCTCCATTCACATTAACAATATTTTTACTCATGTTAGTGATCTCCCTAGATTGGCAAGGGGAGCGCTGAGGATGGATAAAGGCAGATTGCCTACTTTTCACAATTGTAATTAGTCTTTTGGTTCTATAGTTTTTGATTTTGGTTGTTAGTATGGATAGGGGTATGCCCCGAAGAGAATGTATTCTTTCATATAATCAACAAAATTTTTGGGTCACAGTGTCGGTCTGGGGGAGTGAGAACATGTTCCCCTCCTGGGGGAAGGTGCACTCGACTAGACTCTTGACTCTGTTGGCCGGTGTTGATTAAAAAAAAAAAAACCAACGTCGAACTATCAAATAATGCATAAGCTTCTATGGTTGCATACAACACAAGTGTTCTATCGAAAACTAAATTCAGTAATCTACCCACACATGTTCACACATGTATACGTATAAATATGCATATCTTGTATGCCTGCATGTTTGGGCCCTCCGGTATATAAGATGGTGATTCGCAGAAGGACGGATTAGGTCTGACTGGAAGCTATCACTATACGTGAGGTGATCTTCGGATCTAAGTTTCCCATCTCGTACTGAGAGTCGATCTACCCAAATAAACATCGTCTCGCTATTGGCTTAATTGCACGATAAATCCCATTTTATCCAATAAACATATTCCGAATCACGTTTTTCCTTCAAGTTATTTGGCCCGAGGTTCCCTCCATTTTTTGACGATTAATCAAGTGTTGTCCTTCTTTCGAAGGGCGTAATTAACGTCGTAGTCGTTATGGTACGACGGGTTTTGGGTCTCGACACGATCATCATCCTTCGTCTGATCAGTCAGACGGTGCACACAATAAACTCGTCTCTCAGTGACTGGCATGCCTACGCAATAAATAAATGATCAAATAAACTTAACAATCCCCAAATTAAAATTTAAATAAAAATAATTCATTTCCCACAGAGGCCCCCTGCCTGCTACTGCCACTGGGGGAGGCCATGTTAATTGAAGAAGGGGGGTGACTCTTTCCACTCTGGTTTGGACCTTTTCATCTAGCCAGAAAATAAAAAACCCTTGCTTCGACATTCACCCCGCATCCTTGAATGAACCACGTCAGCTCCCGGCAGCCCCTCGGCGTTGACGAACGAATTTGTAGCTTCTTTCACTCTGGTTCGGACCGTCCGTCTGGCTAGAGAACTAAAAGATTTTCTCCACTCTGGTTCGGACCTTCCATCCAGCTGAAGGATTAAAGAACCTTTCATACAGTCGGTACCTCCGACGCATTGAAGAACAAGATACCCTTTCACCCCGTCCCGAGCCTGCCGTTCGGTTGATGAATCAACACCCTCTCCTTGCGCTGACACTACCCTGTGTCAACGACTTGACCACCTCTCCGTCCCTTCGGGCGACGAACACTTCTTTCGAATAAACAAACTCTTCTTTCCGTCCCTTCGGGTGACGAATATCCCTTTGATTTGGACCTCCCGTCTAGATCATTGACTAAATAAACTTCTCTCTCTGTCCCTTCGGGTGATGAATACCCATTATGATTTGGACCTTCTATCCAGATCGTTGAATGAACAAACTCTTCTTACCGTCCCTTCAGGTGATGAATACCCATTATGATTTGGACCTTCCATCCAGATCGTTGAATGAACAAACTCTTCTCACCATCCCTTTAGGTGACGAATACCCATTACGATTTGGACCTTCTATCCAGATCGTTGAATGAGCAAACTCTTCTCACCGCCCCTTCGGGTGGCGAGTAACCCCGTCTCGACCCAGACCTTCTGTCTAGGTCATTGCACAGTTTAGATGCTACGGTGAGGCCGATCGGTAGCTCGCTCATTTGGCATGGTGGAGTGGTCCCCTCGTTCTTCCCTTGGAAGGGTGATCACTCTCCCGTGTACTAACGTGGTCCCCTACCCGGCTCTCCCTAGATGGACTACTGCAAAGACTTACACCCTGCCAACACGTTCTAGCGCTGCACAAGAAGAGGAAAGAAAGAATAAGGAAAAAGATTTTTGGGATGCCACACGTATTGGAAGGACATGTGCAACAGCGATGTTCTATTCCTCTTTAAAAAAGGACAAGTTACACGTGCTTCAGAGCATACCCCTGTGTTACATGTCAAAAAGAAAGGAGGAAGAAGAAAAGAAGAAAAGAAAAGAAGAAAAATGAAGGGAGCAAGGGGGAGCGGCACTCAATCTATGCCCTGAAAGATCTCCTCGAGAGGAAGGATCCCGACGCAGGGGAAGTTCACCATGTTGCGCAATCGGTTCTCATGTCCCTCGAGGCGCGCCAACTCGATTGTCACGGAGGCCACCTCGACCTTGGCAATGGCTAGCTCCTCAGCCTCTCTCACCATGGTAGCCTCAGCCTCGGCAAGATCAGACTCAGCCGTAGCAAGATAGCCCTTGAGTTTTTCTATCCTGCTCGTGAGGGCGTGAACACTGCCACAACACTCGTCTAGGACCTTTTGATGCTGCTCCCTGCTATCTCTTCGTACCTCCAGGGCCTGCAGGTACTCATCCTTCTGGGCGCCAATAGCTGTAAATTTAGTGGGAGCTCGTGTCTCAAGGAACTCACAACTGTTTACATATTTCAGTAATAACAGAACTCGTCGCGACCATTCCTCCAATAGGCAACCCATCATCTGCAGGTCCCCAGTCAGTTGCATGATCACGGTGTGCACTCCTCGGTACGTAAGTGAAGGATCAGCAAAGATCATCGATCGTAGTGTCAGCAGGGTCTACCAAACTGATAGGTCTGAGGTAGCATGACCTATTGAAGGTACGATCGGTGGGTTGAATTCGACGGCGCTATCCGCAGCCACCCACAGCTCTGTGTACACCACGGCTGACGAAGATGGGAGGGTGGAAGCCAAGTTTCTGGATCCTTTGGCCTCAGAAGATAGCTCTTGGCCAACCACCGCCAGGGGAGAAGGTGAGACCATGGCAGGATCGCCCGACGCCGCTATCATGAGGGGCTGCCCCACCTCCACCATCGGGGTAAAGTCGGGACTCGTTGCTGATTCCTACACTGCTTGAACCGGGGCCATTACCTCAACTGAAGAATAAACTATCGCGGGGACTGAGTCAGGCACCACAGCAGACGAACTTGCTTTCATCTCCATCTCCCCGGTAGGGCTCAGACTCATCGTCGCTTCACAGGCCAGAAGCGCAAGAGTCATGACCTCGGCTGAAGGGGAGGTGTCGAGTAGAGCCAGGCCCGATACTGCGTCTGAGGGACCCGCCGCCTCTTGAGCCTAAGACTCCCGTGAGGATACAGTGAGGCCTGCCAATATCTTTTCAGAAGCTGGTCTTCCTCCGGTGCTATGAGCTTCTGGAGGGGCGGAAGCAGGACCGCAAGCCGCGGGCTGGCCCCCGATTATAGAAGGGATATCAAGGGCTCCACGTCCGATCCCATGAGAGACGTCAGCCTTTCTGCCATCGCTGGACCAAAAGATGATCTCCACTTGGGGATAACCCTACGGGCCCGAGCGGCAGGCATTTTCAGGAGCACCGTCATTTCCTAGACGTATAAGATAGGGTTATTCACTCACCGCGTGAGGCGAACCGCCGAACTTTGGAGAAATAAAAGAGGATCCAAGAGGCCCCATGCTTACCTTGGCCACCAGCACTATGTCACCCTCCGGTGTTATCTCTCCCTCCTCCGGAGGTTCGACCACTGGTGCATGAGCCTCCACGACCCCTTGGGAGGCATGATCCTGTTCAACTCAAAATAATTCAACAGTCCCAAGGAGGAATCAGGAGGAAGAGCCTATGCTTACAACCGCCCTTACCTCTTCTTGTTGCAGCACTTCAGCTGTTGGTGGGGGAGTGCCTGAAGTTTCCGCAACTACTTCCTACCACAAGACCTCGACCAAGGACGCGAGCCTGTCCAAGGCCGCAGTGGCCCCCTCTTGTCAGGTGACCTGTGCATCCAGAATGTGTACCTCCGCAGCCTCCAACGAGGTTCATTCCTGAAGTTCAGAATGACAAGCAACAAAAATCAGTGAATAACTTCAAAGGGAGCCCGAATAGACAAATTCACACTTACAGGTGCCTTCTCAACCAAGCTCACAGAAGCGGGTAGCATTGGGGCCTTCAAGACCAGGGAGCTCCGGCCCCCCAGGGATGCCCTCGTCCAAAGCTACCTCATCAGAAGAATAATCGTAATCTACCTTTTCACTCGATGAAGACTTGGTCGAGGCAAGCACTTCTTTTACTGATAAGGAAGCCCCCGCATCAGGATCTACGGTCGGCGCGTCCTCGCGCGGGCTCGACAACAGTGACTTCCTGGGCCTGGCCCCCCTCCTCACGTAGGTCTGCTTCACTAGGGGAACTACGGGGGGTACCACCGGTGGGATAGCTGTCATGTCAATGCCTACCAAATGAAGGATGATTTAGATCAAATGGGAGCCTGTGGGCTCGTAAGAGATAAAAGAAATCGACTGAGCTGAGGAAGTCAAGTACCCTCTCTAACTTCTATAGCAGGGGTCGGTTCGTGAACAGTCTCCTCAACCGGTTGCACTGCCCCGGGAGCCCTGGCTTTACCCACGCCAGGAATAGAGACTGAAGTCGGTTCTTTCATGGAGGTTGGAACAAAAGAAAACATACATATGTTATAAAAGGGGCCCACTCAATATGCAATCAAGCCTTGAAGAGCTACAAGGACTAAAAAGCCTAACTTGCAAACCGACTCGGTTCGACCTCAGCGGTGACGAATTCCTCGAAGGATGGGATTGAGGGCACTGGAGAGGTGACCGTGGAGGCAGAAACAGCCTCTGCCTTCCTCCACTTCGCCTGTTGCCGCCCGGCTACCTTAGCAGCAGCCAACGCCTCCTTCATGGATGACTTTGCCTGGGACCTCTTCCTGGCCTTGGGCAGGGGAGTAGTAGTGGGAGCCAGTGTTGCCGCCTCAAAGTGAGGGGGTTTCCCTACAAGCTGGAGAAGGTTCTAGTAATATGCCAGTTGGGTGCTGGAAGGATGATCTGTTAAAAAAAGAGAGAGAGAAGAGAGGAAAAGAAATTGATTAGCACTCAGCACCATAGAAGGTCGCAACTGTGAAAGGCGAAAATAGAAAAGGACTATACCATGAGGGCCGGTGTACAATCTCAGCATCAGTGGCCAATAGGTCAGGGATGACTCTTTGTCTCAGTGCGCCACCTCTCAGACCAACCAACAGACATCCCTGATCTTCATACAACGGTCTGCAAGGATAGCCAGATCCACGTGCTTTTTAGAGGTGAGGTGACAGTAGAGATTGAAGTGGTCCATGCCCCACCCGTCGGCATAATAATAGAAGATCTACAGACGCTTGTCCAGCATGGCAGTCGTTGGGTCTTTCGCCTTCAGCCCGTGTGCCTGAAGAAGGACATACAGCCATGTGGTATCCTTGTAATTCTCCAGCTTCCGCTCCTCCCTTCTCACAAATGTGCGATAGGGGCATATCGTGTCCGCTTCTGGACACCAGCTTCTAGCAAGAGTGCCCTCCTCTATCGGGAGGGAATAATTGATGACATCCAGGCGGTCTCCCCCGATGTGGCATAGGTCCTTCAGGGTCTTCCTAAAGTCATCTTTAGCAACCGGAGGCAGCTTGACTTGTGGTGACGGCCTGGCCTCCCAGCACGCGGTCATGTACACTGCCACCTCCTTGTCCTTGTTATGTTTCAACTGAAGCAGGTGCTCCGGATCGATATCCAGCATGGGCACCAGTTGTTTGCTTAAGAATTTTCTTTCCGCCCCATCCCAACAATCGGTCTTCCATATCCGATAAAAGCCCGTTCGGGCGTTCCACCACTTTATATATTCTGCAGTCACTCGTGGAACTCATCCAAGCGTCGGCACCCTAAACGTAGCACTGTTAGTCTGGTGAAAGAAGTCCCACCAGGTCCAGGCATGCTCAGTGGTCAGACTACCCCGGAGACTCTACACGGGCAGGTCAAACTGCGCACTGTATACCGGGATATGCTGATCATATCTGAAGTTTCGCTCGAAGCGGAAGGGATAATATGGCTCCAGCAGTAGGGTATCCCCTTTCTTGAATACCAACACGCTTGGGCGGATGGAAAACACCCAATCACAAAGCTCCGACTCCAACAATGGGCGAACCATGGTCTACTGGCTAATCGGGTGGACAAATTTCTCCACAAGGACAGGGAGAAGAATTCGAGTGAAAGGGGAAAGAAAAAATGGAAGTCTTATCTTCTCTTTTCAATCTTGACATATCATTTGTCAATTTTTCAAAATTACCTTTGAACTTTTGCCCAAATATTAAAACATATCTCAAAACAAGGAGTGGATGTTCTGCAAAGGCAGGCTAGGTAGGCCTAAGGTGGTCTATGTGCACCAAGGCAGCCAGGTGAGTGCCTTAATAGATTGAGGCACCTTGTCGCCTTGGGTGCCTTGGAGCATCTTGTTGCCTAAGCGACGCTTTGAAAATAGTAGAGTTGAGAACATAATTCAAGACTTGCTTGGGCAACCTACGTGCTGAGAAGACGAGAACAACCAAGAGAAATAATGTAGTTAGAGAAGAGTTAACACAACCATATGGGGGACTATGGACGCACTAATTTTCACATGGTATTTTATTTGTTTATTTAGTGCGAGGGCGTGCCAGTCACAAAGTGACAATTTGTTCGGGCTTGGTGGAAGCCCTTGGTGCGCTATCTGACTGATCAGACGATTATGTGGTTCGTGTCGGGACAGAAACTTATCGTGCCATAAAGGTCATGACATCATTTACATCCCCTCGGAGAGGGGAACACCCTTGATTAATCGCCGAGAAAAGAGGGCCCTATGGCCTAAAGAGTTGTAAATTAAATGAGATTAAGAAAGCCAAAAATTACACTGAAAGACTTCATATTGACGATGCAGATGGTAAAATAGAGTGTGTCGGTCACTCATGGACCACTTGATGCTCGGACAAGTGTCTGTCTCGAAAAATGTGATGAAAGCGAGAATAAACCTGTACAGATGTCTGCCTGGGACACGTCAAGTACAATGTTAGATTCGAGAGTGGGTCGGATCAAAAAGGGATGTTGGCTCGAGCGAGGCTGACTTGTGGCCATACCAGGGAATGATCCCCAGGAGCCCATGGTCGGGCAACAGGGTAGCGTTGATGTCCCCTCCACGGGGTCCGGGGAGAAAGGAGATCTCCGAGAGTGTGTACTGCGAAGTTATAGTTTTATTTTTTTTTATTAGTTTAGTTCTACCAACGTGTGTGAGTTTTTATTGATGTGTGTTTTCCCTTGTTCTTTCCTAGTCTGGGTGACAATGCAGGAAGACCTGGAACTGCAGTAAGAGGTCATAATAGTGGAGTCATATTAGGGGTGCACATAAGCCAGCGGGTGCGTTCGTTCAAAGGATAGCTCCTATTTACACTAAATATGGTGATAATATGAGTTCGAGTGTGCACAGGGTGAAATTGGGTTCGGGAATCGATCTCGGGTACGAGGCGGAGGTCAGTCCTCACGCATAGGGAAGGTTTCCGACCAGACGTAATCCGATCTTTCACACATCACTATTTTATATACCACGAGATCGTGGTACGCAAGCACACGGGGAATGAGATAGTGCGATCATATTCCAAGGAACATGGCCTCTTTTATTCACGATATGCACGTGTGAAATTTTAGTTGGTTCCCTCCTTTATTCATGCGATGGATGCTCATGCTCGTGCTTGTTAATGCGATGCGACAATGCTGTGCCCAATTCTCTTCGTGTCTTCCACGGTTCTCTCAGTTTAGTCGGAGTATCCCATTGTTGTTTATTCTGTTTGTCTGTTGCTTCCTTTTGTATTTTTAATGTGTGTATAGTTCTGGCGAAAATTCGCCAGCATCTCCCCTCGGACCCAGATAAGGGGAGTAAAGCGGATACACGTCCACAAGGAGTGACGGAACCCAAAAGTAGAGGTGCTCACGGAAGCGACAACACCTTGAGGAAAATGGGAGAAACTGAAAGTCGACGAATGGAGAATGCCAGTCGAAGACATACCACCACGGTTAAAGCACACGGAAGGGGGGGAACAAGACCCCACCGGATCAGGCAGTGGCAAAGACCACCGGATCGCGGAAGTGGTAGGGCCATCGGATCGAACATGTGAAAAGTAACCAGATGGGGGTGGCCCAGGTCACCGGTTCACCAATGTGGGGGGGTGCCACCGGATGAGGGTAACAGCCGGGATCACCGGACCACAAGGGGGCAGTGGCTGAGCCACCGGTTTGGGATGAGGGGCCGCCACTGGATCCGGGCGAGAGGCGCCACCAGATCAACTGCTTATGAGTGCCACAAATCCAAGGGTTTCAGAGGGCCACTGGGTTACAAGGGAAGGTGGCTGAGGCACCGATTCAGGATGAGGGGCCGACACCGGATCGGGGCAAGAGGCTGCACAGGATCAACTGCTTACGAGCGCCACCGGTCCAAGGGTTTTAGAGGGCCGCCGTGTAACACCCCAGTTAAATGATAAAATATGGAACCACACTTCCCCGCTCGCCCCCGTCTTCGATCGGAGTCATCTTCTGTCTGTGAAAGACCATTTGCCAGTCACCATCTATTTGTCAACGAGAAACCTTGACTTACTCACTTCTTCCTTCTTTTCTAGTCCTTCACCATATCCAACAAGCACAATCCAACTCTGAACAGGCCATACATTGACTCTCGCACAGACCATTACCACAGCTCAAGCCGGTCCTCACTCGAACACCACATCCGATCCTGATCCTTACGCCAACTCTACCCTCTTAGGAGAGCACGATGAATACCACTTAACAAGATTTCACAATCCTTAGTCCACACATCACTCGACTCAGGCTTACAGGGAAATCCTCCCATACGAGCCATAGACCAAGGATCACCATCCAACGCCAACGTCCCTCCAGGGACCTCCATGCACAGGTATCATCCATTACACAATCTTATCCTATCTTATCTCAATTATTCCAAATGGACACCTGCCAATCCTTGGCTCCGCTCGCACCACCAAGCCATAGGACACAATCTCTTACAATCCACGGCACGCATCTCCATACAACCAAGTGCCGCTTGCTATCACATTAATCGGGTCGACGACACCGCATCCAATGCACACAGGTCCCCTGATAATACAGACCTTGCCATGGTCGACCACATGGCTAGCCTTACCAGCCGCTCGTAGCTACCAACTGAGACCCATAATCTTTCAGAGGTCACTTCTCTAGAACCACAATCTCATCCGAGGACATAGCTTCCAACACGAGTCGAGCCCACAGCATACCGACTCCAACCATCACGTCCTCGACCTCCGTTAGGCGATAACCTTAGCATTCCCATCTGGGACAAGCACCATGCACCTAACATAACTTCCGACAAAATGAATAGGGTACTCATGTGGCAACCTGTCATCATATTTCCCCAACTCTCCATCCTGCCAGTGCCTCAACCACAATGCCTCCAGCAGTGGCACGGCAATAGACATGGCTCATGCAGCCAAGGCAAACTCAGACCGAGGAACCAATCCTCTGATGCCCTGCTAATCCTCGGGAATCTACCCGTAGCAACCAATGCTACGATCCTAGACCTGTGCGTTATGGACCCACCAGGCTTCCACTATGCACTCTGATTCCACGTGCACAGCCAACACAGAAGACTCAGGATTCGCCATCCCGACAATCCTCAACTCGGCTGGCGAACTCTAGAAACAAGGTGAGGAAAGCTCCATTACCTCGAACCCAGAGCATAGATTCTCTCTCTTAATCTGGCAATCCTCTGCAACTCTGCAGGCTCTAATTCACAACGCATCAGAAATCACAACACCAGCCAAAATTCTCGCAAGCATAGCCTAACTGGCACTCATCCTTCCAAAATAGCACCAACACACCCTTACACATCAGGGGATAGGCATTGCTTTTCACAGGAAGCCATATTGCCAAAACACAGAGCAAGTCGCGCATGGGCTTCATGGCACACATGAGAGGAGGCCAACCAATCCAAACACTCAATGTAAAATGATGAACTTGGCAAAACACAATCTCTCCAACCAAAGGAGAAACCAACATTCCTCCTATGAAGTAGGAGATCTCCACACTTGACTTGACCTCAAACCTCACGCTCGCAGGGAACCACACTTTCCTACGCCAGGAAGAACCATCTCTTCCGCTAGGTCAACTCTTTCGACAACACTCACCAAGTGTTCCGTCGGGCTACACTCACAGCATCTCCAGATGCACCACCGCTGTAATTCCTCGAACTACAATTCACCATGCCTCAAGCACTGACTTAGCCGATCACCTGCCACATTCTATCGCTACGGTTGAGCTAGCCACTGCCACACGCTCCTCGCCTACGCCTACCCCTAACCTCGGAACCATCCACATGCCAAAGCACTTACCAAGGAGCAAAGAAAACCACAAAAGATGCCAGGCTCAAAGGCTGCCACATCTTTGGCCACCAGACATTATTCCCTCGAATATGTCCTTGCTCACACCAATCCATTCTCAATACTTGGGCCCTTACACTATCCATCTCCTGAGTTGTTGCCACGCGGACCACCACGCCAAGGGCCGCAACACGAACCATAATCGACACCTGTCGATGCTCATCCTCGAGTCTGGAACTTATCGCAGAACCTTTACAACTCACCCACAGCCTCGAATGGCGCATCCCAAGAGCGATGCACAATGGCCCCAAATTCCAGAATCTAGGCCACAACCAAGCCACCGCCACACGATCTCGAACCAAATCCAGGGCGATCATAGCCCAATCTCACACAAGAGTCCAAGACTTAGGGCTCATTGGGACAACTCTGCACAACCCTGCATCAAAATCTGTGAGAATAATTTGGGACCAGCAGTCATCTCTGACACCATAGAGCATGACGAGAAAATCAAGCTCAACGTGGCTGGATGATGTGCAGAGGATTTTCAGTGCGATGGAGTGTGCTGAGGAGGAGCAGGTGGTGTTGGCCACGCATCGGCTTCAGGGAGCGGCCCATTCTTGGTGGACGTCAGAGTGGGGTGCAACGTTCCAGTCTTGTCCTCTTCGGTAGATAGGGTGGCAGGAGTTCGTCACGGCTTTCAAGCGTGCCTTTTGCCCGTCTTTCGTCAGGTCGCAGAGGTTACGCGAGTTTATGGAGCTGACCCAGTGGTGACATGTCGGTGATGCAGTACATCGCTAGGTTTATCGAGTTGGGCCGTTATGCTTTGCACATCATGGCAGATGAGGAGGTGAAGACCGAGCAATTTGTTGGTGGTCTGAGGGTGGAGTTGAGGCACCATCTTCTTGCGTTAGATTTGACCACTTTGGATGCGGCGTGCAAGGCAGCATCGGCGCTGGAGAGAGATTTACAGAAGGTTCGAGGGCAGGGCAGTGCTAGTCAGGTGTAGGTAGGATTCAGCCAGCCGATGGAGGCGCAGCAGCAGAGTACTGTCCAGCTCTCAACAGGTGGTTCTGTGGCAGTGCAGTTTGTGGCTCCCGTGCCAGAGTCATCGTCCTTCGATTCGAAGCTCAAGAAGTTGCTAAAGGAAGTTGGGTTCGGTAAGAGACACTGTCACGCCCCGAGCGCGGAAGGAACCCGGAGTGCGTGACGAGTTTATATCGATCATATCAATCAGAGCGTTAGTGTATTCGACACAAAGACAGACTACGCAAAAAGTGAAGATAACCCAATCATTTATTCAATTATAACCTCAAAGTGCTTCTATTACAACTCACTTAAAGAAAATGCTAAGACTCAATAAAATAAAAGTACAATAGTTGACTCAAGAAAATTAGAAAGATAAGACTAGATGACGCTTGGATAGATGGATGTAGCTCTAGTCTCTTCACTCTTGACCTTCCCCATCCGATTGAGTCTCGTCATCGAACTTACCTAAAAAATAGGGGAAAAACACTAGATGAGCGAACGCTTAGTTGGAATTATATCTCAAGAGCTAGCTTACTTTAAGTAGATTACAAGTTACATAAAATGTAATAAGCTATGCATGCTCACATAAAACGACAATAAAGAGTGTATATCATGAGATAGTGAAATGGACTAGCATGTCCTTCAAGAATTCATGTCAATAATTATCAAGATATTCAAGCAAATATGTTTCATCAAGTCATGTCGAGAATTGGCTATCACATTTCAAGCAAGTAACAATAAATACCATTTTTGGGTCACGTAAGTCATGTCATGTCAAGTCGGGTCAAGTACGAGAATTTGTGGAATGTCAACTAGAATGTCAAGCACTTTGGTGCAATGTCACACCGCGATCATTACAACTGCTATGGGCACAAGTACTTTCGGGTGCTCCTCCCAAGACCAGATCGGGCCCTTATATGCGCAGGCATTGATCATGTGTTTTTTGACATCCACTATAGTTATAGCCAATATAGAATTTCAAAGGGATCAGCTTGTAAGAACTTTAAGGTAGATCACAGAGAATAGAATTTTAAGGATTCATCGTAATGTGTAAGGACGTACTACGATAGTAACGGTATAATCACGATTAACGTTAAAAGCTAGGTGGAATCGGCTCCCTAATTGGGTGCCTTATCATTAAGAATAAGCCATATTGAATTGGTCACTCGTTCTTGTACATGATAAGCTGATAAAATTAGTGTCCACAAGTATGGTACATAATTCATACGGAATGTAAACGGTATAGTTTCCCATTCCATTATTTCAAGAATATTCTCATGACATCCATATCACGAGGGCAGGCATACCATGTTTCTTTAGAGTGACATGGCAATTGAATAGTGTCACGGGTTTTAATGGTACAACTAGCTCGGCTACCTAGAGGGAATCCAAGACTAGCGTAGACTTACGGAGGTCTCTATGACTAACTTACCAGTCTGGAGGAACGGAATGTCTAATGGAGGGCTCGTATGTCACTGAGAATTGAGGGTTAATCGGTAAAACATCATGAAACGTGGGACTATACTCACTGAATGGAATATAGTGCCTATACACATCACCCTCTATCAAGGGTTACAGAAACAACGAAAATCAAAAAAATAGGAAATTGGCGCCTGATCTCAAGTCTTCAATTTATGAATTAGCGCCCTGGGCCGGGTCGCCAATTAAATATACAACGACTGTTCATTCAGTCGTTGTTTCCAAGTTCTAAAATATATTAAGAATTCTTAATTTTTAGATTTTATATAAATGGTGACTTAGCTTAAGTATTCAATTCAGTAAATAGCGCCCTAGTCAAGGGTGTCATATCTTAAATTAGCAACAGGATGCATGTCGTTAATTCAATATCTTTCGAGGTTCTCTAGTAATTTCTAATCGTTTACCTCGGGCGAGAAGCAGATGACTTGGAGAGAGGCATTGCTGATTTCCAACGGAATCACGGCTTCTGTGCTGTACACCAGCTCAAAAGGACTCTCATCGGTGGCGATTCTTGGAGTTATTTGGTGTGACCACAGTACACTCAGTAATTCCTCAAGCCAACTTCCCTTGGCTTTGTCGAGCCTAGTCTTGATGCCTTTTAATATAGTTTTATTGACATTTTTGACCAGACTATTAGCCTGAGGGTGGGTGACCGAAGTGAAGTGGTTATGAATATCGAGGTCGATACATTTTTCTCTAAAATAGCGAGAATCAAATTGCCGACTGTTATCGCTCACAATCACTCGGGGGATGCCATAGCGATAGATAATTGACTTCCAAATAAAGCTCCATACGACTGACTCGGTGATCCTAGTGGTGGCTTTGGCTTTAATCCACTTTGTGAAGTAGTCAATGGCGATGATGACGAACTTCTTTTGGGCCGAAGGCATAGGGAATGGCACGAGGATGTCGATCCCCCACAGAGCGAAGGGGTATGGCTCGGTAAGAGTAACGAGCTCCGAGGCAGGTTGATGGACCAGGTGGTCGAAGTGCTGACATCGGTCGCACTTTTATGTATAGGCTGAGCAATCGCGCTGGAGAGTGTGCCACCAGTGCCCATGCCAAAGAAAGATCCTGGCGATCGATCTTCCTCCCTGGTGCGCGCCGCACATTCCTTCTTGTACTTCTTGAACTGCTCGAGTGGCTTCGTCAGTACTGATGCACTTTAGAAGTGGGCTGGAGAAAGATCTGCGGTATAAGGTGTCGTCTAGGAGGACGAAGCGCCAAGCTTCATACTTCAGCCTCCGAGCCTCCCGAGGGTCAGGGGGCTCTTGAGAGACTCAGAGCCAGGATAGGTATGGGGTCCGCCAATCGCTCAGTGTAGCCGGGTCAATGATCATGAGCTCGGACTCGATGCTCGGTTGTTCTAGCTCTTTGAGGAAGATCGATCGAGTGCCTTCCGATACGAGGGAGGAGGCCAGGCGAGAGAGGGCATCCGCGTGGGAGTTTTCTTCCCGAGCTATCCGGACTACCTCAAAGCTCTCGAATAGCTAGGTTAGCCCGCGAACCATCTGAAGGTATTTGATCATCGACGCTTCCCAAGCTTTGTAATCACCATTGACCTAGCTAGCGACCAGTTGGGAGTCAGTGTCTATTCTTACTCGCTTGGCCCCTAGTCATCGTGCCATCCTTGCCCCCGAAATGAGGGCTTCATACTCAGAAGCGTTATTGGACGCTTGGAAGTTGAACTTCAAGGCATACTGTAACTCAACTCCTTCGGGCGACTTGAGGAGCATGCCAGCACCATTGCTGGCTGAGTTGGACTATCCGTCTACAAACAAGCCCCAGACGGGTCCTTGTGCGGACGAAGGTTCTTCCTTGAGAGGGACCGTGCTCTCTGCGATAAAGTCTACTAGGGCCTATCCCTTGATGGCCACGCGGGTGCAATAAGAGATGTCATAAGCACAGAGTATGATGGCCCACTTGACAAGGCGAATGTTGCATTTAAAGTTCAACTTCCAGGGGTCCAATAACACTTTTGAGTATGAAGCCCCAATTTCGGGGGCCAGGGATGACTAGGGGCCGAGCGAGTCAGAATCCACACTGACTCTCAACTGGTCGCTAGCCAAGTCAACGGTGATTATGAAGCTCAAGAAGCACCGATGATTAAATACCTTCAGATGGTTCAAGGGCTATCCTAGCTATTCGAGAGCTTTGAGGTAGTCCAGATAGCTCGGGAAGAAAACACCCACGTGGATGCCCTCTCTCGCTTGGCCTCCTCCCTCGGACTGGAAGGCACTCGATCGGTCTTCCTCGAAGAGCTAGAACAACCGATCATCGAGTCTGAGCTCATGATCGTTGACCCGACCACACCGAGCGATTGGTGGACCCCGTACCTATCCAGGCTCTGAGACTCTCAAGAGCCCCCCGACCCTCGAGAGGCTCGGAGGCTGAAGTATCAAGCTCGGTGCTTCATCCTCCTAGATGACACCTCATAGCGCAGATCTTTCTCCAGCCCCCTTCTATAGTGCATCAGTACTGATGAAGCTGCTCGAGCAGTTCAAGAAGTACATGAAGGAATGTGCAATGCACACCAGGGAGGAAGATCGCTCGGCAGGATCTTGCTTTGGCAAGGGTACTGGTGGCCCACTCTCCAGCACGATTGCTCAGCCTATACACAGAAGTGCGAACGATGTCAGCGCTTTGACCACCTGGTCCATCAGCCTGCCTCAGAGCTCGTTACTCTCACCGAGCCATACCCCTTCGCTCGGTGGGGGATCGACATCCTCGGTCATAACCAGAAAGCAACAAATGAAAAAGGGATGGAGTATCCCAAACAAGGTCGTACCTGGAGCCCCGAAGGGGGTCTGTGGCAATAGTACCAGCTACTCCGACTTCAGTGCTAGCTCCCTGGCTACATTCACCATGGCCTCCTGGATGTCTCGCAGAGTGTGAGCACACTCAATCTGGGACAAGAACTCCATGGGCCCGACAGACCCGATCGCATGAGCAATGTGCCGCCACCAGTCGTCGATCACTGAGTTGGCAAAGCTCCCGTGCGAGAGCTCCCGACCCAGGGAACCCTTGCTCTGAAAGCCGTAGTCGGCCAAAAATTGGGCCCACTAGGCCTTAGGCGCCCTCGACCGGGACCCCTTCCCACTTGTCATCGTTGCTCTCGCCGAAGTCTACACCAGAGGCTTCAGTGCCCCACCACTGCTTTGACTCCCAGAAGTTGAACCCCGGCTACCCCGGGGCCACTGCTCCATAACTCGCTCGATCTCTCGACGGATCCGAGTGACGCGGGTCCTCAGGTACCCATCGTCTAGCGTAATAGGGGGCAAATCCTCCCTCAGCAAGTGGCTCCCCTCCACTTTCTGGATCACGGAGGCCTTGTGACGGTACAGGTGGCTGTGCTTGAACCACCACCTGGCGTAGTGAACGTCGAACCTCCCTCGACGTCCCTGTCTCGACATCGAGAACTACTCCGGCTCCCGGCGACTGTAGAAGTCCCACCATACTGCCACAAGTAGGTGGGTGTCTCTGCCCCGATACTACCTGCCTCTCAAAGAGAACTCCTGGTTCAGCGGGATCCCCTGGTCGTACCCAAAGTTCCTCGTGAACTGATGTGGGTAGTACGACTCCAAGGAACTCATCGTTGACCGGTGCAATGTCAGCACCACCGACCAGGTACTTAGTATACACTCCATCCGCAACTCGGCATCTGCCACCTCCTGACCAGGATGGGCACTGGTTGCCCCTCCACCTGAAGCCCCTAGGAAGAGGCTGGAGTCCCTTGTGGCACTGTCAAAAGGCAGCCCTTCCTCACCCCTGGTGGGCAAGTAATAAAGGGCTCACCTAGCCCCCTCCAACTGCGCCTCTGCATCCCCGTCGGGCTGTCCGGGGAAGCTAAACAAGAGCGGTGTAGTCGGATTCCTCACTGTCCCTGCATCACAAAGCCTGGAAATAACAACTTGGCCCACACACTGAGGTAGTGGGTCGACATGACTATGCTCCTCTCTCTCTATGCCGGGTGCACCGCCAAAACTCCCAGCCCCTGGCAGATGTTGGCGAGTGCAACAGGAGCTGAAGCCAACTGTCTCCCCTCAGCTAACAGATAGGCCGGCCACAGTAGCTCGGCCCTCAGCAGACCATCCTCCCCGTGCGGAACCACAAACGTCGCCAACTAGTAAGCCAAATAGGCAGCAAGGTGTGTCATGTCGGGCAGACCGTGAGGGTTCCACCCCTCCTGTAGAGCATAAATGTACCAGCTATAGGTCCTGAAACGTAGCTCCACCTCTGTGTACTCCTCCCAGGGAGTCTGGTCCCTGGCGAACTCCTGGTAGAAGTAGAACTGCCCGTTGTAGAAATGATGGATCCATACATTCAGTGGCACTCTCGGAGTCTGTGCCGCTCTCTCTCTCCTTGCCAAAGCCAAGTCCCTCCAGGTCTTCAGGAGGTACTGATAGTTGAAAGGAACCCGATACCTCCCCTATCCATCACTGTGACTACGATGGAGGTCATCCAGCATTACCTCCTCGTACCCCTCGCCGCTGATCGGTAGCCCGAAAATCCTACAGAGACTACAAGTCCAGTGAAGTCTCCCCCTCTGCTGTGGCCACCATGTTCCAACGGCAGTTGAAGTGCTCTAGCAGCCCCTGCAGTGGCCCAGTGTAGCAGGGGTACACGTACAAGGTGGCAGTCACCACGTACCTGATCCCTACTCGCTCCAATAGCACCCGGTAGTGATTGATAATCCCCATCAGCCACTCCGTGGCACCCTAGAGGTAATAGTGCGATGAAATCATGGCCCACCGACCATACCAGCTAGTGACAGGCTGTCGCATGACTCCATCCAGCATGCTGTGGTCATCATATCCCTCTCCAGCATACCGCAAGCCTGCGGGCTCCAACACCAGTCCAACGGTCCCCTCTGTCTCAGCGCGATGGTGATTGTGCAAATTCTAAGAAGTGGGCCTTAGCGGCCCAACTTTGATCCCTAACCTCTCTGCTCCGCCAAAGAACCCCAGACACTCAGCACTGGGGAACTGTCACTGCCTCCAGTAGTCCTCCGAGAAGCTAGGGTAGCTGTAGAAGGCTACCCCATGCAGGGTCTCCCTGCTGATCAAAATGGCCCGCTGTTGTCCCTAAGTAAATCATTTGGGCATTTATGTAATTTTGGTTCTTTGGGGGTTAAAATGCAAAAGGAGGTTAAAAATCAAAAATATATATATTTATAAAACTTTTTTCCTCACTCCCTCTCCCCCCATCGAACTCTCTCTCTCCCTCACTCGTTCTCTCTCTCCCTCTCACGATCCCACTCTCCCTGTCTCTCGATTTTGGTCCAGACGGGCCCTGATCGAGGCGTGGGAGGTACTGACGGGACGGGCTCGATGCGAGGATCGCTTGGGTGCAAGTTTCGTCTCGATCTGCGGTACGTGGAGGCGCGTGGGGGCGTGAGAGCGGCATGACTCTCTACGGCAATTTGGCTTCAGATCAGCGTCCTCGATGCGCAATAGGTAAGGGGAGGGAATCCTCTCCTCGCTAGGAACCCGCCGGTACCTCATGCGCTGTGGTCTGACGCCACTTTCCTCATTTTCTGTGCATGATTCCATGTTAGGGTATTTTAGCCTAATTTTCTAAAAATCAATTCCATGGCCATCGTTTTATGCTTTAATAGCATGTATGGGTGTAGAATGATGGTATGAGCATGGCAGGTTAAGTTAAAAATTGAAATCCCCTCGTTTTGAGCCGACCGGGAGGAGTTTTGGCCTAGGCCAACCCTTTCCCACCGTCACAGTAGCATTACGGCCACCATGTGACCATTCATGCTTGGGCGGCCCATTCGGGACCGCCTATGACCCTTGAGTGGTCCAACTCGGACCACTCAAGACCTGGACCTTTTCGGACTATAGGAAGGTTCACACTAGAGCGGCCCAAATCTGTCCGTTCAAGCCAGATGAACGGCCTGTAGATCGACCACCCATGGGGCTCTCCGTCTCTTCGAGCGACCGACCCCTAACTGCCCATACCTTCAGCGGCGCATCCTGTGCCACGTAACCCTTAGAACAATTGTGGAAGAGCGGCCACCCTTTGACCGCTCGTCCTTTGAGCGGCCATGACCCAGTCGCCTATCCTCTGGAGCGTTGTTTCAGTGTTGGAGTTGAGCGGCCGAGATCCAGCCGCATGTACCTGATGAGCGGCGGACTTCCAACCGCCCAACTCTGTGCGACACTCAACTGCCCATGCCTTGAGCAGCATATCTCTAGCAGCCTATCCCTTAGGACCCGTGGTGGATGAGCGGGCACTCCCTAGCCGTCCATCCTTGAGTGGCCTTGCCTTAGCCGCTTGTGTCCTGTGTGTTGGCCTCCGTGTAGATAGTGATCGGCCGAGACCTAGCCCCGTATATCTGCATGAGCAGCAGACCCCAGACCACCCATTCGATGAGCGGCTAGGGCATAACTGCCCAAAGTTGTAGAACCTGTTGAAGTTAGCATTTGAGTGGCTAAGGCCCAACTGCTTGTGCCTCTTGAGCGGCCCAGGCTTAACCGCGTGTCCCCTTGAGCGGGCTTGTCTAAATCGTTTGAGTCCTACAGCTTTAACTTCTTAGCATATTCATTTATTTGTGCTTTAATTGTTGCATATTCCTGTTTATATGTATTTAATTGTCATATTTCACCATGTTTAAGGAATTTTATAAACTGTGGCATTGTTTTATATCCTGATAGATTAGCTTTCTCTTCCCTTGTGATGGAGCCACTAGTCGTAACCCAACGACCTACAGTGTCGGCCCACTCGAGAGAGGTGGAGGGGTATTCCCGCTAAATGATTTGTAAGCTAGTTCCGTGGGCCCCTAGCTCTTTACCGTAGCATCCTATGGGGGGGGAGAAACTAGCTAGAGACTTGGCTCTAGGCAGGAGTCAGTGTGTGCATACGTGGTCAGAGACTTGGACTGACACTGACAAATGTTACTCTGACTAGTACTTTGTTTGGTACTGTTACGCTTCTCACTTGTCGCGGACTTGTGTAGATGCTTGAGACCTAGTGTAAGTCGTTAGTGGATGCATTTGGTTTCTTCTTTCTGATGGTCTTCCTTCTCCCTGTCACTTTGTTAGCTGAGGTTTATTTTATTGGTAGATTTAGCTCCTGACACTTATATTTACTTTATATTGGCATATAGTTAGCTGTTGTAAACTGTTTAGACAGGTTTTACAGCTTTACTATAATTGTATTTAAATTATACCAATGCATATTTATTGATTTAAATGCATTCTCTAATTGTCAATGCATGCTATTCTTGATACATGCTTTACTACGTTTGCATGTTTAGATGAGAGCTAGGGATCCACATGACCCCTACTGAGTCTGGTTGTGACTCACCCTTCCTTTTTTCAGGTGAGTCACTCCAGTCGTCTCCCGGAGTTCCTCGTGCTTCTGACGGTCAGTCTTAGCTTCCAGCTGTAGTCGGTCTGTTGGTTGGTACTTTTCTTGTACCTTGGCCGGGCTATGCCC
>JANBPO010000524.1:0-73971 GCA_024336825.1 Amorphophallus titanum | reverse complement strand
GAACAACAGTAACAGCAGGAACAGTAAACACGGTGGCCGATAAAACCTTAGCTCTACAGCTACTCCTATAGTACTGGAACTCAACGCCCCGATCCCACAGTCGAGGAACTACCAGAACATAGACCACCCTAGTCACGCTACTCAGAAAATACCACAGCACCTCTATTGTGGAGGCCTGTGCTCACACGCGAAGGCCCACTCCGAAACCATGTGGTCCAAAAACATGGTCACAACCTCACTATCATGAACTCTATGCCTTCTAGGGGAAAGCCCGCAGTGACACTCACCGAAAACCCTAGACCTTAGCTCCGAAAAAACACCCGAACTACATACAAAACCCTGTGTCGCAGACGGAAAATGAAAACCCTCGACATGACAACTCACATCACATGATAGGAGTACCGCCCACCAAAAGTAAGGCCGGATGCATCCACTGACGTCTTAGTCAGCGCCTCAGGTGTCTCCCTCCGGCCCAGCGGGAACTGAGACACCGTACTAGTAACACAGAATAAGGACTAGCTGGGGCTGCGCTCGTTAGTGCATTTCCTCTGCCTCCAGCTATGCGTGCATAGATAGACCATCTGCTCTAGGTCAGGTCCTCTAGTTGGTTTTCCCCCCAGCCAGACTCAGGCTGCAAAGGCAAGAGGCCCTATGGTAACCAGCGTAAAACTGTCTCACTCGGGTCATGCTCTCTGCCACTCCCAAGTGGGTCCACACCCGCGTGCGCAGGAAAGCTATGACTAGTGGGGGCTCACAAAATGTGAACACTAAAAATCACGCACGCACCAATCTCGAGTAACGTGAAGAAACAGGTGGCTCGCGACCACCAGACTCTGGACAGCCCACTAGACCTAATAACCTAACGGTCCTTGAGTCACAAGACTCGGGTCAAGACCACTGGACGTGATGGCACAACGCCGTCAATCTGGCCTAATCCTTAGGTCTGAAATCATGGTGACACGATTCTCAAGGCAGCTCACAAGTCACCGAGTGGATCTCTCGTCCACGGGACATACGAAAAACTTCCAGCCCCAGGCTGGTTAACTGGACTTACAGTCCAAGACCATATACACGACCCACTCGAAAACCACTTTTCGTAGAAACTCACACTGCACGGGGAAGACCCTCCGTACTCTTGCCGACTTACGGTGACTTGATTTAACGCAATCACGAAAGCTCAGAACACAAGAGGGCCACCCAAACTCTTAAACCCACGAGCACACTAATCGAGTAAATACAGTACCTTCAGACACCCAAAAACACAGTCATGGTCCCCACGGGACGTCCGGGACACTCACGGAGTCATAGGTTAGTCATTGGGTCTCAACTGGACCGATTAGAGACCAACATAATGCAAAATGGATACGGCGAGCACGAAAAATAACCTAGCGATCCTCTCTGGATGCTAGGGATCCTGGCGGTCTCCTCTAGACTGCAAGGCCCAACCTAGTGGTCCAGCTAGGACCGAAAGACCGAAGGCAAACCAAACCCCAAACGGTCACCCCCAAACTGTTAAGCAGGGTGGCAGTCCTCTGCCTGACCGTTAGGTGTATCCTAGCAGTCAGTCGCAAGGCCGCTACCCCACTGACCTCAAATGATCAAAACACTGACAAACGGTCATGCCCTAACCGCTAAGCAACGTCTGGCGGTCTTCACCAGACTGCTAAGCCCTCCTGGCGGTCCATCACGCGACCGTGAGGCTCGAACCGACATAGGGGGGACCCTGGCGGTCTCCACATGACTGCTTCACACCCTAACGGTCCCAGGAAGGACCGCTAGGTCGTCCCGAGCCCGAAAACGATGAAAACCACGAGAAAATCCATTCCACACCCCGTTCACACCCGTGTGAAGGAGGAGAACAAGGGGAAACTAGTCCCCAACCTCTCTAGCACCGAGAGGACCCATTTAAATCCCAAAAATGTGATCAAATCACTAGATCCGGCCCACACCCCAAAACATGCTCTTTTCTCTCAAAATGCTCAAATAAGTCCACTCGGCTCACCACGGCCTGCCAAAATCACGGGAATAGAAGTACAAGGGTTAAGGATCCATCCTCCTCCCTCCACCGAAGATTCTGCACACTGAGGACGCCGATCCATCGTGAAAATGTAGCTAGAAACACTGTCGGTGCCCCGAGCTCACGAACTGGCCTCACCACGCCACCACGCCTCAATCCTCGACCCGTCCTCATGTTCCTCACCCTCACACCATCGTCGCCTCGCCCTCCTCCACCTGTCGTCCGCCCGGGGCAGAGGGGGAGAGAAAGAGATGAGAGAGAGTGAGAAAGAGAGAAGGGGGAGAGAGAAGGGGTTAAGGGGTTATATATAAAGAAATTTAAAAAATATAAAAAATATAAAAAATTAATTTTTGTTATTTTCAATATTTTTTGAATTATCACCGACAAGCATATGTGCGGCCTATGGTTGACCGCATACTCATGTTGTACGGTGTACAAAGAGCCGCATATCCCTCAAAGTCCAACGCCGAATTCTTCAGCCAATTTAAAGATAAATTGAGGGCTTTTGCTTATTATCACCGACGGGGATGAACGACCCAATGACGGCCGCATAAGAGAGATGTGTGGTCTATCGCAAGACCGCACATCCCTTCAAAGATGGGATAATTAAAGGCTTTTTCTCTCTAATTTTGGGTGTTTTACTCTAAACTTCTCCCGGGGGGAGCGAGTTTCGAGGTCAGTGAGAGGCCTAACTGCGACGTTCGATTGGACCTCGAGGAATGCCATGTAGGTCGCTGACTGGACAGCCCTTGGGCGGGGGGTGACTGCCGGGGCTGAGAGTGACGCGGCGTACTACACCGCGTATGCACGCCACTACCGGGACCAGGTGTTCCAGGGCGCCCACCAACTGGTACGACTTCTTAACCTTGGACCCCTTTTCAATTATGACTATGATTTCTACTCAATGATATGTTAACACTTGGACTTCTAAATGCAGACCGATCCTGAGGGACACCTCGCTGAGCTGACGGGGCTCCTCATGACGACGATCCGGGAGCGAGACGAGCACCGACAGGCCTTAGCCCTTTTGGTGAGTTTTTTTTTTTGACTGATGTGTTACTACTATGCTGAGATGCGACTAACCTGGAGTTTTGATTTCAGTGGGGGGAGGAGGCCCAGCGACAGGGGTCTGACGCTCCGTCTACCTCTACCATGCAGACTCTTGTTGACTGGGCAGAGCGGGAGGTAGAGTTTCGGCGGATGGTTGATTAGGCCAAAGTGGCCAAGGCAGCACTCGCTGAGCGGGTACGACCTACACTTTCCTTTGTGAATTATGTTTTTATATTAAAATGCAGTTGACTAATGGTAAATGCATGTGTGCAGGTGACAGAGCTGACCGACACCATAGGTGAGGGTGACCAATTGCGAGAGGAGCTCGTACTGGCGCAGGACGAGGCCGCCCGTCTGCGTGAGGAGTTGGCGCAGAGCTTCGGCCTGAGAGACGAGGTGACCCACCTACGTGGGGAGCTGGAGCGGAGTGTCCACTCATGGGAGTCGGCGGAGCGAGGGCAGGCTGAGGCGCAGGAGGAGGCAGCCCACCTGTGAGAGCGGTTAGCACAGGCTAGACCATCAGATTCAGTGGAGATGGCGGTCCTCCGGGCAAAGGTGGAGTGACTCAAGACCATGACCTCAGAGCTGGAGCGTTACCGATAGGAGGCGTTCGAGCTACGCGGTGAGGTGTGGGCCTATAGAGAGATGAGCCGCTCCTGCAGTGGGATGAGTGATAGCCGTGCGGCCCCGAGTGGCAGTCAGGCTACTCACGGCTCCATTGGGCACTTTCTCACGACTTCCTCTCAGCGGTAGAGGAATGAGGAGGAGGACCGGCACCGACGGCGAGAGAGGGAGGAGGGTGCGACCTCTACGATGGGCCGGCCATCGAAGAGGTAGGAGGGAGGTGGTGACAGTGACAGGCCAGAGGGGGCGGCCTGATTTTACTTTGTACTCTAACACCTATACATGATGTGATGTGATAGTGACCTAGCTTGTCTTTTTTTCTTATTGTTGATTTTCTTATGTGATGCATGTATGTATGAAAATATGCAAATTCAGGCCGTGGACGCCTTACGGGTGAGACACACGGGAGGGGTGAGTCACGCTGATTTTACGAGAGAGACGGGGCGAGAGGAGAGAGGCACGCCGACTCTACGAGAGAGACGACACGGGAGGAGTGACATGCCGACTCTACGAGAGAGACGACGCGAGGGGAGAGGCATGCCGACTCTACGAGAGAGACGACGCGAGAGGGGAGAGGCACGCCGACTCTACGAGAGAGACGACGCGAGAGGAGAGACACGCCGACTCTACGAGAGAGACGACATGAGAGGAGAGACACGTCGGCTCTACGAGAGAGACTATGCGAGAGGAGAGACACGCCGACTCTACGAGAGAGATGACATAAGAGGAGAGACACGCCGACTCTACGAGAGAGACGATGTGAGACGAGAGACACACTGACTCTACGAGAGAGACGACACGAGAGGAGAGACACGTCGACTCCAAGAGAGAGACAACATGAGAGGAGAGACACGTTTGTTCCGAGGAATGAGGACGAGCTTCAAGCAACATAGCAAAGGAATGGGCGGCCGCTCTTAGGCCGCACAAGGTTTATGTGGCTAACTCTAAGCCGTATATAGAAGTTGGGCGGCCAGCAACCGGCCGCAAGACATCATGATCATTCAACATGAATTCACAGATGTGCGGCAAATGAGAAAAAAAGAAAAGAAGAAAAAGAGAAGAAGAAAAAAAAGAGAGAAAAAAAAAGAGAGAGAAAAGAGGGGAAGGAAAGAGGAGCCAGTTTCTCGCTTTAAGACTTACCCCATGCCGTTAAATACACCAATGGACAAATAGATCACATCCGCCCAAACACCTTGTTGGCACCGACGAATGAACACCTTACTCGAACTTTCCGTTCGGATTGAGGAATAGACCCCTTTCTTGTGTAGGCACTAACCCCATGCCAACGAACACACTAAGTGACAAATGGACCACAGCGACCCGACACCTTATTGGCACTGACGAATGAACATCCCACCTGAACCATTCGTTTGGAATCGGGGAATCAACCTTCTTCCTTACGTTGGCACCAGCCTCCTACTAATGAAGGCATTAAGAGACAAGCAGACTAAGTCACCTCCCGTCACACTGGGTGACGAGTAACCCATTTCTGACTAAGACCTTCCGTCTAGGTCATTACATGAACAAACTCTTCTCTCCATCCCTCCGGGTGATGAATAACCCATTTTTGACCAAAACCTTCCATCTAGGCCATTACAAGAACAAACTCTTCTCACCGTCCCTCCGGGTGATGAATACACCCTTTTGATTTGGACCCCTCGTCCAGGTCATTTGAATCAACAAACTCTTCTCACCGTCCCTTCCGGTGATGAATATCCCCTTTGACTTGGACCCCTCGTCCAGGTCATTTGAACGATAAACTCCTCTCTCTCCCCCATGGGCCGAATCGACCTGCTCGGGTCCGATGCCCTCGTGGAACCACTTGGTGAGCCGCGTGGCTCGCGTGGTGGAGTGATCCCCTCGTCTCTCCCCTGGGGAGGCGAGCACTCTCCTACGCGCCCTCACGAACCCAGCCGAAGTGTTCCCCGAATGAACTATTGGTATAAGCTCGCACTTCACCAAGATGCAAAAGAGAAGAAGAAAGAAAGAGAAGAGAGAAAAGGCTTCAGGCTATCTTATATATATATAGAAGAGGTAGGTGCATGAATAGTATCCTATTTTTGTAAAAAAGGAAGGGTTACATGTGCTCCGGGGCATACCCCTGTGTTACATGTCAAAAGAGAAAAGAAGGAAAAGTCTCCTCGAGTGGCGCTCAGGCGATGCCTCGGAAAATATCCTCGAGGGGGAGGATCTTGATGCAAGGAAAATCCAACATATCACGCAGTCGGCTCTTCTGCTCCGTGAGGCGCGCCAACTCGATCTCTATGGACATCATCTCGGCCTTAGCAATGGCGAGCTCCTCAGCCTCCCTCTCTACCATCGCCTCAGCCTTGGCAAGATCAGATTCGGCCGTGGCGAGATAGCCCTTCAGTTTCTCGATCTTGTTTGTAAGGGCGTGAACATCACAGTGGCCTTCCTCCAGGGCCTTCTCATGTTGCTCCTCGCTACCTCGCCACGCCTCCAGGACTTGCAGATATTCATCTTCCTGGGCATCGATAGCAACACATTCGTTGGGAACCCGTGTCTCGAGGAACTCGCAGCGGTTGACACATTTCAGCAATAGCAAGACTCGCCGTGACCACTCTTCCAGTGGGTAGCCCAACACTTGCAATGCCCCAGTCAGCTGCGCCACTATGGTACGCACTCCTCCGTATGTGAGGGAGGGGTCGGCAAAAATTATGGATCACAGCGCTAGCAGCATCTACCTAACCGGTGCATCTGACGCGGCATGGCCAATTGAAGGTACGGTCGGAAGGTCAAACTCCATTGCACTATCCACGGTTGCCCATAGATCTTCATCCACTGCAGTCAAGGAGGACAGAAGAGTGGAAGCCAGGTTGCTCGAGCACCTGACCTCAACGAATAACTCCTGGCCAGCCACCGCCAAAGGAGTAGGCACGATCGTGGCTGGATCACCCGGCCCTATTATCATGAGGGGCTGCTCCACCTCTACCGCGACTGACGGGCCCGTATCCTTCTCTACCTCCCTGGTAAAATTCAGACCCACCGTCGCTTCGCAGCCCGACAGGGCGAGGACCTTGCTCTCGGTCGGAGGAAGGGCGTCGAGTGAAGCTGGATCAAACATTATCGCCAAGGGACACGCGGCCCCTCCCGCTGGTGACTCCTCCGAGGGAACAGTGATGCTTGCCAAGATCTCCCGCAAAAGCTGGGTCTCCTTCGACGCGGCAAGCTGTCGAAGAGGCGGAAGAGGGACCATGAGCTTCAGGCCGGCCCCCGATTGTAAAAAAGACACCAGAGGCTCCGCGTCTGGCCCCAAAAGTAGTTTTAGCCTGCCTACCCCCGCGGGACTGATCAGGCCCCTCCGTTTGGGAATGGCCTTACGAGCTCTATCGGCGCGTGCTTCTGGAAGCCTTGCCTCTTCCTACGTAGCCAGAATGTTTTTCATTTCTTCTGCTAATGTCGAGACTATGATTGCTAATTTTTTTGATCTTTTTTATATATCTATACCCTATAGCTACTTAAAATTTTGGCCGGTCCCAAGCCTAGATGAGAAAGGAGGAGGGTTTGCATTAGGTTGACAGCTAGCAATAAAATTTTGTCACATCTACTACATGAATTCTGATCTAATTACATTCTATGCTAATGCTAGGGCATCCCTCGGAAGCGACGTATTACATCGGAACTCGGGGAACGTACCCAATGTCGAGTGACCACTCGGCTTGGTGAGCTAGCAACTACGAACCTCCATGCTGCATCTCTGAACCTCGAGGAGGAATCGCTACACTTGAAAAATAGGGGGGTGAGTCTCATCTCATTGGCTCAATAGGGGTCCTAGGAAACCCCAATCGTAAAACAACGATGGTAAGGCAAAGTAGTGCTAACAGGAGCAACAATAGCAGCAGGAGTAGCAACGGCAACTACAACAATAGAAGGGACAGTTGCCACAGAAAACACGATAGTTGACGCGACCTCGGCTCTACAAACTACTCCAACTGCACCAGGAAACACACCCCAATCTCACAGTCGGGGGACCACTAGACTGACGGGAAATACACTAGCTATGCCACCAGAAGAAACATCACGACAATGCTATCGTGGAGGCCCGTCCTCGCTCACTAAGGCCCAACCCAGAGCCATGTGGTCTGTTAATACGGTCACGACTTCACCGTTGTGGACCTTACACCGTCTAGGGAATACCCTCGGTAATGCTTACCGGAAACCCTAGACCTCTACATCGGGAAAACACATAGAAACTGCCTGAAAATCATGTCTCACAGATGTGAACTAAACCCTTAATGACTGGAGCACTCCGTCACTAGCACAGGCTGGATGTGTCCCAGATGCCTTACACCGCCCACCACGCTTACGCCTGCCCACCTCTCCCAGAGAGTGAGGCAGAGTCGTCATAACACAAGGACTAGTTGGGGTCGCGCTCGTCAGGGCGGGTCCACTGCCCCCAATCACATGTGTACACACAGACCACACCCTCAAGGTCGGGTCCTCTAACTAGTTTTCCTCTCAGCTAGACTCAAGCTACTAAGGTAAGGGGCCCTACAGTAACTAGTCTAAAAATCATCACATCGGGTACAACTCTCGACTACACAGTCAAAAAGTGTCAGCACTCAGTAAGCAACTGCTCTTGGCCCAGTCAGTACGTGTACGACACCCGGTAAGTTGAGTCTAGTGGAGTACTCCTCAGAAGAAGGTCCAACATACGCACCCATAGCGAGTAACGCGAAGTTACCAGGTAGCTCGAACCACCAGACTGAGGATAGTCAACTAAACCTACTAAATCCAATGGCCCTTGAGTCATAAGACTCGGGTCAAAGCCGTTGCATAGGACAGCTCCATGTGTCAATCTGGCCTATCCGTAGGTCAGAAATAATAGTAATAATTATTAGGGCGGCTCATGACCGCCAACCCTAATCCCTTCCAAAGGGAGGCTAAGAAACCCTCCAGTCCCAGACTGGGTTGTGAGACTCATAGTCTCAGGCCATATACATGGTCCACATGGAAACTACTTTTGGGGAAAGCCATCGGCATGTGGGAATGGCCCTCCACACTTAGGCTGATGCACGGGGACTCGATTAAGCATAACACAGAAGCCCAGAACACAAGGGGGTCACCCAGACCCTTAAAACCCATGGGCATGCTAATCTAGGTATAATGGTACCTTCAGACACACAAAAACACAGCCACGGTCCCCACGGGATGTCCGGGACAACTACGGGGCCATAGGTCGACCATTGTGTCTTAACTAGGTCGACCAGCGGCCAAATGGGCCAAGACAAGGTAGATCAGTCGACCAAAACCCCTAGGTCAGTTGACCTACCCAAATGGGCAGTCGATCACCCAACAGGCCTGGTGTGCCTTGCCCAGATCAGTCAACCGAACTGGCAGTTCAGTCGACCAAACTGGCCAGAGTTCCCCTCCGTGGCGATTATCACTAGGTCGACCAATGCCAGGGGATTGGTCGACTAAAAATGGCAGGGAACGCCCTAGGCTCAACCCCAGAGCTCGATTCCAATCCCACTCAATCCGGATCGAGGTGGAAAACATTAGGGATCATTCCTTGGATCCCAAAACACCAAAATGCATTTAAATAAATCTAAAAAAGACGCTCGATTTGACAAATCTATCGCATGCCCTAAAATATGTATTTTAACCCCAGCATAAAATAAACCCCGCTCGGCTTACCTCAGCCTACGAAACTCACGGGAAAGGAAGTACACGGGTTAGGAAACTATCCCTCTACCTTCACTGAAGATTTTCCACACTGTTGATCTGAAGTCACGATTTCTAGATCAGACCTAGAATCGTCTACTTGTTTGAGCTACATTATCTTTCGTGTTTTATCTGAGTATTGTTTTCAGTCTTTTGTGTTTTTATTTTGAATCTATTATTCAAGCTATTAGGCAACGGCGAGGATTTGATCCTCAGACTACAAGCTGTGAGGCTCAGTGGACAGCAAGTTGTGAGGCTCAGCAGATAGCAAGCTGTGTTACTCAACGGTTGTAGGGATTCATCCCCGAAGCTGTGAATCAGTGGATTAAGCTGTATATCAGTGGAAGCCACACTCTAGTTTGAGTGAGGGGTGGACGTAGGTCTCAAGGTTGAGACCGAACCATCTAAAAACTCATGTGCCATGTGTGATTGCTTATCTGTTCTCAATTTTGTTTAGATGTATGCTTAGGGCGGCTCTTAGTTAGCATTTGATTCTGATTGCATTTCCATTTGAATGAGTTGTGCATGCCTTCAACCAACAAGTATATAAAAAGACATGGCAGGAAAGATAGGTTAGGCCTATCTGGAATGTCATCTCTTACATGAGGAGATCCTAGATTGAACCTCTGCCTCATACTTGGTTGTTGGTTACTTTCTTCATTCGAGTGACACTTGCTGAAATCCATTTGCACACTAAGTGTTTGAGATTGGGTTTATGTGAAGAGTTCTTTCTGTAATTGAACATTGTTATCTTTCTAGATCAGTGAGTGTGTAGATAAAAGTTTAATTTCGTAATTATTTTTTAACAGGGATCCATTCACCCCCCCTCTAGATCTCAGCTATGCACCTCAACACTTGGCATCAGGGCATGCTTTTGTTCCATCAATTGATATCAGAGCACGCTTCTGTTCCAACAATTACCTACGTCTCCAGGAAAGCAATCAAGGGACATGGCATGCCTAAGTTCTTGGCAGCCCATCCAGTACCAGATGATCCACCTCTTGACATGGAACTCCCTAACGAGGAGTCCGTTGCTTCCTAGTCACCCGCTCCAGTTGAATAGACCAGAGATGTCTTGCATTACCAGCCGGAAGATGCCCTCACAGCCAAAATGCCCTGCCAGGAGCTTTACTTTGATGGTGCTTCCTGGGGGATTACCCATGTCAATCAAAGCCCAATCACTATGGCGGGTGCCGGCATTGTCTTCCTGACTCCTCAGGGTGGAGTTTTGTATAACTCTTGTGCCCTCATGAAATCTCTAACCAATAATGAAGCCGAGTATGAAGCTCTAATTATTGGGCTTCAAATGGCTCTCGATATGGGCATCGAACGCCTCAAGGCCTATGGGAACTCTCAGCTAATAGTCCAACAAGTTCTCGACATCTACGACGTGTGGAAGCTGGAGTTGGTCCCATACCATGCTGCCGTCGTCAGACTAATATAGAAGTTCTTTTTCTTCAAAATAGATCTTGTTCCTAGAAGTAGCAATGCCTAGGTAGATGCCCTGGCAAAATTGGTAGCAGCCATTATGCTCCCACCTGAGGGTGAAGTCGACATCATTGTCATGCACAGAAGATTGATGCCGAGTTCACTCGAAGGTGACTCCGGTCTCACCGTCTATGAGGTCCATGACCTCGACCAGAGCACTCCTCCAGAAGATGAAAATTGGTGTGAGCCCATCACTAAGTTCAAGAAAGGGTGGCTCCCTCTTGACCGAGTTCAAAGGGTCTAGCTACTCTACTTGGCAACCTTATATGAGTTGATTGGTGACTCCCTGTACTGACTTGTCCATGAGAAGGACAAGTCGGTTCTCCTAAGATGTGTCTCCCCAGCTGAGGCTTGAGCCATCATGCATGAAGTTCACGTTGGGTTGTGCGGTGCGCACTAGTCCAGAGATAGAATGAAGCACAACATAAAGCTCAAAGGCTTCTACTGGCTGGCCATGTATGCGGATTGCGTCCAGTACACTCGCACATGTCATCAGTGCCAAGATCCCAATCCGTTGTGTCCCACAGCCCCCACCTGGCCATTCGTCGAGTGGGGCATGGACATTGCGGGCCTTTCCCGCCATCTTCCAAGGGCCATAAGTACATCTTGTCTGCCACCGACATCTTCTCTCGTTGGGCAGAGGCCCTTCCCCTGTGGGAGGTCACCGGTGAAGTGGTAGCCAGATTTGTCCGGCACAACATCATCTACTGATTTGGCACTCCCAGTCGCATAGTATCCGATAATGGAACAACACTCAAGAATAGGGACGTATATCAACTAGTGACCAAATTCCATATCGACTGGAGAACCTCTTCAGTCTACAATCCCTAGGCCAACGTGATGCGGGACGACTATGAGACTCGACAGGTGGACACGAATCTATGACCTAGACGACAGGACACGACTTACTAGACGACGCGACCAGCAACTGTAAAGTAGTGAGAATCAAATTGCCAACCGTTATCACTCACAATCACTCGGGGGATACCAAAACGACAAATGATCAACTTCCATACGAAACTCCAAACGATTGATTCGGTGATCCTAGCAGTGGCCTTAGCTTCAATCCACTTTGTAAAGTAGTCGATGGCGACGATGACGAACTTCTTCTGGGCCCGAGCCAAAGGGAATGGCCCCAGAATGTCGATTCCCCACCGAGTGAAGGGATATGGCTCAGTAAGATTAACGAGCTCTGAGGCAGGCTGGTGGACCAGATGGTCGAAGCGTTGACGTCGATCGCACCTCTGCACGTAGGTCGAATAGTCGCACTGAAGAGTAGGCTACCAGTAGCCTCGCCGAAGCAAGATCTTGGCAAGTGATCTTCCTCCCTGGTGCGCATCGCAGATGCCTTCGTGAACTTCTTGAATTGCTTGGCCGACTTCATCGGCGCTAAGGCACTTGAGGAGGGGACCAAAGAAAGACCTTCGGTATAAAGCGTCATCTAAGATGACGAAGCGTCGGGCTTGGTACTTCAATCTTTAAGCTTCCTAAGGGTCAGAAGGTGCCTGGGAGTCTCGGAGCCAGGAGACATAAGGGGTCCGCCAGTCGCTCGGGGTAGTCAGATCAACGATCATGAGCTCGGCATCGATGCTTGGTTGTTCTAGCTCTTCGAGGAAGATCAAACGGGTACCTTCCGAGCAGAGGGAGGAGGCCAGGTGAGAGAGGGCGTCCGCTCGAGAGTTTTCCTCTTGAGCTATTCGGACTACCTCAAAACTCTCGAATAGCTGGGCTAACCCTCAGACTGTTTGAAGGTACTTAACCATAGGTGCTTCCTGAGCTTCGTAGTCACTGTTGACCTGGCTGGCGACCAGCTGGGAATCAGTGTCAATCCTGACTCGCTCAGCCCCTAGTCGTCGTGCCATCCTGGCCCCCGAATCGAGGGCTTCATTCTCAGAGGCATTATTGGACGCCTGAAAGTTGAACTTCAAGGCGTATTGTAGTTCCACTCCTTCGGGTGACTTGAGGAGGACACCAACACCACTTCCGGCCGAGTTGGATGATCCATCTACGAACAAGTCCCAGATGGGTCCTCAGGTGGACGGTGACTCTTCCTCAATCGGGACGGTGCTCTCAGCGATGAAGTCCGTGAGGGCCTGTCCCTTGATGGCTGCATGGGGGCGATAGGAGATGTCATAGGCCCCGAGCATGATGGCCCATTTGACGAGGCGTCCCGAGGCTTCGGGATGAGAGAGGATCTTCTTCAAGGGTTCGCTGGTTAAGACGACGATGGAGTGCCCTTGGAAATAAGGTCGGAGGCGCTTGGCCGAGGTCACCAATGCTAGCACGAGTTTCTCGGTTGCAGGGTACCTTCTTTCGGCCTCGTTGAGCACCTTGTTGGTGTAGTAGACTGGCCTTTCGACTCCCGCGTCGTTTCGGACTAGGATCGAGCTTACGGTAGAGGGGGTCGTCGAGAGATACAGGTGTAATGCTTCGTCCGAGACTGGCTTTGAAAGTTCCGGGGGCGAGGTCAGGAATTCCTTGAGATCTTCAAAGGCCTTCTGGCATTCCTCATCCCAGGCGAACATGGCGGACGCCATTTTGGGTCCCCTCAACAATTTGAAGAAGGGTAGGCATCGTTCGGCCGCCCGGGATAGGAAACGATTGAGCGCAGCGATGCGTCCGGTCAGGCGCTGGACGCCTTTAACGCAGGTGGGTGGCCGCATGTTCAGGATGGCCTGAACCTTGTCGGGGTTGGCCTCAATCCCGCACTGAGTTACCAGGAAACCTAGGAATTTCCCGGATCTAACTCCGAAGGCGCATTTGGCGGGATTGAGCTTCATGTTGTACTTGAGAAGGGTGCCAAAGGTCTCGGCAAGGTCGGCAAAATGGTCTTCGGCCTTTGGCATTTTGACGAGCATATCGTCGATGTAGGCTTCGACGTTCCAACTGAGTTGTCCTTCGAAGATGTGGTTGACCAGCCTTTGATATGTCGCCCCGGCGTTCTTTAACCCGAACGGTATCCGGGTGTAGCAGTGCACGCCGAAGTCGGTGATGAAAGCGGTCTTCTCTATATCCTCTGGGTCCATTCTGATCTAATGGTAGCCAAAGTAGGCGTCTAGGAAGCTGAGTAACTCGTTGCCGGAGGTTGAATCAACGAGCTGGTCGATACTCGGCAGCGGGTAGCAGTCTTTCGGAGTGGCCTTGTTAAGGTCGGTGAAATCCACGCACATTCGCCACTTTCCCGAAGCTTTGGGTACCAGAACGACGTTGGCGAGCCACGTCGGGTAAAGGACTGGACGGAAGAGGCCAGTCTCTTTCCCCTTGGTGATTTGCTCCTTGATAATCGTTTGAGCAGAATGACGCCACCCACCTAAAAAGCAGGGGTGAGTCTCGTGTCACTGGCTCAGTAGGGGTCACGCGGATCCCCACCGAAAAATATGTAGTAACACGAAAATAGAAAATAATAGGGGTAGCAGAGCAGGAAAACTACACTAGAAAGATGTAAAGAAGAGGAAGTAGGAGTAGGGAACAAGCAAGGAAGAGGGAAGCTAAAATAAAAGGGAAAAGCTGTATCGAACAAGGGTGGTTGTCGAACTAACCTCGGCTCCCAAGCTACCCCTAACAGCAACAGAAGGGCGAACTCTGAACTGGCGAAGTCAGAAGTTGTCGATCCTTTGACGAGGCACCAAGCAAGTGAAGGCCTGCAAGGAAAAAGGGGAAAAGACAAAAGCCCTAGAAAAAGATAGAAAGCACACATGACTCGATTGTCGTGCACGCTCATCTAGACACGACCACATGGACAACTAAAATGTCGTGCACATGACACAACACTACACTGACCTCGGGCAAAGCCACAAGGAGGTTGACCCAAAAAGGTCATGACGCTCGAGAAACATGAGAGTCATACGGAAGTCACGTGTCACGTGTCTGAAGTACTCCCCTCACTCGAAGAACAGCCAACTGCATCCACTGACGTCTTATGTTGTGCCTACAAGTGTCTCGTCTACGTTGCCGCCTGAAGAGGCACGACAGAGACTAAGACACGCTGAGAACCAGAATAGAGCAACCATCATCACACCAGAGTCCAGTCCAAGAAATTAAAGGCAAGTATAGTCAACAGAAAAGAAAGACGTACACTGAGGTTGGGGGAAGCCTGATGTAGGTACAGCGGGCAGCTACAGACACGTCACACCAGGAACCGCAGAAGCAGAATGACGCCACCCACCTAAAAAGCAGGGGTGAGTCTCGTGTCACTGGCTCAGTAGGGGTCACGCGGATCCCCACTAAAAAATAACGCAGTAACATGGAAACAGAAAACAGCAGGTGTAGAAAAGTAGGAAAACTACACTACAAAGCTGCAAAGAAGAGAAAGTAGGAGTAGGGAGCAGGCAAGGGAGAGGGAAGCTAAAAGGAAAGGGAAAAGTCGTACCGAATGAGTGCGGCTACCGAACTAACCTCGGCTCCCAAGCTATTCCTAACAACAACAGAAGGGCGAACTCTGAACTGGTGAAGTCAAAAGTTACCGATTTGTCAATGGAAAACCAAGCAAGCAAAGGCCTGCAAGGAGAAAAGACAAGAGCCTAGGAAAACCTAGAGAGACCAGACGGACGCTAAGCACACACAACTCGAAAGCCATGCGCGTCCATCCAGACATGACCATGTGCACAACTAGCACCTCGTGCACAGGAGACACCACTACACTGACCTCGGGTAAAGCCACGAGCAGGCTAACCCAGTAAGGTCACGACGCTCGAGAAACACGAGAGTCACGAAAGAGTAACCGGTCACGTGACTGGAGTACTCACCACTAGAAGAACAGCCAGCTGCGTCCCCTAATGTCTTATGCTGCGCCTACAAGTATCTCGTCTATGATGTCGCCTGTACAATCACGACAGAGACTAAGACACTCTGAGAATCAGAACAGAAGTACTGTCGTGAGTGACTAGACAGGGTAACGCTCGTCGGCATTAGTCCAAAGCCCCGGACACGTGTGCACACACCAGCTCGTGCCTAGAGCCAGGCCTCTAGCTAGTATCCCCCCCTGCGGATGCTACAGTACAGAGCCGGGGGCCCACAGAACTAGCCTAAGAATCGTAAACCAGGAAGTGCCCCGCTACAATAGCCGACACATCGTAACGTGTCGTAAGGCTACGACTAGTGGTGGATCACGAGACACAGACTCTAAAACGCGAGTGCCGAAGTATAGGCAGTCAAAGAAGCCCTATCACACGTACTACGAAGCACCAATGGTAGCACAGGTAACTGCCGATAGACTCAAGATAAGGCAATTAGACCTGAAGCTACAACGATCCTTGAGTCTCACGACTCGGAGTCAAGATCATCATACAAAGCGGAACAAGCTGCCAATCGGTCTAATCCTAAGCTAGAGAAGCTGACTCACAATAGGAAATGACTCACAGAGACCTGAGGGAACACCAAGCTCTCTCAATACATATGGATACGTAGAACGAGGTAAGATGACACCTCACGACATCTAGAATCATGTCTCGAACTGGACAGATCTGCTGAGACACACAAGGTCGCCTGTCAACCACTGGGTCACACCGGGGTGACCAGAACCAGACAACGACACCATACACAAACACTCCTGGCCATCTCATTATGGTCCCGGCCCTCATAGGATGCCGACAGACATCCACGGTGATGGGCAGACCATAAGGTCAAGCCAAGACAAACAGAAATCGAAACGAGAGGGGGTGAGATCTATTAATAACAATAAAAAATATAGATATATACATATATTAGCATGCGTGTGTAGAGAGAGAAAGAGAGAGAGAGGACAGTACGGGAGAGAGAGAGAAACGCTTGGTGAGAGAGAGAGGAAGAATGAGATCTGGATGAAGAGCGAGAGAAAGAAAGAGAAGAAATGGGACTAGAGAGAGAGAACAGAGAGATGGTTCACAGGGAGGGAGACGGGGGTGGCTTCTGCGGCGAAGCTTTACGATGTGGGATGTGGGTTGCCGGAGGGCTCGCGTTCGGTTGGTGGTGTCGGGGGTGCAACTGAGGAGATGGCCGGTGGGATGGGACGGGGGCTGCAGTTGGGCGCTGCCAGCGTGCGGGAGAGGAGGTGGCGAACGCGGCGAGTGATGAGGGGAGGGGCGTGAGTTGCTGCGGTCAGGGACGGGGGTACACGGCTGTGGCTGTGGCAGTTCGCGGTGATAGTTGCCAGCAGAGGAGAAGGGGAGAGAGAGCGTCTGGGAGGTCGACGATGGTGCTGGGAGGTTGTCACTGGTGGAGGCGTGCTACTGGGGAGTCCGACGGAGGGTGCTGCGTTAGCGATGGGAGGTGTGAGCGGCGGGGTGGCAGAGGTGATCTCGCGGTTGTGGGGGGACAGCGGGGTTAGCAGGTGGTTGGACGCGTGAGGAAGAGAGATGGGGAGGAGAGAAGTTGGCTCACGGGAGAGAGAGAGAGAGAGAGTCTGGGAGGTGGTTAGGAGGGTGGGGTGGTCGGCGACGGTAGGGAGAGAGAAGGTAGAGGGAGAGCGGGTGTTACGACAGGAGGGCTGGCAGAGGGAGGCTGGAGGTGGCTCGACGGTGGAGGGCACGGGGTTGGTAGGCTGTCGGAGGGACGGGCTAGAGAGAGGTCGGAGGTCATGGGAGGAGAGAGACGCGGTGGTGGTGAGAGGGAGGTGTAGAGACGCAGCTTGCTGCTGGGTGGTGTGGAGAGGAGAGTGAGGGATGGAGGTGGATGGAGGAGAGGGGTGGAGGTATCTTCGGTTGTGTGGAGAAGAGAAGTGGTTGCGGCCTGTGGAGAGGGAGGTTGTGACAGGGGGTTCACGGGTGTTAGCAAGGGTGGGGCGTGGTCGGTTCGCGGTGAGAGAAAGGTGGCCGGCGGGAGTCACTGGGGCGTGCATGCAAAGGAGGGGGAGAGGAGAGTGTTGTCCGGTGGGTATGGGTGGCAGCTGCCGTGGTCGTGGGTGAGGGTGGTCGGCGCGGTCGGAGAGGGGAAGTGGGGAGGTCTACGACGACGGAGGTGGTTGTCCGGTGGCAGAGGTTGGCAGTGGGAGGAAAGGAGAGAGCGGCTGTGGGCTCGGGGCTGTTGGCAGAGGGTGGCCGGTGTCGTGGGGAGAGGCTCAAAGGTGGGGTCCGGTGGTGGCAGCTGTGACACGGGGTGACGTTGGAGTTCAGTGGAAGTGGCACGGGGGATGTGTGCAGGTTTCTGTTGTGGCAAGGGAGCAGGGTGTGCATATGGCGGCACAGGTGAGAGGGGACTCGCGGCGTGGGGCAAGGGGTGCACTGGCGGTGGTCGGCATAACCGGTGAAGGGGGACGGTGCGAGTGTGCGCAGGTGGTGGTGACGGAGGGCGGTGTGAGCAGAGGAGAGGAGAGATGAGGGGTCTACGGTGTTGGCAGGTGGTTGGAGATTAGTGGCGGGAGGTCGACGAGGTCAGAGTGAAGGGAGTTGGCAGTGGCAGTGTGGTTTGCAAGGTGCACCAGAGAGATGATGGGAGGGTAATGCAGAGGTGGCTGGCGCGGTGGGGGTGCGATGGAGAGAGGGAGCTGGGAGGTGCTGCTATGGGGTGAAGATGCGGAGGTGGAGGGAGATCACCGGGGGTGGCTGTGTGAGTGGGGGGAGTGAGAGGGGAGGTGTTCAGCGATGGGAAAGGGCGCAGGCGGGGAGGGTGTGGCTGTGAGAGGAGAGAGAGAGAGAGGGAAAGAGAGATGGGGAGAGAGGGTTGCTGCGGTTCGATTAGGTGCATGGGGAGAGAGAGTAGTGCTGAGAGAAAGGGAGAGTGGTGGAGAGAGTAGTGCTGAGAGAAAGGGAGAGTGGTGGAGAGAGTAGGGAGTGTTAGAGAGAGAAGGAGGGAGAGAGAGAGAGAGATGGGCTCACGACAGTCGGGGTGGCCGGGAGAGAGGGAGAGGTGGTCGGAGGAGGCTTTCGGTGGGTGAGAGAGGAGGAAGGAGAGAGAGATGGAGTTGGGGAGGAAGAGAGAAAGAGAGGATGAGAGAGAGAGAATACGTGAGAAAAATGAGTTCCCCCTCCCTTTGGAAAGAGAGAGAGAGAGGATATATACGAGGGGGGTGGGTTAGAGAGAGAGAGTAAATACATTTAGCTTCCAGATGTCTTCTGTGGTCGTATGGCTTTGTTTCCCCTGCGCTTCGGCGTGAATGGGGCGTGGAACGGGTCGATTCGGCCATTCCACTATTTTTCTTGTTGGTTCGGTGTAACATTCGTACCAAAGACCATCACACTGTGTGACAGTCCTACGATAGACCACCACAACCGTTGGTTGTTTTGGGTTCTTCAAGGCTGGGTCGGTGTGACGGACCAATATAGGACCTTCACATGACTGTAACACACCAATAGAGGTGCATCACAGTCTGGTCCTTTTCGAGGATTGTGCCTGTCAGTTCCTTAAAAATTGTGTCTTCCTCGAAGATCGTGTCGATCGGTTGACTTTGACGGACCTCCCCTCGTGCGTTAGCATTTTGTCACATGCCTCCTTGAGGCCGTTACAGTTGTTTGACTGATGTTTGGCTGGGTGGTGTTGCTGTAACGCACCAACCCCTATGCGCCAGGGTTTTGTAACGCATCCCTACTGGGCCGTTACATGCCCTTTTGTTTGGGTCTTGGTCTGTTGGCCCTGACGCCCCTGTCCTGGTGCGTCAGGTAGTGTAACGCCCCTATAGAGGTGTGTTACAGTCTTGTTGGCCGTGATGGCCTATGTTGTATGGTGTTTGTCTGTTGTCAGTCTATCTTAGGTTCTATAGTAGGGCGGTGTCTGTGATGGCTCATTCCTCGACCATCACATCAGTGTGGCATGCCTTTATTAGACTGCCACAGTCCTATCTCCTTTAGAGTGTAACGGCTCATCCTTAGACCGTCACCTCTGTGTAGCGGTCTAAAGGTGGAGCGTTACAGCCCTAGAGTCCTACTTTCCACCGTCTTGGTTTCTGATTGCCTTGGCTTGTCCTTGTGGTCTACCCGCTTTCCCGTGGATGTCTCTTGACATCCTATGAAGGTCGAGACTACATTATAAGGCATCCAAGAGTCTTCTTGCTTGGGATAGGATTCCCTTTTCTACTGTTGAGTCATCATTGTTTGGTTCTGGTCAACCCAGTGTCACCCAGTGGTTGACAGGTAGCCTTGTGCTTCTCGACGGTTCTATCCAATTTGAGACATGATTTTGGCTATAGTGAGGTATCATCTTACCTCGGTCTATGTGCCCAGATGTGCTGAGGGTCCTCGATGTTCTCTCAAGTCTCTGCGTGTCATTTTCTTTGCTAGCGTCATTTTCTTTGGCTTAGGATTGGACAGATCGGCGGCATGTTCCACTGTCTGTGACGATCTTGACTCCGAGTCATGAGACTCAAGGATCGTTACGTGAGTAGGTCTAGTTGCCTTGTCCTGAGTTGTTAGCAGTGGTTGTGTTGCCATTGGTGCTTTGAAGCACGTGCGACAGTGTTCTCTTTCCTATCTGTACTTCCGCACTTGTGTTTTGAGTCTCTATGTCTTGTGAGCCTCCACTAGTCGTAGCCTTACGGCGTGACGGCTCATGTAGCGGGGCACTTTCCAGATATAGGGTTCTTAAGCTAGTTCCGTGGGCCCCTAGTCCAACCGTAGTGTCCTTCAGAGGGGGAATACTAGCTAGAGGCCTGGCTTAGGTAGTGGGCCAGTGTGTGCACATGTGGTCAGGGACTTTGGACTTGCGTCATTAGATGTGACCCTGACTAGTCACTCGCGTTATGGTACTTTGGTTCTGGTTCTGGTAGTGTCTTGGTTTCGGCCTAGTCCTTACAATAGGGTACATGGACAAGACACTAGTAGGCACAGCATAAGACGTCAGTGGACGCAGTTGGCTATTCTTCTGGTGGTGAGGCACTCTAGTCACGTGGCACGTGGCTCTTCGTGGTTCTCTTCGCGTTTCTTGTGTGTCGTGACCTCCCGGGTTAGCCCTCTCGTGGCTGTACTCGAGGTCAGTGTCCTGTCATAAGCATGATGTTCTAGTCATGTGTGGGATAGTGTGGATGATGTTCTAGTCATGTCATCTAGGTCTGCATTTGTCTAGATTTTCCTAGGTTTTCTTGTTGTTCTTGTAGGTCTTCGCTTTAGGCCTGGCATCTTGTCGGCGGATCGGCAACTCCTGACTTCGTCAGATCAAAGTCTGCCCTTCTGTCATTGCTTGGAGTAGTTCCGAGAGCCGAGGTTAGTTTGGCAGTCATGCCTATTCGGTACGGCTCTTTCCCTTTCCTTTTTAGCTCCCCCAGTTCTTAACTTGCTCCCTACTCCCGCATCCCTTTCCTTTACAGCTTTGTAGTTTAGTTTTTCCTACTTCACTACTGTTGTTACCTGTTGCTTACCTGTTGTTTACCTGCTATTTTAGCCTGTTACTGCACATTTTTCAGTGGGGATCCGCGTGACCCCTACTGAGCCAGTGACACGAGACTCACCCCTGCTGTTCAGGTGGTTGTGACGGGTGTTTAACTGATTTCATTTTTCTTCTAGGGGATGTTGAAGTACAGTGTTGGACCTGCGAGATCGTCAGGCAGTCGTGGAATACTCCCCGCCCTGTGGACCACGTCACTCCGAGGGCCGGTCAGGTGTAAGTCGTCGCCCCCCAGGTCGAGGTTGCATTCGCCCCGGGGAGGTTGCAGTACCCGGTCCTGGTCGGCGTCCCTTTGGTGCGTTTGCCAGTAGCATCTGCGACGAGTGGAGGTGCTAGCCCTCCGAGGGGCTCTCCAGAAGGAGTCGCCAGTACAGCTGGTGAGGAGTCTGACATGGCCGGTGGTAGCCGTGTCGTCCTGACCGATGATGACCTGGCAGCGCTGGACACCCGGCGCCGGGTGAGGAAGAGAGCGAGGACTTCCACCTTTGCTTGAAGACGTGTCCCGCCTCCTCCATCGTCTGAACCACCTTCTTCTGAGGCTCCGCCACCACTATTGGCCGGGGAGTCGGCGGTCGCTGCTTCTGCGTCAGTCCCCATGGCACGGAGGCAAGACAAGGGCAAGGCCCCCGTGGCGGAGGACGTCAATGCTCCCTCTCTGTCGGTGTCTCCTCAGCGTAGCTAATCTTCTCCTCCCGAGGACTTGACCTCCGAACTGGTCGGGATTGTGACGATCATCGATCTCATGGGGAGGAGCGTGCAGTGGTACAAGTGTACCAGTGAGTTCGGCCCTAGGGCCGAGAAGGAGCTGACAACGGTGGCATCGAGGAGCACGTGCTTGGTCGTCAGTGCCTTTGGCTTATGGAGGCATCACTTCCAGGGGATCGCCCAGATGCTGGAAGCCAGTCAGGCTGCCCAGGCTGAGCTCGAGGGGCGCTTGAAGGTGTCCGAGGTAGCTTGCGCTGAGCTCTAGAGGCAGTCGGTCCAGCAAGGACTAGCCCTTACTGGCATGGAACGTGACCGTGACCACTTCCGGGCGCAGGCTGACGCAGCTGAGGAGCGAACAGCTAAGCTAATAGTGGATATCTGTGCCATGAAGACCCGTGCTCTGGAGGCTGAGGCAGAGATTGCCATGCTGTGCTCCTCGATGTTGACCGTGGGTGAGGAAGCGGTGGAGCGCTTTCATTCCTCTTCGGCCTACCGAGATAAGCTGACGGAGGTGGCCCTGGAGTTCTACGGGTCGGCCCGTGACCGTGGCTTTCGGGAGGGCTGGAGTGCCACTATGAAGGCCACAGCGGACATCTTTGGTCGTGCGGCTCTGCCTCTCCTTCCCCCCTCATCACCCTATGGCCCGGAGGCCGACGATGGTGAGGGGGAGCCTGATGGCGCTGGCACTGAGGAGCCGACGCCGGTGCCGAGCACAGGAGAGCGAGCACCTGTGGATGTCTCGGTGGCGGGAGGCCAAGTGGTGGATCTGGATGAGGACTTGCCTCCTGCTGGAGCTACTGAGGCACATGAGCCCAATGAGACTGGGACACGTGATGATGTACCTGGGGTATACCCTTAGAAGGGTGCCCCTATTCACTTATTTTCATATTCTCTTCTGTTTCTGTCGCGGTGGCAATTTTCTTTTTATAAACTCTTGCTTCAGAATGGAGAACTTCCCTCTGTTTCGTAAATCTTGAAATCTTCTCCGTGTACTTTCCCTCTTTTCGAACGGCTGCGAGACCCTCTGGGGATACAAAATGACACTCGCGAGGGGACTTTGAAAGAGTGCGACTTTCGGGGACCTGTCACTTCAATTTTTGTAGATTTACTGGAGGTGGTAGTTGTCCTCATACTTCTGAGGACTCCACTTCCCTTATAAATAGTGGCCTTCGTGATGCTTTTACGGTCATCTTCGAGTAGTGAGCTTTGAGGGGATTGTTGTTGTAGTATGTCATCGGGAGAGTCTGGTACTTCGTCGGATGATGAATCTCTGCAAGCTCGCCCCCAGCCCTTGGTCCTCCGGAGGGAGCCTCCAGCTGCTCCTTGGCGGCCGTGGCCAGAACCTGGGGCAAATGGCCCTGCCTCTGAGGATTATCAGAACGGGTACTTGGACGGCTGGCACGAGGCCTTGGAGAAGGTCAACCGCTTGTACGCCGACTAGGGTGTCCTACTCCTTGAGCCGGACAGGTTTCGTCCTTAAGGGGACGATGGATGGCCTTGTATTTGCTTTCTCCTTGCCTTTTGATGTTGTTCTTCCGCCATCTTCTTGTAGCCTAGTAGTGACTGTTTTCCTTTACGCTTGTAGGTGCGTGATGAGGTACTTCCCCTAGCTGAGGGGCGTGCTCTACTGCCTGAAGATGGCGGTGGACGGGGTAGCAGACCTCATCTTCCAATTTGTAAACATGGCTGGTACGCTGGGTTGGCTTCTATAATGGGCGGGCCTTGTTGTTCCACCTTGTGCTCCCCCATGTCTAGCTCTCCCTTTCTTATCAAGGCCTCAATGACGTCCTTGAAAATATAGCAGTCTTCGATGGTATGCCCCAGCATCCGATGGTAGTGGTAGAAGCGGGGGTCATCCTTCTTCTTCACGTCGCCGGGCCTCTTCAGCTCTGGCAACGTGATTTTGTTGTAACTGGTCGCCCACTCGAACAAGAGTTGGGACTTATCTTGGGAGAAGGAGTACAGTTTGCTTCTCATCTTCTCCCTCAGTGAGGGGCCTTCCCGCCATTCTGTGGATCTGGGCGGTGGAGGGCCTGCGACCGCTTTGGCTTTTTCCTTTTGTTTCTCGAAAGCCTGGAAGTCCAATGCGTGGACCTCCGGTGGCATCGGCTTCTTTTCGGCCTACCTCGCCCTCTGGCTGGGCGCTACAGTAGCGGAAGAATATAGGGCGAGGAATGCCTCGATCTCAGCCACCATGTTGTTCAGACGATTAAAGGTCTTGACCTCAGCGCTGATCATTCTTTCGAGGATCTCCTTCTTCAAATTTTACTTGTAAATTTGTACTGCATCCTCCTGATGTGGGGAGCGCCTGCACCTCATGCTGAGGTTCCTCCACCTTTTGATGAAGTCGAGTGCCGACTCATCGTTTCTCTGTCTCGTGGCGTAGAGCTCTACCATAGTGACCTCCCGTTCGGCGATGTAGAATCTTTCTTTGAACTTCTTCTGCATGTCGGGCCAGTCAGTAATGGATCCAGGTGGTAGGCTCGAATACCATTCGAAGGCCAACCTGGTGAGTGTTGAGCTGAAGAACTTCAGGAGGTATGCTTCATCAGCAGCTAGATCTCCCATGACATTCACATAGTAGGCAATGTGCTCCCTAGGAGACCCCTACCCGTTAAACTTCTCAAACTTCGGCAGCTTGGTGATGCCAACCGGTAGCTTTCTTGCGGCATAATGAGCCGGATAGGGGACTCGGTAGATGCCAAACGGCGTCTGATCCCCATCGCCCCTTTCTGCTAGCTTCATATCTATCATTTGTTCCAACATTAGCCGGCTGACTACTGCCGGGTCGATCGGGCTTGGATAGAAATGGGCGGGCTGCGCAGCCGAGGTGGTCAGCATAGTTGCCTGAGGGGCTGCAGGAGACCCCTAGGGAGGCGGGCTCTGCAGTGCGGCTAAATACTGTGCTTGCTGCAGGGGGATGCCCACAGGGAAGCTGAGGGTTGGTGGGAATGCCGCAGCTTGTAAGGTTGCTTCAGAAGACTGCCCGTTGCCCCCGGGCACTTCTGGTAAAACCTCGGTCTGTCCAGATGTCGAGGGCAGGGTGTTCCTCTCGTTGAGCTGTCTCTTTAGCAATTTGATCTCCTGCTGGTATTGCTAGATCATGCCTAGCATGGCGGGGTCGGTCGTAGAGAGAGTGGGCATGCTGCCTGTCTCTTCGGTCGGGGTATCCTCGGATGATGTGGAGGGTCCGCCACTCGTGCCCCTGGTAGTGATAACATTGGCCGCCAAGGCTATGGGAGGATCTTCGGGGGAGGTCGCCTCGACACCCGCCCGCGTCACTTCACTTGTCACTCTTCTCCACCTGGTGAGGGGGCCGGGCCTGGCAGCGAGCCTGGCCACCTCTTCAGGATCGGTATGTAAAGCCCCGTACCGACTAGAGAATCCCGCCATATTGTAGGTGAAGACCCTCCAGCCTCTGCTTCTTCTTGCTGCTCTCCCTAATGGCTTGCTCGGGAACACCAGCCTGTCGAAGACCAACCATCAGGGCGACGCTTCCTCCTGCATACGGGACTGGCATCGCTCTTCCGATTGGTTTCTCGACTCCGTGCTAGGTACGGGCTGAGCCTCTTCTTCTTCTTGGAAGGCGAAGGCCACTGCCCCTAACAATCTCTGGCGACCCAAGGGAGTACTGCTTGGGCCCCGGAGGTAATTTCTCATGGCCTTCTCGATCCCCTCCCACTCCTGGTCGGGGAGAGCAGCCAGTAGTTGGGTGTCGATGGTGACACCATGATGGGTGTAATTCATGTATGCCGGGCAGTCAGCACGACGATGGCGCCTATGACGTCGGCGGTGGACCCTTTCGGGCAGCACTGGTACAGCGACTGCCGGTTGGCAGGTCATGGCCGTCTCTTCGACCCTTTCATCTCTTCGCCCCCTTGCACGGCGGGAGCAGTTGGGTCCCGCCTGTGCAGGTGCCACGGGTCGGGCTTCCTTGGGAATCCAAACTTGTTTCAGCTTTGCCGACTTGTGAGCTGGTGTGTCTCTTGATGCGACGGTCGGGATAGCGGGCGCCCTTCCTTCTTTCATCTTCTCCAGCCCTTGGAAGGAGTTGCGAACTGGGATGGTTGGTATTATTCGGTCTGGGATCACCTCAGACCTCTATCCATTTAAATGGACTCGGATGGTTTTGACAGTCATGGACTTGCCGGAGCTAGAGACTCGGCATCCCGGAGCAACGCCAGCAGTGTCCTTTCGGAGCCTCCTCCGATGGGACGCTGACCCCTGGTGCGACGGGCCGGCGGTCTGGTGCATGTGATGCACGTGGCAACCCAGCATTCTTGACGGGGCATTGCCGTTGTTCCTGACCACACCTCGGCCAGCAGCAGCTTTAGTGCCTCTCGATATGGGGGCGTTGGTCTTGGGATTCTCGGACGCTTCCACGTCTAGTATGTTGATGAAGGCTACCCCAAGGAAGTTGGGGAAGCCCACGATGGGAGGGAAGCTCCCGAAGCAAAGGGGGATGGCAAGATAGCCATTCTTGACGTGGCTTTCAACAACCTGCGGGCCAAAGGAGACCGCCATTCTCGAGGTTGGAACGTGCTTTTTCCTGCATTTACAAAGATGAAACAATCAGTATTACAAGAAGGGGGCTGCAAATCCCCTAATTTCGGCAAAGAGATGAAAGGTGGATGGGTCCCACCGGGCATGCCAGACTTGTGGACGCGCTAAAATTCTTTTTGGGGTATTCGGTTTGTTAGGGTGTTTATTCGGTCTATTTAGTGCGAGGGCGTGCCAGTCACCGAGGTGACGATTTATTCGGGCTTCACGGAAGCCCATGGTGCGCTCGGTCTGACTTCGTCAGGTGATTGTGTGGTTCGGGTCGGGACCCAATCCCGCCATGCCATAAAGGTCATGACGTCATTTACATCCCCCATACGGGAGAACACCCTTGATTAATTACCGAAACTAGGGGCCCTGTGGCCAAAAAAATTAATACTAATTGCGAGGGAAAGAGCAAGAATAAATCACACTAAGGACCTGCATAGGGGTACGGGACATCGGCCACATCGGTCACTCATGGACCTTTTCATGTTCGGACGGAAGTCCGTTACGGACGTAGAGTGGAAAACTGAGGTAAAACTATTCAAATGTCTGCCACGAGTGTGGCAATTTTAATGATGATTCGAAAATGGTCCAGTTTGGAAAATGGGTCCGATTTAATCAGAATGTCGGCCCGAGGCAAGGTCGGGTCATGGTTATGTTGGGACAATTCCCAAGGCTCAAGCCTGGCCTGCGAGGGCAGCATTATTATTCCTTTGGCATCGGGTCACGGGGAGATACGAGGCTACGGTGTAGATTTTAAGGCCATTATTAGAGCCCTCAATTATATTTCTGTGTTGCCCATTTCCCCCTTTTTTATTATTATTATATTATTTATTACCTTTTTTAGACGACCTAGCTATTTTTCCCTTTTTATTTATTACACATGCTTCTCCCATTTTTGTTCATTTATTACATGCTCAGATTTATTCATTTATTATAATTTCATTATTACTATTATTGTTATCATTGCCATCATATATTTTATTATATATTTTTTGGAGGAGTGGGCCAAAAAGGGGCTAAAAGGGTGTACCGGGTGAGCTGGGGCTAGGCGTGCCGACGAAGGATGTTAGGAGCGTGCCAGAGAGGGCCGGGGGCTAGTGTGCCGACAAAAGATAGTGCCGGTGAAGGGTGAGCTGAGGGGGGGCTAAAGGTGTACCGCTAAAGGAGGGGTTAAAGGGTGCACCAGGGAAGATACCCATGGGTGTGCCGGGTAAGTTCGGGGAGGTGTACCAGCGAAGGGAGGGTTAGAGTGTGCCATGGAAGGCCAAGCTGGGATGTGTTGGTGGGGGAGGCACAGGCGTGCCGGGTGAGGTCTAAGCTAGTTCAGGTGAGGTCTATGTTAGTGGGGCAGGGTCTATGCTAGTCTGTGGTGAGGTCTGGGCTAGCGTAGGCAAGGGTCTGTGTTAGTCTGAGCAAGGTCTGTGCTGGTTTGGTCAAGGGTCTATGCTAGCTGGATGAGGTTTGTGCTAGTGTAAGGTCAAGGTCTAAGCTAGTGCTGGGTAGGGTCGGTGTTCATGCGAGCAAGGTCAGTGCACATGCGAAAAGTGTAAAGGGAAAGGTTAGTGCACGTACAGGCAAGGTCAGTGCACATGCGGGCAAGGTCAGTGCACGTGCGGAAAGTGCGAAGGGCAAGGTCAATTCACATGAGGAAAGTGCAAAGGGCAAGGTCAGTGCACGTACAGGCAAGGTCTGTGCACATGTTGGAAGCGCAAAGGGCAAGGTCAGTGCACGTATAGGCAAGGTCAGTGCACATGCGAGCGAGGTCAGCGCACATGCGGAAAGTGTGAGGGGCAAGGTGAGTGCACGTGTAGGCAAGGTGAGTGCAGGCTGGGATGAAGTCTGCACAGGTTTCAACTAAGCTGAACAAAGGTTGGTGCACATGTGCACGGGGCTAGATGAGGGTTGATGCACATGAGGGCCAGGTCGGTGCACATCGAGGACATGGTCAGGGTATGTTTGGGGTTGAGTCCGTGCATGTTTACACAAAGTCTGTGCAAGTTTGGGGGTCAAAGTCCGTGCACATTCAGACAAAAGCCATGCACAGGGGGGGTCAAAGTCCATGCATGTTTACACAAAATCTGTGCAAGTTTGGCGGTCAAAGTCCATGCATGTTGTGCATGGAAGGTCCGTGCATGTGGGGGTAAAGTCCATGCATGCCTGGAGCTGGATGTACTAGGGAAGGGTGTGTGCCGGGGGAAGCACGAGCGGGCTGTGCTGGACTAGGATGCCAAGGGATGGCTGGGTTGGCGCGTGCCAGCCTTGGATAGTTGAAGTGTGTCGGTGGAGGTTGGGATGGGGAGCGTACCGGTGAAGGGAGCGGTAGGCGGGGTCGACCAGTTCGGTCGACCGATCGACTAATGTTAGTTGACTGAAATCAATGAACCGACCGACCGAACCCACGTCTGAAGTCCATTTTAAGGGTGTTTTCAGCCCCATTCACTCACTTTCTCACCTCTTCTCACTCACACAACTTCTCTCAAGCCCTAAAAATCCCAATGCACCTCCTCTCAAGCCCTAGAACCCCATTCTTCTTCCATCTGCACAAGATCCGATGTGTTCATCATCACTTCGAGATGAAATCTCTGCGACAGATTGTGTGACCTTGAAGCCATTCCTAGGGTTCCAGTGTGTGGAGCAACCAATTCTACGATATCTTGGTGCATCTTTTCACTCCATTCCTCCCTGAGGAAGGATCTTTGTTCCCCTTAGGTTTTCTACTACGATTTCTATCTAGTTGACGCCTAGAAGAAGTTCTCGGTGCTCTACCCTAGGGGAGTCCAATGCCAGAAGAGCTGAGGCTCCAACTCCTCCACTACAACGGGCAGCCACACCTCCACGGGCACAGTTGATTTGCCCACGACCTGTACTCGACCATCTTCTGGTCAATTTTGATGAGTTAAATGACATCCTTCCTGATTTAAGTGTGGCATTTGAGGTTCAAAGTGGATGGATTGATTTCGTAATGAGATATCCCATGTATTATCTAAGCTTTGTTTAGGAGTTCTATGGCAACTTGAATATGAGGGATGACCGTCACTTTACCATTGTGAAAGGAGTGGAGTTTACAATCAATCCAGAATTATTTACGAGCGGCCTAGGTGTTTCAGCTAAAGAGGAAGATATGGCGTATGGTCATGGTGCTATGGAGGACACATTCATGCTCATGATGTGTTGTGAGTATGTGCACAGAGTCAGTAATTTGATCACTCTCAATGCCAACTATTTCCCACCATTGCAGCGGATTCTACATCACACTTTCACCACTATTATCTATCCTAAGGGTGGGAGCAGAGATGTCGTAACTGAGGTGCACAAGTTTCTATTCTATCATGTTTTGAGTGGGATCCCCATTAATATGGGACGCCTTATGACGGATCTATTTGGGTCATGCCATACCCAAAGAAGACGATCCCTACCATATGCCTCATAGTTGACTGGCATATTTCATCATGTTGGAGTTGGTTTGGCTAGGGAAGTTAACATTTACGTCTGGCAAGATGATATCTACAATCAGCACAAACTCCGCTCATCTTTTGGGTATGAGTGGGGTCCAGATGGAGTCTTATACAGAAATGTCAGAATCTATGGAGATGAATCAGAAAATGAGGAAGAGGACCAAGATCAACAAGAGCAGGATCAAGCCCAAGTCCCTCTTCCAGCTCAAGTCAAGGAGTCCCCTCCTCCACCATAGCAGGAGCCACCTCCTTCTCCGCCTGTAGCTTTGGATATGCCATCTCCACCGCAGTTCTTTCACGGGGAGTCCTCTACTCAAGGTGCTGGACCACCTTCTTGGGCAGATTATGAGACTTTGGATAGGCATTTTTTTAGGTTCGAAAATCATATGGATGCCTTTGGGGAACAGGTTTCCAACCTTGACACTCAGTTTGGGTCATCACTTGATCGACTCGACACCTTTATGAACACCATGACTGGCCGGATGGATTCCTTCTCCACTGTCTTGGACACCCTCTCCACCAATATGGCCAACTTGTCCACCCAAGTGGCTATCCTCTCCTCCAACCATGAAGATTCAGGCCACGTTTTTTATCTCATGAACCGCACACTTTTGGACCTTCAGTGCCGTGGCCAGGCTCAAGTGACCTCCCTTGTAGATATTCAGCACCATCTTTTAGTTTCAAGATCACACTATTGAAGATATCCGTCGTTGTCTTGGCGATCAGCCCCCTCCAGTAGATGGCCATTGAGGACTTTCTGGTTCTTCACCTTAGCCATTATTTTTGGGTCCTGTAGTTTGCCTTTGATCCACTTTTCTTGTATCCCACCCCGTCTTTTGATGATGCCAATGGGGGAGAAGTAGCTAGCTAGGCTAGGCTTATATATTTTATGCTTGATGTATGCATGTGTGTTTTGTGTGTTTGGCATTTACCTTTCATATGTGTCATATGTGAGTCTTGCATTTAGTCCCTACATGTTAGTCTTTCAGTGTCTATGTGCCAATGTTGTTGTCAATGTAATATGTAATCTGAACGTGAAATGAAATAGAATGCACTTGGTCTTGCACATACATGTTGGTACTTGTATCTCATTTCCTCTCAATTCAACAAATATGATTGAATAGTTTGCATTGGTTTGGCTTACTATGATGTGTGTAAATGGATTGATTGTCTTGTGGATTGTCAGTTCTGCAAGTCCTCCAATTGATTCTATGTATATCAAATGGTGTCTCACCCAGGGGACGCGGGACCACATCCTCCGACGTGCCCTTGGGGTCGAGGCCCCAACGACCCTTCCTGACCTCCTTTCCCTGGCACAGAAGCACGTACGTTGCGAGGAGAACAGTATGGCCCTGGGTCGCACGGCCGGAACTGAATGGTCTGACGGCAAGAGATCCGTCGACCCACCACAGGAGGGTTGGAGTAAGCGGGAGTGACGCGACGGAGACCGCCGTGACCGCTCCAAAAAGGAAGGGGCAATTATCACCATTACACACCCTTGACGGCTCCGCCTAATCAGATCCTGATGGAGATCTGCGAGGAGTCATTCCTCAAATGGCCTCCCCAGATGAAGTCAAATCTGAGCACGAGGAGCAAGAAGAAATATTGCCATTTCCACTGTGACCATGGCCATGACACCGCCGACTGCAACAACTTGAGGGATGCCATCGAAGACCTCATTCATAGAGGACTCCTCAACAAGTTCCTCGCCAAAGCCGCAGAACGGCGGCAGAAGATGCCCCTGCCGATCGACAACTGGCCCAATGGGAAGGAGATTATGATGATCTCTAGGGGGCCGGATGCTGGGGGAGATAGCGCGAGTAGGAGGCGATGATACTCGATGGCCGTCCACACTGCGGACCAAGGCGACGACACCCAGCATAGGACCCCCACCCCGGGCCGTCTGGGAGATCCCATTATCTTCTCCAAGCATGACTTAGACGGTGTGACCATGCCCCACTCTGATGCTTTAGTGGTCTCGGCCACCATCAACCAATGTACCATGCATCGCATTCTAGTAGATAATGGAAGCGGACCCGATGTTATTGTGTACGACTGCCTTGTACTCATGGGTGTGGATATGTCCCGACTCGCGCCGTTGCACACACCGCTGTACAGATTCTCTAGCACTACCGTCTGCCTGAAAGGACGCATCTCACTCCCAATCACGTTCGAGACTGCGCCAAAAGAGGTAACCTTCCTCGCCAACTTTACCATAGTCCGCACGATGATAGGATACAATGCCATCATCGGCCGTGGGATCCTCGGCACGCTTCGGGGTGTCCCTTCCTCTTATCACCAGAAACTTAAATTTCCCACCTCCCGGGGGTAGGGGAGGTCCGAGGTGATCAAAGGGAGTCCAGGAGATGCTACCTCATCTCCACGCGTGAATGATGTCCTGAAGAAGCACTGCTTGAGAAGAAGGCGAGGACCCAAGATCCGAGCCTGAGCACGAGCACGCCAGCCGAAGACCTATACATCATTCAGGTGGGAGAAGATCCGAGCAGAACACTAAGGATCGGCATGAACCTATCCGAGCACGATAAGCAAGCCTACGTGAGCTTCCTCACGGCCAACCAGGATGTGTTCGCTTGGTCCGAGGATGAGCTCCCTGGAATCCCGTTGGAGGTTATCACGCACCAACTTAGGTTGGATCCCGCTTGCCGCCCGATACAACAGCACCGAAGGCGTTACAACCCCGAGCGACAAGCTATCATCAGGGAACATGTAAGCGAAAAGTTACGCTCAGGGCTACTCAGGCCTAATCAATACCCAGACTGGGTAGCCAACGTGGTCCTGGTCCCCAAGAGCAACGGAAAGTGACGGATGTGCGTCGACTACACTGATCTCAGCAAAGCTACACCCAAGGATAGCTTTCCCATGTCACGGATCGACCAGCTAGTCAACGCGACGGCCGGGCATGAGATGCTGAGCTTCTTAGATGCCTACTCTGGCTATCACCAGATCAGCATGCACAAGCCCGACCAGGACAAGACCGCATTTGTCACCGATCACGGCCTATACTATTACACTCGGATGCCGTTCGGGTTAAAGAACTTGGGGGCAACCTACCAACGCCTCGTCAACCACATGTTCGACTCGCAGATCGGCCGCAACATAGAGGTATACATCGACGACATGCTCATAAAAAGTCTCCAAGCCGCCGAGCACTTGGGGGACCTGGCGGAGACCTTCGCCACACTCAGAAGATACAATATGAAGCTCAACCCAGCTAAATGTGCATTCGGAGTACGGTCCGGGAAGTTTCTGGGATTCCTCGTCACCCACCGGGGGAACGAAGCCAACCCCGATCAAATCCGAGCGGTGCTGGAGATGCAGCGGCCAGGATGAGTGAGGGACGTACGGTGCCTCACCTGTCGCGTCACCGCCTGGGCCCGATTCCTATCTCGAGCCGCCGAATGGTGTCTCCCTTTTTTTCGGTTGATCAAGTAAGCCAATCAAGCGCCGGAGAAGAAAGGGCAGATCGACTGGGGCCCGGAGTGCGAGTAGGCGTTAGAAGAGTTAAAATGCTACCTGGCGACTCCTCCCATCCTTGCCAAGCCACAAAAGGGAGAACAGTTACTCATGAGGTAAAATTACATGATTATGACTCAAGAAAAATATGAAAATTATATAGCTAGACTCCACAAATCATGGCGAACACATTGGCGAACAGCAGGACCCCTCGGAGTGAAAGGGTAAGAGTGATGTCCCCATCACCAGGAGTTGCTATGTCTGGATTTGATGAGGCCGAGGCTTCCATCATCCCAGTTGTCTCGGTCAGTGCTTCAGGGGAGCCTAGGGCTTCAAGGAGTAGCCATTACAGTTGGAGAGTTACCGGAGCAGCACCTCGACCGGGTGATCGAGCAGGTGCGCCCAAGCGTAGCGGAAGAGGCGGGATCGGAGGGACATAAGGTGCTGAGACGCTTCGTGATGCTACTATTCGAGAAGCTCTTGTTCCCGACCCGAGCTGACGTGATCAGCTATAGGCTCCTACCGTTACTATGAGATCTAGGCAGAGTGGGCAGATACGCCTGGGGAGCAGTGGTCTTAGCTTTCCTGTTTGATTCTCTCAGTGCGACCGACCGGGAGACCATCCTGGGCGGCTTCTCGCCTTTTCTACAGGTAAATGCTTAACTTCTAAATGATTTTGATTACACCTATGACTGCTATATGCTTGATACATGTTCCTAACATGCAGATCTAGATCTTCCTTTACCTACCCGAGATCGGGCAAGGGATCGAGCTACATCTGGAGCAGATTCTCATTGCTAGGCGATGGATGATTGCTTGAGACATGGGGTTAATCAAGAGATTGACTCGGGTGATCCAGGACAATATCGACTCATTCCCGCATGCATCAGTAAACTCCTGAACTTAAACCTTTTCTATATGCTCCCTGAATGTTTCTAAATGCTGACATGGACTTAAAATGGCCTTTTCAGGTGCACTGGACACCGTGTCAGGATGAGAGGCATGAGGGACAGCCGTGGGTGGAGGCTTCCCTAGCTTACAGAGGACGGGACATCTGGTTGCATTGCATCAATGTGATCGAGCCTCTGCACTACTGTCGGATCATGAGGACGCGAGGAATGTGCCAGCCTGAGGTGGTGTTCCCTTGCCGAAGTAACGAGTGCCCGGGAAAATCTTCCAAAGGGATCAGCGATGACATGGATTAGAGCTGCCGAGCAAGAAAGTACATTCAAGATTGGAAGCAAAAGGGCTGGGTAGTGACGGAGCAGGCTGACAGCGACGAGGCCTACCTGAAGGCCTACGCCCAGTGGTATGGCAACCAGGTCTTCCGTGATACCCGATGACCGGTATGAACATTAACTCAGACCTTGCTATTCAACTGATTTATCTCTATATGCATTGACACGTGTCTTCTAAATGCAGCTAGACCCACAAGGATGCATTGCTGAGCTCGAGGAACTGTTCCAAGCCACCATCCAGTAGCGGGATGAGTATCGGAGCGCATTGGAGCTTCTGGTGAATTTCCTAATCTTTGGACTTAAATGAATTTGCTTATGATAGTGATGATGCAAATTGGCTGACTTCTAAATGCAGCGGGCCGAGGGAGCCCAGAGGACTGGACCAGACGCACCGTCCTCCTCTTCACAGCTCACCGGAGGGAGAGTCGAGTGGGACGTGGAGTTTATTTGGGCCGTAGCTTGAGCTGAGGAGGCCGAGGCAACCCTTGCAGAGCGGGTAAGAAACTAAACCCTTAGGCTTAAATACTTCATGATTTATGCAAGTGCTTTAGACTGACTATAATGCAAATGCAAAAATGCAGGCGAGAGAAGGATCGGGCTCGAGCAGAGATCGAGCGGACCCAGGCAGAGCTAGAGCATTTCCGTGTAGAGGCAGGGCACTTGCAGGTGGAGGCAGTGAAGATACCCCATCTTCGAGAGGAGGTCGAGCGACTCCGAAGAGAGGTGACCCAGCCGAGTGCAGATGAGGAGGAGATGGCATGGCTACGAACTGATGTGATGAGGCTAAGGGGTGAGCGGGACCAACTTCGAGCTCAGTCACGCAAGATGAAGGGTGCCATTACAGCTTTGAAGGATGCCTTCCGACTCATGGGAAAGGGGTCGGGATGTAGCAGGAGCCAGAGCGTCGTGCCAAGCAGTGCAGTGGGTGGTGCACAGAGTGGCATTCGGAGTGCTACTCCCAGCAGATTAGTAGTAGACTTTCGTACCAGTTCTTCCGTCCAACGAAGGAGCGAGAAGGCTGAGAGGAGGCGACCACAGGATGAGGAGCACAGTGACATGGAGCCGCCAGCAAAGCGGCAGGAGGGCACCAGTGACAATGACGGCCCGGGAGATAGACCGGCCGAGTGATGCATTCTTTTCTTTTTTATTTTCCTTTCTTCTGACACACACTTGTACATGATGTTTAGTGAAAATAGAATGAAATGGAAATTTTTGTTGTTTTTGGTTTATTTATGCTCACTCCCCCACTCCCTTCTTTTCTCTGCTCGTCTGAGAACCCAATCCCCCATCACCATCCACCAGCCTTGTCTGAGAAACCAAACCCCCCAATTGCCATGCACGTAGCAGCACCATCATCCCAAGTGCACCTGCCAACCACCGCCACTCCCAGCCCGCCACCAACAGGCACCCCCCCATCTGCAAGCGCCCTGCCTTCTGTGAGGACCTAACCCCACGGACACCATCAACACTGCCATACAGAGCCATTCTCTGCTCCCTCTCATCTCGCGCCACCGCGGCCACCTTCCACGTCCACAGTGACCACCATCTAGAGCACGCCGACATGTACGAGAGGATGCCGGTCACCCACCTAGCGCGCAAGATCGGCACTCACCCCACCGGTGCCACTCGCCTCCATCCGCACCGGTCCTGCTTGCAAACACCGCCGCTACCTCACGCCGGCCGTAGCCACCTGCAGCTCTGTTGAGAGAACAGAGTGCAGACGCAGGTCACCTCCTGCGCCGCCGTCGTCTGCCACGAGCTCCCCTGCTATCCACCATGCCGAGCACACCAACCGCATAGGCGCCCACATCGCATCGTCGCTACCGCTGTTGTTTTCCCCCCACCTCCTGCTCTTTCTCTGACGCGGGACGAATCCGGTCGAGACACGGGACCCTAAGCCAGCAATCAACGAGCGTAAGTCGTCTAAGCAACAAGGCAAATACACACGTGAGTCGCGGACCCCACAAGACTCGAAGTGATGGTTCGACGAGCTGTGGCTAGCGAGGAAGCTGGACACGGTCTGAGCCGTGGGGAGGGAGGTGGTGAACCACCCGGAGAACAAGTGTGGGCGCCGGTTTCAACCGGGCGGACCGATACCGAGGGGATCAGTTCTGATGTGCACTCACTCACCGGTAGCAGGAACTCATGGGAAATAGTGGAAATATGGGTCGGGCACTCCTCACCGACGCTGCGATTGGAACAAATACTAGACAAGCAGAGTGGAGTGGCAGCCGCACGTACCTAGCCCGTCTGAAGGACCGGCTCCGGTCGAAGACGAGGGCGCGCCGGGGAGCGTGCGCACCCGGCGAACACGCTGTGTCGAGGAAGCTTGCGAAGATCCCTGCTAATACATGTACTACACTCCACGCAGGGAGGGGGGGTTTCACGGGGGTGGGGACAAACAATTACACGCACAACCCTCGCGCAGGAGGGGGGATCGCGGGGAGGGGAAACCAGCTATCGACCGTACGCCGAGCCCAGATGTCTGATTGAGGTGCAGCCAACTCCTGGACGAAGGTCGAGGGATGTCGAAGGATGCCTGAAGGTTGGGCACCAAGCTGATGTCGCTGGAAGGAGATGACGGCTACAGCAGTGGACCTGTGCAGTTCTACCGCACAGGACTGGTTGGCGCGGTCGTGGTGCATCGGCCGGTATGGGCGCTGTGGAACTCCAAACACTACGGGACCAAGTCGTGGATGTTTCTGACAGGGAGATCTACGAACCCTCAGAAGATGGTGACCATCTGATCACCTGGCTGGATGTGGTCATAGGAATGGCCAGCGTCAGGTTTCTGGGCATACAGCAGGACAGGACGCCGATGGTCATGGTGGAACTTCCAGTGCCGATGTGGGATCGAGACAAAATGACTTGCGTTGGTTTCGTATCGTCGGAAGCCACAATGTTGCTGAAGATAGATCAACCTTAAACAGATAGGAGGAGGGGGTGTTGGGGCTGACTTGATAGCAGCTTGTCCTGGGCGAACAGAGGACTCCAAGTCTGGCGCGACTGAGGGAGAATGGTCGCTCTAGATGAAGGCATTTTCAAAAGCAGGCGGCACCACCTCTGGTGCATCGGCGCTTCAGAGAGGAAGAACTCTTGTGAAGAGAGCTCTGACCTGATTCGTGCAGGGATGGGCGGTGGAGCTGCTACCAAAAGGTGCTCAGGATCTGACCTAAATCTGGCGCAGTCACACGAGAATGGACGACGCGAACAGTGCCTAGGTCGGATCGCAGCGGGACCACTTCTGGAACGAAGCTGACTTGACGATGTACGAATCCTCAGAAGATGACTTTGGCTGGTCCACTCATCTTTGGCTGGTTCACACAGTGGACACCAGGGTAGCCTCTGCAAACGTGACCTCTGCGGCAGGCTGGTTGCAGAGAGCAGTAGAGAGTTCTTCCTGAACCACGAGAGGTTGTAGCAGTGGCGGGTGACTCCGGGAATGCCGTGGATGCGCAGAGCAGGGGAGGGCAGACCTGGGTTACTGAGGGAGAGGGGGCTGGGGCGTGGGATGAAGGTGGCTAGGGTTAGGGTTGATGGGGTGCGCTGGTTTGTGGAGGAAGGAGAAGGGAGGGGGGCGGCCTAAGTGGAGGGGAAGTGGACGCTCGGGGTGGTGTCACTCACAAGGGATGGAGACGGCTCAACGACTCACTGGGATTCACCGCTGGGTCCCATAGGTGACTAGACCCGATACACTGAGGAGGAGCTGAACCCATAATCCACTAGCAGGCTTACAATGTGTGCATATGGTCCGATTTGCCTCATAATCGAAAGGGACAGGTACTAAAGCTTGCATGGAACCAACTAGACTTGATGTATGCAGACTCACTATGTATGCAACAGCACTCGACAAAGACCGAATAAAAACAAAGACACACACACGACTCTAGACTCATACCTAATGCAGAGGTGGTCTTGGATGGCTACTGGGCATCGGGGAGGTCTGGCGGATCCCCTTGGGCACCTTCTTCCTCCCGGAAGAACTGATCCGCTAAGTCCTGATCTGCCTCATAACTGACAGGCATAAGCCCGGAGGCTTCCCCGACCTACGTGTCCCCAATGACAAGTGATGTGCGGGTGGGACATTAGGCCGAATAGTGGCCAAACCCCTTGCAGTGGAAATACTATTGTCAGGACCCACTAGGCTCGATAAGAGGACCCTTACCCTTGTCCTCCCATCGGACAGTGGGTGTAGGCAATAGGGGTGGAGCAATGGGTGCCAGTGGACAGGTAATGGGTGCCGGTGGACGGGCAACGGGTGCTGGTGGGTGGGCAATGAGTGCTGTTGGTGGAGGTGGAGGTGGGTCCCTAGGGTGGGGAGGGCGATGCCTTGGAGCGAATGGCTCCTGACGGGTGGGATCCTGAGGTCGAGCCAAGGGGCTCTCTAATGCTGGCCTAATGAACCATGCGGTTCAACCCCATGACGAGGGAAGGGTCCCACTCATTGGGTAGGCTCGAACTCGGCCTCAAATTACTCTAGCTCGAGAGTAACCTGATATGCCTCCTCTATGGTGTCGGTCTTGCGGCGGAAAAGCTCATACTGATAGTGTGGCCGCAAATCACATCAGAAGCAAGAAATAGGCATGGCATTCTCCTCCGCGACACCGCATCGTAGGAAATATTCATCAAATTCGGTGATGTACCCAGAGATGGACCGATCTCCCTGGCTGAGATTCTGTCACCTATCTATGAGTCGCTGTCGGTATGTGACAGGAAGGTACTTTAGCCAAAGCTTTTCCTTCATCTCGGCCCATGTATGAATCAGGGGATCCATTCGCTGAAATAACAGGCTCTCCACGTTCTTCCAATATGTTTGGGCCTGCCCTATCAGCTTCATGGTTGCAAATCGGACCCTTCGACGGTTTGACATGTCGTACCAATCGAAGTACCGATCCATGCTGACCTCGCAATCTAAATAGATCTTGGGTTCCATAGCCATGGAACCGTCAAATGTGGGAGGGTCCGCACGAACGGTCCGAAGGGTCCGCTCGTCCTCATCTAGGTCATGGTTCCACCATGGGGCACGACATGACCATTCCCCCTATGCTCGTTATCGGACTCATAGTCGTACACCTCGGGGATTTGACGCCGCCTAACTTCTACCTCTTGAACCCTTGGAGCAGCAAGTTGTAGAATTGGCTCCTGTTGAACATGTGTAGGTGCGGGGGGCACCTCGACTGGGGCTCTTGGGGGTGCCTCAACTGGGGCTCTCTCTAAGACGGCTACTCTCCCGATCAGACCCTGAACGGACTGGTCTGACCCTTCGGCTCTATCTTCTAAGGCCTTCATCCTCTCCTCTAAGCGTGTGCCTAGGCCGTCCACCCGGGTACTCAACCCTTCCATTTTATCCACTCGTGTACTCAACACATCTATACGCATAGTCAACCTTTGCATTTGTCCCATAAGGGCTTGGAACATTGCGGCCACTTCATCGGAACTATGGGCTCGGGATTCGGCCACGGGTGGTGGTGGTGGTGAGTACTCGGTGCCTCTACAAGTGCACATGCAAATGACGACTAGGACAAGGCACTCTAGACTCAAGACCCTTAGACTTAAGACACTTTTTTTTCTTTTGTTTTAAAAATAATGATGATCCTAGACTTGACTTAAACTATGATTTGATACCCTTTTTTGTGGTTTTGGTTTATGCAAAGACTAATGCGAGGACTACCCTAGACTCGACTAGCTCTGATATCAATTTGATGCGGGACGAAGACACGGACTCGACTCCAACTGGGAAAGCACACCTAGGACTCTAGCAAGCTCGCGTGTGCCCCTAACGAGGGAAGTGTTTGGACCTGCACGGTTGAGAAACAGGCAACGAATCAAGGGTGGACAACTCACAACTCTCGTGCCCGGGTCGGGTCACGGGACGATTCGCTCTCTCTCGCAGTAGTGAAATGAATATATCGAGCTAATGGTCCTAACACATGCTCTCTAGCAGCGGCAAACACTCTCTCCTCCCTCATTTCTCTCATCTCTTTCTCTCTCTCATTCTCTCTCGTCTCTGGGCCGTTCGACGCGGGGCGCACGATCGTGGAGAGCTGGCCAAGGCAGGGACGCGTTGGAGTGATCGGGATGCATGATGGGGCGACGGATTAAGCGTGGCGTGGCGCGATCCCTCGGTGGATTCCGAGAAGGTGCGGTTTCGTGATTCAGTGATTTTCGGCACGGTTTAGTCGCTTCGGTGCACGATTTCTTTGGTGGAGGTAGAGAGACGGATCACCTACTTCCCCTACACGTTTTTCCTGTAGTTTCACATTGTTCGGTGCTAAAATGCGCGAGTTTGAGCTCGTTTAGGTAAAATCGTAGTTTTGTGGAGTTCATAGGGTTTGCTGAAAAATGACGACAATTTTTAGATCAGCTAGTGTCAAACAACTCCCTGGAACGTCAGCATTCCATAGTCGCTAATTTCGTCGCGATTGATGGTCATTCGGGACCGTTAGGAGCCCAGGAAGTCCTGTGGTTCCATTTGGGTCGATTTGAAGAAATCGCCAGTTTCTCTCCGTTTCTCAGCCGATTTGACTCCCGTTAGAGTCCAGATGTTCAGTGGTGTGATTGTGGTTGTATCCCCTTTATTTCAGAACGAACGGGGCATGGAAAGACCACGATCCGACCGATCCCATGGTTTGTTCACCGTGACGCCTGCGCAGTTTAACAGTAACTGTGTAGGGCTTAGCGCGCCTGGTTTTGAACCGTTTAATGTAGGTTAGTTGGGCATCTGCGCGGTCGCGCGACAGATCGCCCAGTGGATGGCACAGCCAGGTGTGAGCCGTCCAGTCCACTTGAGTGGCTGGTTCTCAGCCGTGCTGTTTTCCTGTTGAGTTGAGCGGCCAGGGCTTAACCGCTTAGCATGGTTGGCCTTGGGTCAACAGTTTTTTGGCAGTTCGTGGAGCGATTTCCCTCTAACCGTGCCACTTCATGAGCGGTCCTTCTCTGACGATTCTGACTGCCATTTGATCGGTTACTTTAGTAGGCCAGTTGGAGTGAACGGCCTGGAATGGACTATTCTGTCTCCTTGGGCGGCCTCCTGTAGACCGTCCATTTCTCTGAGCGGCCCCTTGGTGACCACTCTGTGAGTTGTGTCCATCGTTGCGTCTGTTGGCCGTGATGGTCTGTCCCGTGTCTGTCTATCTGTGTGTGTGTCTCGTTTGACTAGCGCCAGATGTTTAGGTTGATTAGGGTGGTGTCTCTAGCGGTTCTAGATTGGACTGGTAGTGTCCATGAGTCAGTCGGATGGTCTGACTAGATAGGTTGGTTCAAGGTTGACTAAGTGCGGTCTACTTCTTGACTGCTACAGTTCCTTAACGACCCAATCTAGGACTGCCAGTGTCCTTGTCTCTGTGTGTGTAGCGGCTCTTCCTTGACTGCTTGGTTTGCCTAGCGACCGAGCGATGGATCGCTTATGCCCAGAGTGTCGTTTCCCGTGGTTTCAGTTTTTGCTTGTCTTGGCTTGACCTTGTGGTTTGCCCGTGACCGGTGGATGCCTATTAGCATCCTATGAGGGCTATGACCATAATGAGATGGCCAGGAGTACTTATGTATGGTGTCGTGTCTGTGTGTCGTTGTCAGGTTCTGGTCAACCCGGTGTGACCCAGTGGTTGACAGGTGACCTTGTGCATGTCTCGACTATTCTGTCTAGCCCGAGACAGTGGTTCTGGATCCCTCGAGATATCGTCTTACCTCGGTTTGCATGTCCAAGTGTGCTGAGGGTTCTTGGTGTTCCCTCAGGTCTCCGTGAGTCGTTTCCTGCGGTTATGTCATTTCCTTTGGCTTAGGATTAGACCGATTGGCGGCTCGTTCCGCTTTGTGCGATGATCTTGACTTCGAGTCGTGAGACTCAGAGATCGTTATAGTTTCAGGTCTAGTCACCTTGTCCAGAGTCTGTCAGCGATTTGTGTATTGCCTTGGTGCTTCGTAGTACGTGTGACAGTGCTTTCTTGCCTGTCTGTACTCTAGCACTCGTGTTTTGGAGTTTGTGTCTGGTAAGCCTCCACTAATCGTAGCCTAACGACACGTTATGGCGTGTCGGCCCACCTGGGAGTGGTGGCGTGACAATTCTCGAGATAGGATTTTTAAGCTAGTTCTGTGGGCCCTGGTCCAACCGTAGTGTCCTACGGAGGGGAATACTAGCTAGAGGCCTGGCTTAGGTGAGAGCCAGTGTGTGCACACATGGACAGGGGTGTAGGACTTGCACCGACGGGCGTGACCCTGACTAGTCACTCGTTACTGTAGTTCCTGTTCTAGTTCAGAGCGTACCTCGATCTCCGTCGTTCTGGGCGTCCATATAGAGGTACTTGAGGCACAGCATAGAGTTGTCAGACAAGATCCGTGGGAGGGATAAGAAGGAGCAAGTCACTAGCTCCAGTACTTTCAAGCCCACCTTCAATAAGAAGAGGCTTAGCAATGGAGGAGAATCCTCTCGGGAGAAGAAGATTAAGAAAAACAATAAACCCTTCTCCATTACTGCCGCACCTTCCAAGGAAGTGTGTAAACATTGCGACAAGGCTGGCCACAAGGCCGAAGAATACTGGAGAAGACTCGGAGCTTGTCTCCATTGTGGGAGCCTTGATCATCGGATCCCCGACTGTCTGCCACTCAGTGATCAAGTCAGAGATGAGAAACACCCGGTGAAGAAGAATGCACGTCTCCAGCCTCTTCAGGAAGCAGAATAAGACGAAGGTGGACTAGTGGAAGGTACACTCAAGATTTGTTCTAAGTCTGCACATGTCTTGTTTGATACATGTGCATCACACTCTTTTGTTTCAAAGAAGTTTGCTGATCCATTATCTATGGAATCGAAGTGGATAGATCTAGTAATTTTAATCCCTCTCGAAAATGAATCTGAGATCTCACACCATTATTCTAATTGTGAAGTTATGATAAGAGGAAGGAATTTACCGATAGATTTAATATGCCTAGACTTGAAGGGGTACGATGTCATACTAGTAGCCGATTGGCTATCTACACACCAAGCAGTTGTTGATTGCCGTGAAGGTAAGGTAATTTTTAAGGGGTTTTCGGAATTGGTCCACTCTAGCCCTAAGAGTCGGAGCAAGTCACCTCTTATTTCGGCTCTCCGAGCTAGCAAGCTTATAAGAAAAGGGTGTGTATCTTTCCTTGCCTTTATCACCATAAAGGAGACTAAGGAGTCCAAGATAGAAGACATCCCAGTGGTTCGGGAGTTTCCTGACGTATTTCCAGAGGATTTGTCTGGATTACCCCGCAAAGAGAAGTGGCCTTCACCATCGACTTAGTCCCTGGTGCTGGTCCAGTTTCCAAGGCACCCTATAGGATGTCCCCTACCGAGCTCAAGGAGTTAAAAGAGCAACTAATGGAGCTTTTAAAGAAGGGATTTATTAGGCCAAGCACTTCCCTGTGGGGAGCGTCCGTGTTATTTGTAAAGAAAAAGGATGGATCAATGAGACTATGCATCGACTATCAACAGCTGAATCATCTCACTATCAAGAACAAGTATCCACTGCCAAGAATCGATGAATTATTTGATCAGATATCTAGATCCAAGTATTTCTCGAAGATTGATCTCAGGTCGGGATATCACCAGTTAAGGATCAAAGATGAGGACATTCATAAGACCGCGTTCAGGAGCAGGTATGGGCACTATGAATTTGTGGTTATACCTTTTGGACTAACAAATGCCCCTGCAGCCTTTATGCAGTTGATGAATAGTATATTCAGGCCTCATCTAGATCAGTTCGTGGTGGTTTTCATTGATGATATATTAATTTATTCAAAGACCAAGGAAGAGCATGAGGAGCATTTAAGGATTGCATTACAGATATTGAGGACGAATCAGCTATATGCAAAGCTCAGTAAATGTGAATTCTGGCTAGAAGAAGTATCTTTCTTGGGTCATGTGATTTCAAAGAATAGACTATCCGTAGATCCATCAAAGGTTGAAGCTGTATAGAGTTGGGAAAGACCGACTAATGCTAGCGAGATCCAAAGTTTCTTGGGTCTTGCCATTTATTACCTGCGATTCATCAAGGATTTCTCCAAGATCATCATACCACTCACTAGGCTAACTCGCAAGGAGATTCGTTATGAGTGGAGGGAGGATTGTGAATGAAGCTTCCAAGCTCTCAAGGATCACCTAACTACTGCCCCAGTCTTATCTTTACCAATTGAAGGAGAGAAATTTGAAGTATACACTGATGCATCTGGCATTGGCGTCAGATGTTTTTTAATGCAACAAGGAAGAGTTATAGCTTACTCTTCTCGCCTATTAAAGAAATGAAGAGAACTACCCAGTTCACGACCTAGTGTTGGCTGCGGTAGTATTTGCATTGAAAATCTAGAGACATTACGTATACAGAGTACAATTCACTATATATTTTGACCATAAGAGTCTCAAATATCTCTTCTCTCAGAAGGAATTGAATATGAGGCAAAGATGTTGGCTAGAATATCTCAAGAACTTCGACTTCATAATACAATATCATCTTGGAAAGGGTAATCCTATAGTTGATGCCCTCAGTCATAAGGCAAGACCGATATTAGGCAATTGTATGATTCAGGAGTGGAAGTTACTAGAACAGTTTTCTACGCTTAATATAAGCATAGACAAGGAAAGCAGATGTGTTATATTATCACACATGAGCATACAACCAGAACTACTCTCTGAAATACAAGGACTTCAAGATAATGACCGGTAGAAGGAGAGGAGACGCCCTTCGGACCTTTTATAGGCCGAAGGGGAGCTAATTGCCTTAAATGATTCTCCCCTCGAAATCACACTAAAGGAGCCTTTTCCCTAAGGCGGTCATTTCGTCTTCCCCAGTTCCCCCAGGGGGACACATGAAGTGACAAGTCATTCAAAGCTAGGGAAAATAGAAAGACACTTCGTCAGATATCTAGCTAATCGGCGTGCAAGATATCCGTAGAGAAAATTGGTACTTTCCCAACAACTACGGATATGGTAGTCAGATCACACCAAAGGCAGTAAGGAATAGTTACTCCAATATCTAACCTCATCGCTGTCATATTTTCCAAAAAGTAGTCTGACATTACTACACCAAGTTGAAAAGAAAATTTTCTTCAAAAATGCATTGAAGGAAAGAGCACAAAAAAAGAAAGCAAAGATACACCAGTCCTCGGGTCTGCCTTGAGACTCGGGGATCAAAGGCTCTTCAGCATCGGGTGATCCGCCCCCAGCATCCTTGGCAACGGCTGACCCAGGCACTGACCCCACTGGTGTGGGAACTGCCTCGGTCATACGCCCTCCCGAGACAGCCGGAGTTGGTGATCCCTCGAATGAGGTAGAGTCCCCTCGACTTCCCTCCTTACTTGACGCCGAGCCAGAAGATTCGGAAGACGCCAAATCCGAGTCGTAGCACTACCTGGATGGGAAGATGGTCGCCCTTGGCGCCTGCTCCTCCGCCCAAAAGCTAGCCTCATGATAGCCTTGGGCGAACCCCCTTCGGATGCCTCGACGGAAGCCCGACTGATAACAAGGGAAGGTAGCCTTTTGGAGATCAGTCTGGTAGCCCTCCGAGCTTTTGTACCGCTCGAGTGCCTCCACCCCGGTCGACTCTGCCCTACTAGCAAGCTCGGCCGAGCTCTTCTCCACCTCCGCCAGCGCAGCCTCAACCTCCGCCTGAAGTCGCTTGGCCCCCTCGGCTCGATCCTCAAGCTCCACATGCTCGGCCTCCCATTGCCCATCACGCTCGATCTGAGTCGCGCGCTCCTGCTCTAGGAGTCTACTCTTCAACTCGAGCGAACTACGGGCCTGAGCCAGTTGCTCAGACGATGCCCGATCCTCCGCCTGGCTCGACTTCACCCATTCCTGAAGCAAGGTGATCTCCTGCCAAAGCTCCTCGAGATCGATAGTGAGCCGAGTGACCTTCCGATCGAATGTGCTGAATGCCCAAGCAAAATTCGATCACTCCGCCTCCGCCCGAGTGTAGGCGTCAGCTATGTCGGCCCCCATCTGGGCCAGAAACAAACCGCCCTCCATGATCATCTCGAGGACCACGAACGGAGGATTCTGCCTATCTCCTCCTCGCACCACCCCCGAGGCTATGCTATGACATCTCTGATACAGGGAACCCCGGATGCCGGGAGGAGGGCCAGTCCTCTCTGGAGTGGCCGAAATGGGGGCTCCCCCTCCGAGTGATACTCCCCCGGGAGTCCCGCCGGTTGGCTTGGACTAGGCTGCCCCATCTCGTGTCTCTCCTGGCTCGGCCGGTTGGGATTGAGTCACGTCTCCTCGTGACCCTCTGGCCTCGACTGGCTTGGCCCCGACACCTCCACCCTGCACTCCTCTGGCTTCACCCGACGCTCCAGCATCGGCCACCACTGCCTGAGAGTCACCCACCCCCGCTGCAACCTCCACGACCTCATCGGCCCCCTCTCACTCAGCGGAAGGGAGAGTCAGCCGAATAGGCTTGGCCCCTTCTAGCTCGGCGGAGGGGAGAGCTGAGCGGGCACCATCTTCGACCGAGTGGGTGGCCCCAACCCTCTTTGCCCACTTCTTCTCTGCCGACTGAGCCTTCATAGAATCCCGTATCACCTTCTTAATGGGATCCTTGCGCTTGGCCCCCCGCCGCTCGGAAGCCCCTTCCTGGGCTACCCACTTTCCTTTGTCCCTGGCTCGGGAAGAACCATCGGGAGCCCGCGACTCGACAGCGGCTGAGGTGTCGCCCACATCGATCACCTCCAACTCGATCTATGGCGCCTCCTCCTCAACTGACCGCCTTGCATTTGAACAAAAGAGGACAAGGTAATGAAAAGAAGAGAGTTTTCTCAAATAGAGGGAGAAGCTAATTTCTGAGGCCCTTACCCGTCATCAGCAGTCGCTTAGAAAGGCACTGTTCGATATTAGCTGGAATCACCAGCTCACCCATCGGTCGACGATTTTCCAGGTGAACCGCAGCCCTCTGCTCCACCTCCGGGGATACCTCGGGTAGCTTCGAAGGAATTTTCGGGTGAAAGTTGGGCACGATTTAGAAATTCCAAGATGCATCCACTGAAGATGTACCCACCCAGAAGTATTGAGTCTTCCACCCCTAAAAAAGAAAAGATGTATCAGAAAGTCGGGGGAAGCCCGACGAGGGTACCAGCTGGACACTACTAGATGCTACGAGCATGCGCCCCAGGTACACACAGAAGTCGAACAAATGACCACCACCTATAAACTAGGGGTGAGCCTCGTGTCACTACCTCAGTAGGGGTCACGCGGATCCCCACTGAGAAAAACACGCAGTAACACGCTAAAACAGTAGGCAACTACAGGTAAGCAATAGGCAGTAGTAAAGCTGGAATGCTAAACTACAAAGGTGTAAAAGAAGAGGAAGTAGGAGGAGGGAGCAAGCTAAGAGCCTGGAGAGCTAACAGGAAAAGGGAAGAAGTCATACCAGACAAGCACGACTGTCGAACTAACCTCGGCCCCCAAACTACTCCAAGCATGGGCAGGAGAGTGCCTCAGAGCTGACAAAGTCATGAGTTGCCGAACTGCTGACACGAGGAACCCACAAGACAAACACCACAGCAAGCAAAGACAGAAGGGTGAACTCTGAACTACAAAGTCAAAAGCTTACCGAACTGTCAACAGGACGCCAGGCTCCAAATGAAGACCTACAAGGACAACAAGAAAGCCTAGGAAAACCTAGACAGATGATCGACACGGATGACTGATGACGCGACTAGGACGTTGTGCACACTGCCACATACACAACTAGAAGGTCGTGCAAGCGGCGGACACTGACCCCGAGTACAGCCACAAAAGGCTAACCTAAAAGGTCACGACGCACAAGGAACGCTAAGCAAACCGTAAAGGGTCACGTGTCACATGACTGGAGTGCCCCACAGTAGAAGAATAGCCAGCTGCGTCCACTGATGTCTTATGCTGTGCCTACTAGCGTCTCATCTATGATACCTATAGACGGGTAGAGACTAAGACACTGTTAGAACCAGAACAGTAACCAAGTCGCGAGTGACTAGACAGGGGAATGCCCGTCGACATCAGTCCAAAGCCCTTGACCACATGTTCACACACTGGCTTTTGCCTAAGCCAGGTCTCTAGCTAGTTTTCTCCCCCCGTAGGATGCAATGGTAACTGCGGAGCTGACGAAGACTACCTTAAAAACCGTGAATCGGAGGTGCCTCGCTGTAAAAGCCATCACGCCGAAGCATGCCGTAAGTCTACGACTAGTGAAGGCTCACAAGACACAGACTCTAAAACACAAGTGCCAAAGTACATACAAGCAAGAGTGCCCTATAACACGTACTTTGAAGCACCAAAGGCAGCGCAGGAGACTGCCAACAGACTCAGGACAAGGCAACTAGACCTATAGCTACAACGGTCCTTGAGTCCTATGACTCTGAGTCCGGATCATCGCACAGAGCAGAACAAGCTGCCAATCAATCTAATCCTCAGCCAGGAAAAATGACGCTCCGAGAGAAAATGACACACGGAGACCTGGGGGGACACCAAGAACCCTCAGCACACCTAGATACACATACTGAGGTAGAACGGTGCCTCAAGGCATCCCGAACCAATGTCTCGAATTGGACAAGGCTGTCGAGACACAACAAGACTTCCTGTCAACCGCTAGGTAACCCCGGGTTGATTGGAACCAGACACGACACCGACACACTAACACATCCACCGTTACAACCACACAAACAAACAAAATCACCAAGAACATTAGCGGCGGGTGACGACAACACTCTGGGCAGAGCAACTTGTCAGTCAACTACTAGGGGAAACCCAACAGTCAAGAGACAACTGCTACGCAACCAGAGACACAGACAATGGTAGCTTCTAGAATGAGTCATTAGGGTACTGTCGTAGTCTAGGAAAAGACCACAGCCAGTCACCTAAACTGATCGATCCAGACAACCACCGATAGATAGACACTGCCCTAAATAAGGACCTAAGACAGACGGACACAACACAGAACAAGCAAATGGTCAACACGGTAAACAGGACTATAACGCACCAGCATAGGGGCACTATTCCCACATAACGCACCATAGGAGGGGCGTTATGCCAACCAGACTGAAGACTAACCCAGAGGATATAACGCGCCAGCATAGGGGTGTTATATCAACATAACGCATCCAGGGAGGGGCGTTATGTCCAATAGACCCGAACACGAACAAAATGAAGTATAACGGACTACAACAGGCACGTCATACTAATATAACACACAAGGGCAGGTGCGTTATACCCAACAGACACAAAAGCACACTAACCACAGACCAAGGACATATAACAGACCATAGCCAATCCATTATGGCCACAAAATGCGCAGGGTGAGGCGCGTTATATCAACCGCCATACCCAGTCAAAGCTTCGGTCAACGAACCATAACGGATCTGCACCTGAGCGTCATATTAACCATAAGCATGGACAAAAATCCATCAAAGGAAAGACAACAATTGCCAAGTACAGTCGACAGAAAAGAAAAGGCGTACCAGAAAGTCGGGGGAAGCCCGACGAGGCACTAGCTGGCCACAACTAGACGCTACGAGCATGCGCCCCAGGTACACACAAAAGCCGAACGAATGACCACCACCTGTAAAGCAGGGGTGAGCCTCGTGTCACTGGCTTAGTAGGGGTCACGCGGATCCCCACCGAGGAAAACACGTAGTAACACACTAAAACAACAAGCAAGCAATAGTAGTAGTAAGCGGGAAAGCTACACTACAAAGCTGTAAATGAAATAGAATAGGAAGCAGGAGTAGAGAACAAGCTAAGGAAGAGGGGAAGGAAGAAGTCGTACCAGACAATGGCCACTGAACTAACCTCGATACCCCAACTACTCTAAGCAAAGGCAGGAGAGCGACTCAGTGCTGACAGAGTCAGGAGTTGCTGAACTACCGTCGCGAGGAACCACTGCAAGCAAGATAGAAGGGTGAACTCTGAACTAAAGAAGTCAGAAGCTTACCGAACTATCAACACGACACCAGGCTCTAAATGAAGACCTGCAAGGACAACAAAGAAAGCCTAGGAAAACCTAGACAGACGACCGACACAGACGATGGATGACACGACAAGGACGTCATGCAAACTGTCATGTGCATGACCAGAACGTCACACATGCAACAGGACGCCGACCTTGCGTATAGCCACAAAAAGGCTAACCCAGAAGGTCACGACGCACGAGAAACACCGAGAGTCACACAACACGTGACTCGAAAGAGGAGTGGTCAGCTGCGCCCACTGACGTCTTACACTGCACCATAACTCACTCCACAAGTACCTCGACTACCAGCCAAATGTAGCCTACCACTCTTGAGGCCAAGTCGCAGGCCCACGTGGAAACCACCATTGCGAGGACCAGTCAGGGTCACGCCCATCGACGTGAGTCCAATGCCACTGACTCCGTGTGCACAGACTGGCTATAGACCATTGTGCCAGGCCTCTAGCTAGTATTCTCCCTACCGCAACGCTACGCTCAGGCCGGGAGGCCACGGATCTAGCTTGAAAATCACATCTCAGGGAGAAGTGCCCCGCTACAAGAGCCGTCACGTCGAAGCGCGTCGTAAGGCACCAACCAAAGAGGAGCCACAAAACCTAAAGACTCTGAAGCACAAGCGCCGAAGTACAGACGAGCCATAGTACGCGCACCACGATAATATAGGAAACTACCGACGACACCGGGCAAGGCAACTAGACCTGCAACTACAACGGTCCCTAAGTCCTATGACTCTGAGTCAGGATCGTCACACACAGTGGAACAAAGCTGCCAATCGATCTAATCCTAAGCCAGGGAAAACAATGCTCCGCGAGAACCAAAACACGGAGTCCTAAGGGGACACTGAGAACCCTCAGCACACCTGGATACGCAAATTGAGGTGAAACGGTACCTTGAAGCTTCCAGAACCAATGTCTCGTATGGGATAAGATCACCGAGACACAACAAGACTTCCTATCAACCACTAGATGACCCCGGGTTGACGGAAACAAACACGACACTGACACACAGACACATCCAGCGCCACAGCAGAACAAACAAGTAGGAACGACCAGAACAAGAGCGGTGGAGGATGACAACACTCTGGGCAGAGCAACCAGTCAGTCAACTGCTAGGGGAAGCCCAACAGTCGAGAGACAACTGCTACGCAACCAGAGAAAAAGACAGTGGTAGCTTCGAGATTAAGTCATTAGGGTACTGTCGTAGTCTAGGAGAAGACTACAGCCAGTCCCTAACCGACCAATCCAGACCACCGCCAAACAGACACCACCCTAAACAAGGACCTAAGACAGACGAACACACAACACCAAACAAGCAAACGGCCGATACGGCCAATAGGACTATAACGCACTAGCATAGGGGCGCTATACACACATAACGCACCACCGGAGGGGCGTTATGCCAACCTGACCCAAAATCACGCACAGACGATATGACGCGCCTGCATAGGGGCGTTATATCAACATAATGCACCAGGACATGTGCGTTATGCCCGACTGACTAACACGAAGTATAATAGACCTCAACAGGCACGTCACACTAGTATAACGCACATGGGGTGGTGCGTTATACCCAACAAACACGAAAATGCACAACTACAGATCAAGGGTGCATAACGGACCACAACCCATCTGTTACAGCCACAAAACGCACGGGGTGAGGCGCGTTATATCAACTGCGATACCCAGTCAAAGCATCGGTCAATGAAACCATAACGGCTCTACCCCTGCACGGTCTCTTAATCATAACGCATGGGGAGAAATCTGTTATGCAAACCGACTGACATAGTCTTCGAGGCAGGCACAAGGTATTCTTCGTCGTCAAAGATCCGATAACGAAAGCGTGATGGTGTATAAATTTAGGGACTTCTTACCCCCTTGTTGTTTGATGCGCTCGTGCAAGTACAAGACGTATCGTTGGGCCGGTGGGATTCTTCGGAGTCTGGGCACGTAGCCTCTTTGTAGTTTTTTTTGTCTCACTTTTCAGTGCGAAGTTGGGAAGTTTGCAGGCGTGAAATTTTATGCGTCCACAATTACCCACTCTTGGTGAAGAAAGGACTCTTCTCTCGACGGACTAGAATATCCTCCATCGGGACCTCCGTAAGTCCCCAACAGTGAAGGATTCCATCTTTGTTCACTAGGCAGGTTGTACCATTGAAGTTCCCTAGAGCTAGTCGACCCATTCGTGGTGAGACAAGTGACCTTAGTTGGCACGGCGATGGCCAAAATTCTAATTAGGGTCCTACCTTTTTGTATGAACTTCTAATTTGTGAACAAAAAATAAAACAAAAAAGGGGACGTAAAGCATCCACTCAATTGTTAATCTATAATTTTCATTTGATAGTGTATGTTATTACATTCTAGAAAAGTGTTAAGGATGGTTGAATACAATTACGATGCTTTTGAGGCTGAGGCCTTCAACTATGAGCCCCAAATGCATGACCGAGGTAATGACTCTTATGGAGAGTATAACTCGGACCACGGCTATCAAGGTGAGCCACAGGTCCATGCCATGGACACTGGTCTATCTTAGGAGCCCTCACACGAGGTGTAGGCCGCGGTCAGGGATGCATCCCCTTCTCAAGACATCTCCTCCATGCTAGGTGTCCTCGCCACCAGTCAGCTCACTCTTGAGCAACTTCAGGCCCTCCAAGCCATCATAAAGGGGAAATCTGTTCCTCCCTCCTTCCAAGAGCAAACTCCAGCTACTGCCCCTCTTCAAGATCCGATACAGGCTATTCCTTCCTCCTCACCCCTCGGGCAAGCTAGTCAACAACCTCCCTCTTTTCGATTCCCTCCACAGTCTTCGACTCCAACTATTCCCTGGGCACCAATCCAACTGCGTCCATCCACGGGTAGACCCCAATACCCCTCTCACATGAGGTTTCCTTCTCGGGCCTCCGAGAGGCCAGTTCCTCCTCCATGGCAAGCGCCACCCTCCCTGACTGAAGCGCTCACCCAGGCTCTCCTCACTAAGCTGAATAAAATGGATGAGCAATTTTGGGATCTTAAGAAGATTATGGACCTGAAGTCCACTCCTGAGGTTTCCCTACCAGTCCTCCCGGTGTTCCATCTTTCCCCCTTTAAGAGGCCTACATATCACAGGTACAATGGCACCGGCAACCCCTTTATTCATCTTAAGGCCTTCATGTATGAATCCTCATTCTGCCAAATTATAAGAGATCCATGGCATATCTCTTCTGGAGATCATTGGATGGCCCTGCACTAGAATTGTTCTATTCCTTAGAACCTGGTGAGACCGAGAACTTTGATGTGGTCCAAAGGAAATTCGTTCAGAAGTACCAAGATCGGGTCGGCCCATCCCTTTCCATCACCGATTTAATGGCCGAGAAGATGAGGACGGACGAAGATTTCGTCCAGTATGCTGATAGATGGAGGTCCCTAGTAGAGAGGATAAGAGATACACTTTCAGAGCTAGAGTAGGTAAAAATGATTGTGTCAAATGTCACCCCCCAGTTTAGGCACATCCTGGCTATGAACAAGCTCACTAGAATGGAAGAGTTGCACGAGAGGGCTTGATACATTCAAACATAGCTGAAAGATTCCCCTCTCATGCATATGTTCAAGCCCCCAAAGCCGAGGGTGGTGAGGAAGACGAATGCTGGCGTCCAGGGTGGAGTGACGGAAGGGGTTGTCACAAATAAGCAAGTGAGTGCGGTTGGTGGCCCTAGTCTATTGGCCAACCCCGGGCCTCCACAGGCCCCACAACTCGATTTCCGACTGAACCAATAGGGTCCACAACCCTATCATCCTCCACCCCAAAACAACCTTCCCTAGAATAACAGGCCTTAACCACTCCATCCCCAGCAACAACAACAACCACCACCTCAGCACCATTAGGTTCCAGCCCCGAGAAACTACGGCCCTCCACAACAATAGAGAAGGTCGATTGGCCCTAAGAGAGCCCACTACAAACCATTGCCAAAAACATCGTCAGATGTCTTCAACACTCTCATGGCCACCAACGCACTCACTCTGTCCAAGGAGAAGCTCGTATGGCCCTCGAATGTTGACACCTCCAGATATTGTATTTTCCAAAGGCAGTCGGGTCATACAGTGGAGAATTGCTTCCATCTAAAGGATTATATCTACGAGATGAATGATAAAGGTGGAATTGACTGGGATGAAATGAGGTGATACATCGCCACCCTGAAGGCCAGAAGATCTCCTCCCAGACCCAAATTACAGCAACAACAACAATGGCCCCAGCCACAATAGCAACCTCAACAGGCCCAATAGCAGTAGCCGAACATGGGCATCATCCAAAACACACTATCAGAGCACCAATATCCCAATCAACAGGTCAACCCCATCTCCTCTTTACAAGAAATTGGAAGAGGACAAGGTTGGCATATGGAAATCACATCTGTTCTTGCTGCTAACTACACCTCTAGCCAACCCCCTCGCCTTCTCCGAGTCATACCCGATCCACCCCGGCCTATATCACAATCTATGACTAGGCCTTGCTCAATCCCACAGCCATCACGCCCTCTCATCCATGCGCCAACCACTAATTCCCCACCAATCAATCAACAAGGAGCATCCACACCTCTGCTCACATCTACAAAACCTCTCATCATCGGCCACCCATTTGGGGCCCCATCTACCTCTACCACACCTCTACCCACATCTACAAAATCTCTCATTATCCACCACCCATCTAGGGGCCCATCTACCTCTACTACACCTCCACCTATGCCTTCCAAACCCCTCATTATCCATCATCCATCTAAGGTCTCGTCCACTCCCGTCATACCTCCACCTAACAATCCCCTCATCAGAACCCCCACACCCGTCATCACCCCCGCTTCGTCGACTGTTCCTCCACCACTACCCCTCAAACCTCTGCCAAACCCCGTACTTAACTCCCTAGAGGTGCAACCAAACCCACAAGTCATGGTGCTCCGTAGTGGAAGGATGTTCCATCGGGCTTTCACCCAAAATAGTCAGGCCCCCGAGTAGTCTCAGCGAGAGAAAGGCACCGAAGAGCAGTCTGACGAATCCATCCCCGGAACACAATATGACCTATTGAAACACTTGGATAGGACGCCAGCTCGAATCTCCATTCTCGAGCTGATCAATAGGTCAAAGACCCATCAGGACGCCTTGATGGGGCACCTCCAGAAGGTTATGGTAAATGAGGACCTCCCAGTGGAGAAAATCTCGTCAGTGCTGACGCCGACTGATACACAACCGGCTATTATATTTCACAACCATGAGCTCGCCCCCAAGGAGGCTCGAAAATATGCTTTGTGTATTGCGGTAAAGATCAATGGGGTCTCTATAGACCCATGTTTGGTGGACACTGGTGCGTCTATAAACGTGGTCTCTATGAGCACCCTCCAATCATGTAGGGTTGACACGGAAAGACAAGGCCTTCATCAATCACAGTTACAGCCTATGACAACAGCAAAAGGCCACCAAAGGGGATGGTTATCTTGAATGTAGAATTGGGCCCTGCATCAGTCTCTACGGAATTTCATATCCTTGATATGGATCCCACGTTCAAGGCCATACTGGGCCTCCCTTACATTGAAGTTATGAATGCTGTGCCATCCACCGATCACCAGTGCTTAAAGTTTCCATATAAGGCTTGGATTATCAAGGTAAATACCATGCCCATCTTTTCCATGGTGGATGCTATTAATATATCTTTGCCCTCTGTTTGGCCAACCCACCGGTCAATTCTTTCATTGCTAGATGTGTGTGACCCTCGTCGCGTCGCTTTAACACAAAAGCTACTTCCAGCACCAAAGTCTTGTCACTCTTCCCATTCTAAGGGATGGGAGATCATGAAGAACCTGAGCTACCAGCAGGGCAAAGGCCTAGGCACACAATTACAAGGGAGGCTGAGACCGCCAAGGAAGATAAGGTTAATCCTTAGAGCCAGCCTGGACTTTGAAGGGCCACTTGAAGCATATGAGGAAGCTCATACATGGACATTGTACTCTCATTTCAGAAAGGGGCCAGTTATACAGTTGGGGGATCACCCGCAAGAATCACAGGGAGAGTTGCAGATTGCCTATGTAGCTGAAGCTTGCTCGAGGGCTGCCAAAAAGGGGAAGCACGATGACCCAAACTGCGAGTGGAACAAGTGGTTTGATATACATGATGTTTTCATTGCACTACAGCGGATATTCTCGCCTCCAGACTTGGAAGGGCTGCTTTTGGTCTCTGAGATGCCAAAAGGTGTCATCGGCATTGCCAAGACTCCAAATTCTCCTCGCCAAGAGGACGTTGCCACTGACGGATCACTTTCTGTCATCCCATCTAACTATTCTTCTCATCTGTTGCTGCTGACTCTTTCCTGGGCCGAACGTTTGTCTGATGATATTCCCAGGTCTCCTCCTCTCCTTACACTCCTGCGCGGGTTTTTCAACCCCCGTAGAGTTTTCAATCATGATTTGCTCTACGAGCCGTCCAACCACCTTGCCATAATTCCTTACTCTCCTCCCACAATTATCTTTAATTGTTGTGTTATTGAAAATGAAAATGAAAAAAAAATACCAATTTCCAAACTCCTCAATAGTGCATTTCCTTTGAGGAGACCTCCTATATCTCTCACGAGTGCGCCTCGACTTATGGGCCATTCGTTTAAGGTCCCTTAAGCGACCTTCTTTGCCCCTCCTCTGAGGGGTCTGATCCTATACATTCTCCTAGGTATTCTTCTTCTTTAGAGCAAGTCGATCAGGTTAGGAATAACGGGTCAAGGGTAGTACCCAAAAGGAAATCCAAGGGCAGGCAAATCCCTCGCCGATTCCTCCTAGATCTAGCCAGTAGGTGTCAGGCGTGCCTAGACATCCCTCAACTGCTAGAAAATCCTATCCAATTGTCGGAGATTGAATATGAGGAAAATTTCACAATTGATGAAGGGTATGGAGTCTACGAGATCACTGATGAAGAATACCCTATTGAAGAAGGGGGGACCCAACGATCCTGAAGCATGCCCACGCCGAGGGTGTGCAGCCCACTCCATTCCAACCCAGAGATGGATCACCGACTTCAGCGTTTCGAGAAAATAGAAGACAAAGTCCGATACCTGGATGACGTCCTCTTGGCCGCCAAGAATCGCGGCCTGATTGACGACGACCTAGACTTCCATGCTCCCTTCCCTAGGGAAATCATGGAAGTCCCCATCTCGCCGAAGCTCCAAATGCCATCGTTCACCTCTTACGACGGCACCATTGACATGGCCGACTACATACACAGCTTCGAGTCCTACCTAGTGTTCCACCGGGCCTCGGACACTGTGAAGTGCCTAGAGTTAGTGATGAACCTTTGGGAGAACGCCCGGGTTTGGTTTGAGTCCCTACTGGTGGGGACTATTTCCTCCTTCCAGCAGCTCAAGCGGCTATTCACGGAGAACTTCATCGGCTGCCTAAAGGTGGCCAGATCCGTGGTGACCCTACTCGCCCTCAGGCAGGGCAAAGAAGAGACGCTGTGGGATTTTGTCTCTTGCTTTTGTGCGAAAGCACTATGGATCCCACATCTCGACGTCGACATCGCCGCTATAGCCCTCACCCAGGGGATGCCGGACCACATCCTCCGGCGTGCCCTTGGGGTCGAGGCCCCAATGACCCTTCCTGACCTCCTCGCCCTGGCACAGAAGCATGCACGCTGCAAGGAAAATATAGCGGCCCTGGGCTGCGCAGTTAGAATCGAGTAGTCCGACCATAAGAGATCCCCTGACCCACCACGGGAGGGTCGGAGTAAGTGGGACCGACGGGACGGAGACCGCCGCGACTGCCCCGAAAAGGAAAGGGGCAATTATCGCAATTACACGCCCCTGACGGCTCCGCCTAATCAGATCCTGATGGAGATCCGCGAGGAGCCATTCCTCAAGTGACCTCCCCAGATGAAGTCAGATCCGAGCACGAGGATCAAGAAGAACTATTGCCATTTTCACCGGGACCATGGCCACGACACCGCCGACTGCATCAACTTGAGGGATGCCATCGAGGACCTCATTCGTAGAGGACTCCTCGACAAATTTCTCGCCAAAGCCGCAGAACGGCGGCAGAAGACACTCCCGCTAATCGACAACCGGCCCAACGGAAAGGAGATTATGATGATCTCCGGAGGGCCGGCCGTGGGGGGAGACAACACGAGCAAGAGACGATGGTACGCGATAGTCATCCGCACTACGGACCAAGGCGATGACACCCAACGTGGGACCTCCACCCCAAGATGTCTAGGAGACCCCCTTTTCTTCTCTAAGGATGACCTAGATGGTGTGACCACGCCCCACTCTGATGCTGTGGTGGTCTCAGCCACCATCAACTAATGTAGTGTGCATCGCATACTAGTAGATAATGGAAGCGAGCCTAATGTGATTGCGTACGACTGCCTTGTACTCATGGGTGTGGATATGTCTCGACTCACGTCGTTGCATACACCACTGTACAGATTCTCTGGCACTACCGTCCGCCCAGAAGGATGCATCTCGCTCCTGATCACATTCTGGACTACGCCAAAAGAGGTAACCTTCCTCGCCAACTTTACAGTAGTTAGTGCGATGACAGGATATAACGCCATCATCGGTCGAGGGATCCTCGGCACGTTTCAAGGTGTCTCTTCTTCCTATCATCAAAAGCTCAAATTCTCCATCCCCCGGGGGGTAGGGGAGGTCCGAGGAGATCAAAAGGAGTCCAGTAGATGCTACCTCATCTCCACGTGTGATCGACGTCCTGAAGAAGCACCACTTAAGTAAGAGGGCGAGGACCCAAGATCTGGGCCCGAGCATGAGTGCGTCGATCGAGGACCTATACATTATCTAGGTGGGACAAGATCTGAGCAGAATACTAAGGATCGGTGTAAACCTATCCGAGCACGATAAGCAAGCCTACATGAGCTTCCTCACGGCCAACTAGGATGTGTTTGCCTGGTCCGAGGATGAGCTTCTTGGAATCCCACTAGAGGTTATCACGCACCAACTTAGGTTGGATCCCACTTGCCGCCCGGTACAACAGCGTCGAAGGCGTTGCAACCCCGAGCGACAAGATATCATCAGGGAGCAGGTGAGTGAAAAGTTATGCTCAGGGCTACTTAGGCCTACTCAATACCCAGACTAGGTAGCCAACATGGTCCTGGTCCCCAAGAGTAACGAAAAGTGGCGGATGTGCGTCGACTACACCGACCTCAACAAAGCTACACCCAAGGATAGCTTTCCCATGCCACGGATTGACCAACTAGTTGACGCGACGGTCGGGCATGAAATGCTAAGCTTCTTAGATGCCTACTCCGGCTATCACCAGATCAGCATGCACAAGCCCGACCAGGACACATTTGAGGTTATGTTAGTGATGTTTAAGTGGCTTGACGGTTATTGTAATAAATTTGAAAATTTTCATGATCAATAGAATTACTTCTTTCCGTAGCACATGTATGAATGCTTAGACTAGCATATTAATATTATTTCTAGCTATTTCTGACTATACGTTCTGATATTCCACATCGGGACGTGATAGTTTTTGTGGTATCAGAGCCTAGGATTTCAAATTCCAAGGTAAACTCAAGTCCAAGGATAGGTCAACTCTTAAACTCGTGAGATTATGTAGAGCCAAGGGAATTAAGTATTGCAGGACATCCTGTCTTGACATATGTCCTATTTGAACTACATCCTATCTTGTCCAACCTAGTGATCATCAATACGAATGAATTAAGATTTAAATACCTTGTAGGATTATGACTGCGAAACGTGCACAGTGGTGCGAAATGCAGCGCACTATCCAGAATTTTACCTAGGCACTACAACAAGTAGCGCAAGGTGGAGCAAACCGTGGAGCAGGAGATCTCCGCAGAGGATTCAGGAACATGAACCCGCCTAAGTTCACGGGCTTTTCTGACCCAGAAGATGCAGAAAATTGGCTGAAGGAGATTGAAAGAATATTCTGTGTCATGCAGTGCACGGATGATGAGAGGGTTCTACTAGCTACATTCCAACTAGAACGAGACGCCAGATGCTGGTGGGAATTTGTGGAAGCCACCTTAATGGATGATAATGTGACCTGGGCTGACTTTATTAGCCATTTTAACAACAAATACCTCTCTGACCACGTCCAAGAGAAGAAGGCCGTGGAGTTCGTAGCTCTGAAGCAGAGAACCCTGACTGTGGCCGAGTATTAGGCCCAGTTCTCCAGACTATCTAGGTATGCACCACACTTGGTGTGTACGGAGAAGATGAAAGCATGCCAGTTCTTAAATGGGCTTCGGCCTCAATTCATCACTCAATTGGCCCCAATGGATATTCAAGTATATCCAGAGATAGTTCGACGTGCTCAGCTACTTGAAGACGCCACGGAATTATCTGACAAGATCCGTGGGAAAGACAAGAAGGGGAATGTGACCAGCTCCCACAACTTCAAGCCTTCTTTCAACAAGAAGCGACCAAGTAATGGAGGAGAGTCCTCCAAGGATAAGAAGCCCAAATAGACCAAAAAGCCTTTCTCCAACACTGTGCCAACCAAGGAGAATTGCAAATACTGTGACAAGCCGGGCCATAAGGTCGATGAGTGCTGGGGAGCACAGGATTCCCGAATGTCCTTTATTAAATGAACAAGCTGAGCAAGTAACAAAGGAAGGTAAGCGGCCAGTGAAGAAGCAAGGATGTCTCCAGGCTCTGCAGGAGACTGAACCAACTGAAGGCGGATTGGTGGAAGGTACTTTATCTATCTGTTCCAAGTCTGCTCAAGTTTTGTTCGATACCGGTGTAACCCATTCCTTTGTTTCAAGGAAATTTTCTGCATCATTCTCTATGGAACCACAATGGATGAACCTAGTAATCTCCACTCCATTAGGGAATGAATCGGATGTCACATACAATTACCCCAATTTTAAGGTTATGGTTAAAGGCCACAACCTACCTGCTGATCTTATATGCTTAGATCTCAAGGAGTATGATGTTATTTTAGGTGCTGATTGGGTTTCCATCCATAAGGCAACTGTAGATTGCCAAAATAGAAAAGTAACCTTTATGGATTACCCGGAGTTAACCTACGTTACTCCTCGAAAGAGATCACCAGTCATCTCTGCTCTTCGAGCCCATAAGCTTATCAACAAAGGATGTGAGGCCTTCTTAGCATTTGTAACGGCCACAGAGACTAAGGTGACTAGACTAGAAGACATTCAAGTGGTTCGAGAGTATCTCGATGTTTTCCTAGAAGACTTGCCTGGTTTGCCACCAAAGTGGGAAGTCACTTTTACTATAGACCTCGTTCCTGGTGCCAGACCTGTATCCAAGACACCCTACAGAATGTCCCCTACAGAACTGAAAGAATTAAAAGAGTAGTTATTGGAGCTATTGAAGAAAGGTTTCATCAGACCAAGTACTTCACCATGGGGAGCATCAGTGCTATTTGTCAAGAAGAAGGACAGATTGATGAGGCTATGCATCGACTATCGGTAGTTGAACCACCTCACCATCAAAAATAAGTACCCAATGCCGAGGATTGATGAACTCTTTGATCAGATATCTGGAGCAAGGTATTTCTCAAAGATTGATCTTCGATCGGGTTATCACCAATTGAGGATCAAGGATGATGATATTCACAAAACTACATTCTGAAGCAGGTGCGGGCATTATGAATTTACTATTATGCCTTTCGGACTAACAAATGTCCCTGCAGCTCTTATGCAGCTTATGTGTCACCCGTCCACCCACCCCTGCATTGTCTACTCGCCCCCTTTTGCCTATAGCCCCACCCCCTCGAGAGGACAAAGGTAAGGGACCATTTATCGGGGAGCCCAGTGGAGCTCGACAGTAGTGCTTTAACTGCAAGGGGTTCGAGCACTATGCGAATCGGTGCCCCACCTGCTCATCCCTAGTTATTGGGGACACGTCGGCTGGCGATGCTCCCCCTTCTGAGGTTATGCTTGTTAGTTATGAGGCGGAGCAGGAGCTCGCTGATGAGTTCTTTGATGAGACTAGGGACGTGTCGGGTGATTCTATCGATGCTCAATACCAGGATATTGCCCAGCTAGGGGTTGTCAAGTGCACCTTGACTGAGCCATAGGCCAGTGACGACTGGCACCGGACTACCATCTTTCATACATACTATCGACTGAATGGAAAGACATGCAAGGTGATTATTGATAGTGGGAGCTATATTAATGTCATCTCTACAGGCACTGTTTCGCGCCTTGGTCTTACCCCTATAGACCATCCCCTCCCATATCGAGTATCATGGGTGGACTCCACCTCCATCCCGATTAGGCTGCGGTGCCTAGTCCCACTACAGTTCCATGCCTACCGAGATGACATTTGGTGTGACATCTTACCCATGGAGGTGGGCAGCATTATCCTTGGCAGGCCATGGCTATTTGACTGAGATGCCACCCTTCATGGTCAGTCAAACACCTGTACCTTTGACCTTGGTGGCCAGCGGATCACTCTTCACCCCTCTCCACTGAAGAGCCTGTCGGTTAGGTGCCCGACCAGCCCGATCACCTCGGGCCTTTCTACCCCTGGGGCCAGTACCCCATCCTTAGCCCGGGCCGTGACTGTTTCTTCTGTCACGGGCCAAACCCTGACGAGCAGACTGATGTTGATTAGCCCCCGTGAGATGGAGAGAGAAGTCAGTAGGGGTAGTCCTGTGTTTGCTATCGCAGTTTGTGAAGTTGGGCGAGGCTCCGAGAGTGCACTCCCACCCGATGCTATCCCAATCCTACAGGAGTTCGCTGATGTATTCCAGGAGGAGCTTCCTGAGGGACTCCCACCTATGCGGGATGTCCAGCATGCTATCGACCTGATTCTGGGGTCCTCATTGCCCAATCTTCCCCATTAACGCATGAGCCCCGTTAATCACGCTGAGCTGTAGTGACAGGTTAATGAATTATTGCAAAAGGGATCTTCTCGGGACAGCATGAGTCCCTGTGCTGTACCAGCATTACTTGTCAAAAAGAAAGATGGCACGTGGAAGATGTGTGTCGATAGTCGTGCCGTCAATAAGATCAGCATAAAGTACAGATTTCCCATTCCCTGACTTGACGACATGCTGGATATGATGTCGGGAGTCGCTATTTTCTCCAAGATTGATCTCAAAAGTGGCTATCACCAGGTGAGGATTAGGCCTGGAGATGAATAGAAAACTACCTTCAAGACCAAGGATGGTTTGTACGAGTGGTTAGTTATGCCATTTGGCTTGACTAACGCCCCTAGAACATTCATGCAGTTGATGACTCAGGTCCTTCGACCTCTTATTGGAGTGTTTGTTGTCATGTACTTCGATGACATACTCATTTATAGCCGCAATAGGGAGGACCACTCGGATCAATTGAGGCAAGTCTATCAGATTTTGAGGCGAGAGCAGCTATACTCCAACCCACAAAAGTGTGCCTTCATGACTTCTCATGTTACCTTCTTGGGTTTCATAGTGTCCAGTGATGGGGTCTCCATAGATCCTGAGAAGATCTGAGCCATTGTTGAGTGGCTAGAACCCCACACGCTCTATGATGCCCGCAGCTTCCATGGCCTCGCGACATTCTATCATCGCTTCATCCGTGGATTTAGTTCTGTCACTACCTCGATTACAGATTGTATTCAGAAAGGCACATTTGTATGGACGAAGGCCGCAGCTGCCGCCTTTAGGGACATCAAGGAGCGCATGACTCAGGCACCTATCCTTCAACTGCCAGACTTTACGAAGGTGTTTGAGGTCTCTTGTGACGCGTCAGGAGTCGATATAGGTGGAGTTTTGAGTCAGGAGGCCCACCCCATTGCCTTCTTCAGTGAGAAATTGAGTGATGCCAAACTACGATATTCTACCTATGACAAAAAATTCTATGCAGTTGTTCAGGCTTTAAGGCATTGGAGGCACTATTTGTTGCATCAAGAGTTTGTATTGTATTCTGATCATGAAGCTCTTAAATTCCTCCATGCTTAGAAAAAGCTGAATGCGCATCATAGTAGGTGGGTGGAGTACCTCTAGGAGTTCACATTTGTGCTCAGGCACAAGGCTGGGGTAGAGAATAAGGTGGCTGATGCCTTGAGTCGGCGTGCTTGTGTGATAGGCTTCCATGCTTTGAGATTTCTGCTGTCAATGCAGATAAGCCCCCACTGTCAATAAATGAAATCAAAGAGCGGGTCAAGCAATTTGAGAAAGCTGGAAAAAACTGTGATTATGTCAAACCGACCATATTTTTACAAGAAAGTTGAACTTTTTCCTGGGAGTGCGTTTGTGATTGGTGCAGACACTGTTGCAAGGCTTACTGATGGAGCTTTTTGCAATGGAACCTCCATTAAAGCTTCACCTCAGATTGAACCGGTGAAATCTCTGCTTGCAACAGAGGTTGGAACCAAGCGTGGTAAAGTGACGGTGGATGCCACCACTAATAGAATTAATAGCTTGCTGTTCAAGGTGGGGCTGTGAGCGTCCGGGAAGCCGGTGGTTTGGTGCTTGATCTATCGGGGAAGGATTTCGACATAATGTCCCGGAAAAGTGGCAGCGTCAAATGGGTATCTCAGAGATTTTTTTGTCAATGATTTGAAGGGAAGCCCATAGAAACGGTGGGAAGATTATTAAATGATGGGGGTACTGTAGCACCCGCTAGCTCTTCTCGTCCGGTGACGCTGGTCTTCAAGTGATCCGACGATGCATTTTCCCTTCTTCAAACGGTGCACCCTGCCACCACTCCCACGGTGCACTCCCATGGTCTTCAACCGGTACACCATCAACACCCGTGAAACGGTGCACCCCCTGCTGAACTCTACCCGGCACGCCTGATGTGCGTTGCAGTCGGCACACTGCCGAACGCCCTCACCCGGTGCACTCCAAACACCCCTTGGCCGGCACACCTTGCTGACCCCTCCAGCGACACGCTTGCTGGCCCCTCCAGCGGCACGCTCGTCACGGCTCTCACTCGGCACCACCGATGGCGCGCGGCAGAAGCATGGCAGCCCATGTCTGCACCTTGCTGGGCTGTCCTCTCCCCACCTTCTCCCGTCCCGGCCGTCTTCAGCTGCACCAGGGATATAAAAACCCCTCACTTGGAGAACACAAAGAAGAGACACAGAGCAACAGACAGGGGCCAGCTGCCTGCCGTCGCCTGCGCGAGGAGAAGAGTCAAGAGAGAAGAGAGGAAGAGAAGAAGAAGGGTGAGCGAAGAGCGGGAGTGAGGCCAGAGAAGGGAGGATCTAATGCTCCATCTCTTCCCTCCCCACACTGTATTTTCATTCTTTTTTTCTTTCTCCTCTGCGATGTATTAGCCCATGTATCCTCCCTTTTTATAAAAAAAGAGACTTGCAAATGTTCTATTCTTTTTCCTTTTTCTTCTTCCCACGGACACTACTTCTTTTGGCTTTTCATGTTGTTTCACTTTCGTCAGGATTCTCCACCGTCTACACTCGGGCACCTCTGCCTCCCACAGGTGTTTTCCCCCCGCTAGTTATTCCTTCCTTCACGGAATGGCCTGGTGCTTTGACTCCCCTTCTGTTTGAACACCGCGGGAATCACATTATAGCATTCCTCTTCATGACCGCCTTTTATCATGTTTCACTGTGATTGTCTTCAGTGTTGCCACCTTCGGGCGCATCATAAATTTTTGGGGCCGTCACTCCTTGTGGACGCGCACTCGCGTTATTCCTCTTCCATCCCGAGTCCGGGGGAGATGCTGCCGAAATTTCGTCAGGATTGAAACTAATAAAAGAAGTAAAAACGTAACATAACTTTAACCTCCCAAACAATGGTAAACAAGAAATGCCTTGCATAAAAGCCTGGAAACCCGATGCCTTTACCAAGCACGCTCTTTCAGTCTTTACCCGGCGCACTCAACCCACCCTTAGCCAGCACACCTTTTGGCCCTTTACCCGGCACACTCTTTTACCTTCTACCCTGCACACTTTTTTTTTTGCTCTCTACCCGGCACACTCTTTTACCTTCTACCTAGCACACCTTTTTGCTCCCCTCGCCAGCACACCTTCAACCAGCCATGGCCGACACACTTGTTATCCTATACCTCGGCTGACACACTTTCTGGCCTACGTTGCCCGGTACACCTTCTGTGCCTTGGCCGGTACACCTCCTAGTCTGCCTTGGCCAGCACACCCTAGGCCTGTCTTTACCCGACACACCTAGGACCCTTCCAGTCGATGCATCCTTAGCTCGTTTTAGCCATGTGCCTCTCGTTCGTAGCCTTATCTGGGTTTTCCGAAGCTTTATTAAAGGTGTCGTTGCCTCGGTAAGCACCTCGAGTTGTTGGGGTCCGCCACTCCTTGTGGGCGTGTTCCCTTTTACTCCCCTTAGCGTCCGGGTCAAGGGGAGATGCCACTGAATTTTCGTCAAAAATAATAATATGTTTAAAGAAAAAAGGAAGTAACAAATAAATGGGATAAATGATGACTAAATGCTTCAACCAAAATGGAAGAAACTCAACTTCATGTCAGCCACAATTCAATACATATGAGGAAATTTAGCATCAAGATTATACAAGAATGGTTTATGGATATTGGCATAAATAAAGAATGACTTATGAATATTGACATCATCAAAATCACAGAGACACAACACCTGTCACACTCATTTTTGTTCTTTTTGCATTCTTTTCACTTTAAGGCTTTTCGTCTCTCTCTCCCTCACTCTCTCGTCTCCCTCTAGGATCCGTTGTTAGTCAGTTAGCATTCATTCATACATCCATTCACACACATTCATTTGCACAAAGAAAATCAACAAAGAGACATATCATATCATAATCACAGCATCATGTACAAAACTCATGTCATAGCTACATCAGGCCTGCCCCTCCGGCCTGTCATTGTCCCCTCTACCCTCATGTCTCTTTGATGGTAGGGCCATCGCAGAGCTAGCCTCCTTACGAGGGCGTTGGCGCTGCTCCTCGTCCTCGTTCCTCCGACGATCAGAGGAACTCATAAAGTAACCACGGTAGGAGTTGTGGGTGTCGTGTGTACTGTGGGCGCTGCCGCTCGGGACCCCGTTGCACTCCAACTACCGGCTCATGTCCTTGTATGCACATAGCTCTCCTCTTAGCTCTTATGCCTCGGTGCGAGCACATTTGGCCTCGACAGCTCTGGCCCAGAGTTACCCTAGCTCAGCTCGAAGAAGCACCGTCTCGATCGCAGCGGCTGGTCGGCTCCGCGCCATCTCCTCTTGGAGGCAGGCTACCTCCTCCCGTGCTGCCACGCGGCTCTGCTCCATCTCCTCCTGTAGCTGTGCCAGCTCGGTCATCTGCATATACATGCATCATGGTCAGTCAATCGCACTTCATAAGCATAATCAGCATGGAAAGCATAGTGGTTACTTACCCTCTCGGAAAGTGCCACCTCGGCTACCTCAACCCGTGCCACCATCCTCATAAACTCGGCGTCCTACTCGACACGGTCTATAGGAGTCTGGGAGGAAGAAGGTGCGTTAGCCCCCTGACACTAGGCTCCCTCAGCTCGCTGCATTTTAGAAGTCCAGGGTTAGTCTTTTTATAATCATAAATATATGCATAATTAGGTTTAAGAGTTAGCAAAACTCACCAGTAGGGTCAGGGCCTGTCGGAGCTCGTCTCGCTCCTCGATAATGGAGTGAAGGAGTCCCTACAACTCCGCGATCCTCCCCTGGGGGTCAATCTGCAGGTAGGAAGTCCAACTATCAGTGCATAATCATATACAAAGCATAATAAGAAAGCATTAGAGTTAGAAGTCGTACCGGTCAGCGGGCATCATGGAACACCTGGTCCCTGTAGTGCCGGGCATAGGCCGTGTAGTACGCCTCCTCACTCTCCACCCAAGTGGACACCACCCGCTTGAGTGCTGTCCAGTAGGGGATCTGCTCTGCAGCTCACGTTGTCCAGTCCACCACTATGGCCAGCCCTCGGGGGTGTCATCCAATGTGCTCCTCTGGCTTCTCTGGTGTCGGAAACTCAACGGCTGGCTGATGGATGCCGATCATCCTCATCACCAGGCAGAAGAACAGGGGCTGCATTCATGCAGTGCAGCCAGATGTCGTGCCCAGAGAAGGAGAGGGCTGCCACCACCCAGGCCGGACCCTCGTGCCCCTCACTCTCGTACGGTGTCCACTGGACCTGTCAAATAGGAAAACTTCATTAGCATCATAAACATATAAGTTGCATTTAACGAAAGAGTTTCAGTTCAGAATCTTACCGATGCAAAGGGTAGTGTATCCAAGTCATCTTGGATCCCCCGGGCCTATCTCTGTAGGGACCCAGTCTCCCGTAGAGCCATCCACCACCTCGAGATGGGTAGTCACCCTGGGTAGGTCTCCTCGCCTCTCCCTAGCCCACATAGTCGCACGTAGGCCCACACCTGCATTGCATCCCGTCAAGTATCAGCATATAACACAGCATTTATAGGAATCATATAGCAAATTGCATAATAGTTTTAAGGGTCAAGTTGTACCAGGAGAAGGGGAGAGAATCCACCGAGCATCATACGCCGGGTGGTGGAGCTGAGGGTGTCGAACAAGAATGCGAGGACCGCCACTCCCCAAGCGTAGTCCCCCACATGCTCCACGTCCTCGAGCAGAGGGAGGAACCGATAGCTGATGACATTGGCCCTTGTCGCGAACAAAAGTCACCTGAAGAATAGCATCAAAAACCTCCGCAGGACCACGTCCACCTCTAGTGATGTGACACGACCTAAGACGTAAGCAAGCAAGCACTCAAGCAATCCGAATGGGCCGATGACGGCGGCCAACTCACACGGCACTCTCCCGAACCCGTGGGTGACTCGGCGATGCCGAGGGGAGGATGTGGGGGTGGTCTCTACTCCTTATCGACGAGGATCATTAACCGCAACATCCTATCAGTGATGACCTCGGCATCACTCCACGATGATGGTGACCCTTACACCCTCGAGAGTCGAGCCACCCCAGTCCCAGTCCCAGTCCCAGCACCGTGGCTTCAACGCCTCTACAGGCTAGCCACCCCAGTACCAGTCACAGTCCCAACACCGTGGCTTCAACGCCTCTACAGGCCAGCCACCCAGTCCCAATCCCAGCATCGTGGCTTCAATGCCTCTACAAGCCAGCCACCCCAGTCCCGTCCTAGCATCGTGGCTTCAACGCCTCCACAGGCTGACCACCCAAGTCCCAGTACCAGTCCCAGTCCCAGCATCGTGGCTTCAACGCCTCTATATGCCAGCCACCCCAGTCCCAACACCAGTCCCAGTCCCATCATCGTGGCTTCAACTCCTTTACAAGCCAGCTGCCCAGTCCCAGTCCCAGTCCCAGCACTATGGCTTCAACGCCTCTACATGCCAGCCACCCAGTCCTAGTCCCGGCACTGTGGCTTCAACACCTCTACAAGCCAGCCACCCAGTCCTAGTTCTAGCATCGTGGCTTCAACGCCTCTACAGGCTAGCCACCCCAGCCTCAGTACCAGTCCTGATCCCAGCATTGCGGCCACAACGCCTTTACAGGCCAACCGCTCAGTTTCAGCACCAGTTACCAGTTCCCATGTCGCGACTGCAATGCTCCCGTGGGCCAGCCGCTCAGTCCCAATACTGATCTTCATCTCCAGCCTCGAGGCTACACAATGCCGTCCTAGGCCAGCCGCTCGGTTCTAGTGCTAGTTGCCAGTCCAGGAGTCTAGCCATAGCACATCCGTGAGCCAGTCACCCAAACCCAGTACCGATGTCCAGCTCCGGCCTTTTGACTACAATCCCTTCACGGGTTAATCAGCCAGTCCCAATCACTAATCCCCAGCCGTTGGCCATCATACCCCCTAGGGTCATCTGACCGTCACGGCCCCAGCTTCTCAACCCAGTATGAATTACATTTTTGACTAACAACACGAAGACAACCAGTACCCTGGCATCGATTCATAACCGACGCGTTCCAGAACCAATCCCCATCCCTAAACCCGTTGGTCACCGTATCCTAACGGAGTACATATTAGGGAAGAATCAAGCAGACTAACAGTAAGTAGTCGCCAGTCCCTGCATTCAACACCGTTCCATAGAATAAAAAGTGGAATAACTCAGTAAACAACAATACCCAAATCCAGAATTTGTCATTAACACTCCGTAAAAGGGAGCCCAAGACATGCCCTTGGGGTAACAAAAATATGTACAATCTGGATAACAAAAAGGGGAAGGGGAAGTGATACGATCACGGTCTAGCCTCGCTCCCCTCCAACTCCGCCAGGCAGGACTCCGCAGCCACCAGCTCTACCTCCAAGGTCGACGCAAGCTAAGTACTGGCCTCGGCTCTGGTGTCGGCAGCCTGCCACTTAACCTTAGCGAGCTCCATGGCTTGCCGCTGCTCCTCTAGGGCCTTTTGCAAGGCCTCAGCTCTGCTCGTCGCCTCACACAGCTGCCTGGCACGGTCCTGAGCAAGAGATATGGCTGCGTCGGTAAGCCTCCTCTGCTCGATCGCCACTGACGCGAGCTGAACACGCTGCTCCTGTGCCTCCTAGATGGCCGCCAGTCACTGTGCCCACTGCTCCTGAGCCTCCAGAAGCCACAGGTACTCTGCCCAAATGCTGGCCAAGCCAGACATCCAAAGCTCATGAGGGAATCCAAGGCCGTGGTATCCGTGTGTGCACTCCCTCAGCCGCTATCGAAGCTCCTCCGGAGAAGGCAGGGGATCACCTCCTACGTAGCCCCGGGCTCGCTGGAGCAAGGCCACACCCACGCTGGCATCCAGTAGTGGCTCCGGTGGTGAAACAAATGTAGGCCACTCAATCCCTAGCTCTAGGGAGGAGTGACCCACCTCAGCCAGCACACCAGAAGAACCTACACAACCTCACGAAACACAAAATGGGTCAGCAACGTTCAGGACTTCCCTATGACAAGACAAGGTGAAAAATCTGAGAAAGGTTCTAACTCTCACCTGGTGTGGCTCCCACCGCGCCTGCAACTTCCCCGCTTGGGGTCGGTGAGGGTAACCTCTCCTCCACCTCGACAGTATCCCCTACTGGAGTCGGAGAGGGTAGAGGCTCCCCTGTAATCCGGTCGTCCTCAGTAGCCATGGGGGAGACGAAGGACTCTCCCTGATCCTCCTCGACAGGAGCCGGCACATGCTCCTCCTCAGACTCCAGTTTTGGACATAACGCAAAATGTCAGCACCCTGCCATAAACTCTGCATCGAAGCCAATGAGGAGGAGAGAAGGAGCGGTATGCCGAGGCCGTCCAGGCCGTCCTCTCCGTCCTCAACCTCAACGGCATCGGCGCGATCGAGATGGGCGACAAGTTCCTAAAGATCGTCCCCCTCGCCGCCCAAGCCCGCGCCGAGGCGTCCGAGATGATCACCGGCTCCACCCTCGACCTGCCTTCCAGCGGCAAAGTCGCCTCCAAGGTCTTCGAGCTTCACAATCTCAAGGCCAACGAGGCCGCCCCGCAGCTTAATTCCCTCCTTAGCCTCCCCCTCGGCGGCGTCGCGTTCTTCCCCTCCTCCAACGCGATCCTCGTCACCGATTCCATTTCCAACCTCCAGCGCATCGAGCGTCTCCTGAAAGTCATCGACCGCTCCCCCACCAGCGAGGCCCAGCCGAAGTTCTACCAGCTCCACTACGCCAAGGCCAGCGACCTCCTTGGCAAGATACAAACCCTCCTGAAGGCGCCCAGTTTCGCCAACTTCGCCAACTCCTCCAGCCTGAACGCCGACGACCGCACCAACCAGATCATCCTCCTCGCCCCGCCCGACCAGTTCGAATTCTACGACAAGCTCATCGACAAGCTCGACACCGTCGCCGACCCCAACACCCAAAACGTCGTCATTCCCATCAGGCACGCCGTCGCCGGCGACATCGCCACCGTCCTCAATTCCATCGTCTCCGGCCAAAACTCCGGCGGCTCCGGCTCCAAGGGAACCTCGGGCTCCAACGCGACCGCCGGCCGCACCGGCACAACCGCCGCCTCGACCGCCTCCACCGCCGGCCGCGCGGGCACGACCGGCTCTACCGCCGGCGGCTCTTCCACGTCCACCGGCGGTAGCGCCTCTTCCTCCGGCGGCTCCCCCGTCTCCTTCAACAACGCCAACGCCACCCTCGGCGCCTCCCAGTTCAGCCCCCTCCTCGCCGTTGTCTCCGACTTCCGTAGCAATTCCATTGTCGTCAGCGGCACCCGTGACGACATCAACCTCATCCGCGACCTCATCGGCAAACTCGACGTCGTCCTCCCACAGGTCCGCATTGAGGTCGTCATCGCCGAAGTCACACTGACCGACACCGACAGCAGCGGCATCTCCGCCATCAGCATGACCCTCGGCAGCAACGGCTCCATCGGCAATTTCACCGTCACCGGCGCGCCGGAGCTCAGCTCCGGCGCCGCCGGCTGGAGCGCCAGCGGCACCGCTCCCACCGTGAGCTCCTCTGGAGTCGTCACCAACCGCACCTTCACCGCCGCCATCAACGCGCTGGGCGTCAACAACCACATGAAGATCCTGTCCGCGCCGACCATCGTCACCACGACCAACAACCAGGCCTTGGTCAAAGTCGGCGAATCGCTGCCCATCATCACCGGCACCACCTCCACCCCCAACAGCACCAGCGACGCCCTCATCACCAGCTCCACCGTCACCTACAAGGACATCGTCCTCCAGCTCCAGGTCACGCCCGTCATCGGCGACGACGGCCTCGTCCAGCTCACCATCGACCAGCAGGTCAACGACATCGTCGGCAACGTCACCATCGACGGCAATTCCCAGCCCATCATCGGCACGCGCGAAGCCACCGCCTTCGTCAGCGTCAAGGACGACCACATGATCGTCCTCGGCGGCCTCCAGCAGACCACAAAAGTGAATAATAAGGACAAACTCGGCTTCATCTACGAAATCCCGCCCTTGAGCTGGCTCTTCGGCGGCCGCAGCTCCGAAACCGCGCGCACCGAGCTCCTCCTCTTCATCCGCCCCCACATCATCTATCCCGACACCAGCACCGCCGAGACCCATCGTGAGATAAACCACATGAGCGACCACGAAGACATCAACTCCTACCTAAAAGACAACGACTTCAAGGTTCCAGTCTCGCCCTTGGACCTCCAGACCACCGTCACCACCGAGAAGCCCGTCCAACACTGATCCCGCGCCCCGGCCTCCCCATGCCCGCCCCGCTCTCCGAGTCCATCCTCCCTCCCGCGCTCGACGGACGGATCTCCGACATCCACCGCCAAACCCTCGTCGAGACTCCCCGCGGCCAGCGCCTAAGCCTCCTCGCCACCGCCCTCTCGCTCGACGAACCGCGCGCGCTCGACGCCCTCGCCGCCGCCGCCGACCTCGACGTCGCGCACAACCTCGAGGCCGACCAACCCTCCCTCGAACTCCTCCCCTCGCGCCTCGTCTACGATTACCAGATCGTCCCCATCCTCTTAGCCGCCGGCGAAGGCAAAGTCGATGCCTCGGCGGACCAGCCCTCTCCCGCCCTCGATCCCAAGCTCCCACTCCATCTCGCCACCGCTTGGCCCGCCGACGCCGTCATGGCCGACTGGATACGCACCTTCACCCCGCGTCCCCTCGTCTGGCACCTCGGCGTCCCCGAGAA